>CM032667.1:14549895-14569895 GCA_019095985.1 Streblospio benedicti | reverse complement strand
AGTGTGATTTGTGACGGGACAGATGTGGTGAAGTGCATTCTGTGGATTAGGAACAGATTTTGTTAGAAGTACAGATTTTCGTCTGGTACTTTAATAGTGAATTACTTCTGTGGCCAGGTATTCATATGGACAGCATGTGCAATTAATACCATTCCCCCACACACTAAAACATGAGTTTTACTACTTGGAACATTACTCGTAGCACCACTTCAGAAACCACTTCCATACAACACATGATGAGTTAGGTTACTGCCCAGTGTACCACTCTCTCCAACATCTCACCTCGCATATTAGTGCATGTGTTACAGCTCACTTACGGCCCCCTCCTGACAGGCTTAACTATCCATGCGTACGTTATGACCCAGCTTGATTTCTGCCTCGTAAACTGTGATTTGCAATTGTGGGTACTTATTTTTATTAGGAATACGAGTAGGCTTTGTGTGGGTGTGTTTTGCTGTTGTTTTCTGTTTTGTTTTGTTTTTGTTTGTTTCTTTCTTGTTATTTTTTGTTTTTTTTTTATTTCGTGTGTCTGTGTGTTACTTTTTTACATAAATTTGCAAATGACAGTATATGTTGTGAAACGCGTGCTGGAAACATGGAAGCAACATGCAGATGACCACCATATTTTTGGTTTAGTAGTGTGGTGACATTTATTTGGTTAATTCATAATACAAGAAAAGTTGTAATTTCATGCAGATCAGGTCGGTCACGCGCAAACGGTAATTTTAAAATACTTTATTTCAAGGTTAAATATGATGCAATATTTGTTGTTGTATTGTTGTATAGCTATATCAATTCAATACTGAACACGGTCATATTTGGGTGATTGGTCGATTGCATGCAGCTAACTTTTGATATAGTGGAGACAGCAGGTGCCTAAAACCTGACCTTAGGCTGTATGTTTTCATGCTGTATTATTGTATCACAATAGACCAAGGAGCAGTTTGAAAATATTTTATTAAGTTCAAATACAATTCAATACAATTTATTAAGGAGCACACTTATAAAATCAGTCAAAGAAACATTGGAACAAATTTTATTGAATGAATGGTGAAAATAAAATGAGATCTAGGGCTGTAAGCCAACAACTATAACGTGTTTTCAGTACAATAACAGTTACATCCAGCCTTATGCTTCCCTCTTTGATACAAATACACCTACTTCTGAAAGAACGTGTAGCTTACATCTTGTTTACATTAATCGATCACAAATTCTACTTTTTATCAGAGCTCGAGATAAACGTGTCCAACTGTACACATATTTTGCATACGCCCACCCCTTGAATAGCTTGCAATGAAAAGAAGAAAAGAAATCAGAGAAAGGGAATTTCCTTATTAACCTTGGTCTCCTCTCTGCTCAAATCTCTCTCAAACCACAATCTAATAAAGCAGCAAATTAAGCTGACGGGAATTGTAAACAGGGGTGAGACACTCACAGAAAGTAAGCATTAGATTCATCGACTACAGTAAAATATCCAATTACGACCTCCTCTGTAATAAGGCCATTTTAGGTATCATGGCAGCAAGATAGATCCTGAATTGCAAGAATGTATGTAATTATGGTTCAGGTTGTTTGAAATTTTGAACTGTGTTCAGCTGTACAATAATAGTAATTCACTGGTTCTTAATAGTTTGTAGAAAAATAAAAGATCACTGGAAATGCAACAAATATGTGCTCATAATAGCAGTACATTATAAGCATGTATCCATCTAGATTGCTGCATCTAAATGTTACACATTTTTCTATTCACATTTTCTGTAGATATCATTTTAAAAAGAACTGTTTGCATTGTGTATTGCAGTTTTTGAATTTATTACATTGTTGCGTTGTGAAAATGTCATCAGCACAGCCTGTCATTATGATTCTGCATGACATGCTACAAAAGCAGAAAATCAAAGACTAATTAATTAAAGTGTCCGCAAACAAAGACTAGATCAAAAGTGATCAGACAGCACAGCGTCGCTAGAACAACTTCCTGATTAACTTACTGAAGAATGAAACAATGGAATATTGGTGGAAATATTTAAATTGTAATTGCATAGGACTATGTCAGCTTATTCCAATAATGTGAAGTGATAAAGTATTTACTAGAGCATAAATCCAGTCTAAAACAGATGCGCTAGCACCCGGGTCTCTGTGCCTATTAGATACCCTTTTCTTTATGATAATAGTAATCTGTATGGTATAGTGTTTGTAAATTATTGTAGTATACGTACCACACCCACACACACACACCCCACACACACACACACACACACACACACACACACACACACACACACACACACACACACACACACACACACACACACACACACACACACACACACACACACACACACACACACACACACACACACACACACACACACACACACACACACACTTACCATGATGCTGGGGCCCATGATCTAGTCTAACATAACATTGAGTCCATAACCTGTCAGAATCAGAATTCTGTAAGAAAAAAATAACGGATACAATCACTTTAATTTTATTCATAAACATAACATAGCACTTCAATGTCTTGTTTAAAATAGAATTATTGAGATAAAATTAATTGCATTGACATTGGTTTTCTGACAGAGGGTACCACATGGATGCAATTATGATCCTTAAAGATATGAGTTTTCAACAAATACTCATTTAATTACATTTTGTAGACATTCGCCAATCAATATGTCTGACATCAATATACATGTGTATCTTTCGTATTGCATTGTGTTGATGTTGTACAGATTATATAGCTTTAGCAATAACCTCAATATTGCTTTCAATACTCAAAGGCCATAGTCTGTAGTCATCTTTTGTACCATTTTAAAGGTTAATGATTGCATGAAGGTAACACATGCTCTCTCCCTTTCATAAGAAGCATATCACCTGGAATCTAACAATCAGTTCTTTCATTACATACGGCCCGGAAGTTTTTAGCTTCTTTTTTTTCATTCTAAACAAAAGGAAATTACTACAGTGGTGTACAATCATGTTGTGCTTTAATAGCGTGGAGCACAATTATGTTTTTCATATGTATCAAACATTACTTTGTTCGTTTTCAATAAACATAAAAACTGAGTATGTATGAAAACACTGACGATAAAAAGTGGTGTCTATTATACACGATAATTTGAACTTGAATGTGTACTTGAGAAATTTGGGGGCGCAACCAGCAGTGCAGACATTTTGGCCGTACGCGTACGGTATCGTCAGGGCTGCCGTATCTACGGACTTTTGCTCATTCAGTGACGACCGTACAGCTATGGGCACACCCAGCAGTGCAGGCATGCTGGTAGTGCAGGCATGTTTCAGGCCTGCAGATGTTCCTCTCATGCAGCAACCGTCACATGTATATGTCCTGGCTCAGTACTGCCCAGTGCGTCGTCAGTACCGACACTGTGCTGTGTGGACTTCTATCACAGCATATGTGAAAAATGGCCTGAATTAAAAACAAAAACACGCACACGAAGAAATCAGACGACATCAGTAAGTGTATGGATTGTATGAATACCGGCAAAACAATGTATCAGTCGAGATGAACTGTTGTTTTCAGACAGAATGTATCAAACTATTGCTACTGTCCCCGTGCTTCCCTTAAATACAATCGTCCACTGGACACGCACTACTCCCGAAAGTCCTACTGGGTTTTTTGTTTGTTTGTTAGTATGTATGTATGTTTTTGCAGTAGGTAAGCAGTACTGCCGGTTGTGCCCTGGGCTTTAAAATAATTCCATTCAGGAATGAGGCTTGTAAGAAAGTTAGGTTAAAACGAGGCTTCAGTAACCAAGTTAGGTTAAGAAAGCCGTGTTCAAGATGTGTGGTACTCTGTTCTCAAATATACTTTTTTTGCTGACATTGCGATTAACAAATGTAAATGGTATGTAAATACAATTAATACAATTGTTTGCATTATCAATCACCAACACAGATTATTACAGCATCGAGATTCTTTTAGTTTCTATTTTACAGTTTCAAGTACAACTTTGTATGAAAAGAAAACTTCTATCTAAAACGCTTATTTAACATGTGTATGAGTGTATCAGTATATTCAGTGGGATGCGTATTCTATGTATGATTTTTATGAGTTTTTGGATAAAGACACTTCATTCATCTACATCACACTTCTTTACAGCAATCAACTGCGGCGGCTATGCTAACTGTGCGGCCTGTACAGACGTAGAAGGTGAGGTGATAAGATACTAACTTTGTTTAGCCCAATATTTAGTAAAACTGGAATGGAAACCCATTGAGTATTAGAAAATATGTAGACGATGTCAATACAATATGGTGTTTTCCACACGTCAAATTACCCTATTGAGAAAAAATCGAGAAGCTATTAGTCGAGGTAAAAAAAAATGTCATGACATACTCAGTCGATCCCAACCCAGACTAAATACGACTATTGCCACTCTATACTAAATGTAGATCTTCGTTCGAAAGTAGTCCCAATAAGGATATTATAAACAGCTCTATATTCTCATAGCGAAAAGATACGATGACCACGTGATGGCACCCGAGCCCCTCCCCAAGGCAAACCATCATCGTATATGTAAAAACGACATGGTGCTTGTCTGATATTGTTATTTTTCATCATTAGTCATACAAATGCGTTGCATAATAGAAGAAAGCACTATAATGCCATATTGCCATAGGATGTGGTTGGTGTGACAGCAGAGGCACCTGTGAAGAGGGATCTTACGGTGGACCAGCGGCCAATCCCTGTCAGTATTGGTTCTACGACGCTTGTCTCACAACTTCTGAAAGCAGTGGCTGTTCAGAGCAAATTGTGCCATTCCGATGCGAAGACGCGTATGTTGGAAACATTTATCTATATTCATTTTCATTTCTACGTGTCAATCGGCCCAATATATAAGTGTCCCAAGGCACACATATGACTATATTACCAGCTTTTACGTACATACACTCTTTATTCCTGATGATGACCACGGAAATCATGATGGGATATCATTGTTGGCATTTTTGTTCACATCTCAGTTTGTATACCATTTCACACACCTGCTACACATCCACTTGATTTATAAACACACATAACTAATGTTGAGGCGGGAGCTTAAATGAGAATACGTTTGTTTCAGTGCATTTTGCGATGTGGCTGACCGGAATTATCACATAGCTTTATGCCAGGAGTGTAAAGATGCAGAGCGGTGTTTTGACAATGACCCCATCTGTGCTACCTGGGATGATGAACTTTGTCCAGGGGGAGAAACCAATCCAGATTATTCCGATCCGAACAGGAAGAATAACGTCATGGTGGTAAGCAATTACCAGAAAGTGGAGGAGAATGAATTGTTGTTTCGCTGTCCATACACCATGACCTCAATGGGTGGGGCAGAACTGGAGATAATCGTGGCAAAGCAGCCGTTTGCGACGACCGCATATAACATCATCGGTAGCGGACAAGCCGGTGGAATTCTACACAAGGTGCACTCTATCAGTGAGCTGGGCAGTTATACATTGATGCCTTCCACGAAGGTCCGCGTGGAGGAAGTTTTTACATACGCGAATTTTGAAAGTGACGAAAACCCTCCTCAGTTTCAGACGGACCCAGCAGAAGAATTCCAGGTCAATGCTACACTGGTGGAGCGGATTGTAAATAATGCAAGCATTTTGAACGCTGTTCCTAGGTCATTTGACTGGGACAGCGAGGAGATTTTCAAATGTGCGGGTCATTTCTATGACAACATGGATGAGTTTGTGGCAGTGTCACAGTTCCTGGTGGTTAGGGAAGAGCTTGGCAGTGATGTGATGGTAGGAGATGTCGTTTACAGCACTAAAAGTTCCGGCTTCCTGGAGATTGTAACGGAGACTGAAGATACGGACGTTGGAAGTGTCGTGCTTACGTCTCTGATGCATTGCACCGATGCGAACATAACCAACATGGCCATCGCGCCGAACTACACACACGCCCCTACTTGTCCAGGTGGCAATGGCTGGCCGGGCTTTGTTTTTGTAGAGCAAGGAAATATAGTACCTGCCATTGGAAGTACAATTGTCGGGAGGCGTTCGGGGACAGTGTTTGGAATAGTCATGTCAAAGTCAACAAGCAAGGGGTATGTTTTCTTAGAAACTCTGGCGGTGGATGGCGTGGATGGGGATGGACATATTGCAGTTCAGGCATATTACAACACTGAAACTACAGCCAATGTAAGAAGGAAGCGTGATGTGGATATAGACGTCATAGTTGGTTGGAGATATTCAGCTCTGACTCTTGAAGTGGATGAGACAGGAGAAGTATCTAAAACACACCCTTTAAATTTAACTTTCCCGGTAAGCAATGTACATTTTACCCGAATAATTTATATATGTGTGTGTGTGTGTGTGTGTGTGTGTGTGTGTGTGTGTGTGTGTGTGTGTGTGTGTGTGTGTGTGTGTGTGTGTGTGTGTGTGTGTGTGTGTGTGTGTGTGTGTGTGTGTGTGTGTGTGTGTGTGTGTGTGTGTGTGTGTGTGTGTGTGTGTGTGTGTGTGTGTGTGTGTGTGTGTGTGTGTGTGTGTGTGTGTGTGTGTGTCTGTGTGTGTGTGTGTCTGTGTCTGTGTGTGTGTGTGTGTCTGTGTCTGTGTCTGTGTCTGTGTCTGTGTCTGTGTCTGTGTCTATGTGTGTGTGTTTGCATAAGCCAGATGGCATTTTATCATCTAGCTTCATGTTGGAGTCTACCTTTTGGCCATACCACCCACTTGCCCTGCCAATGAAAGTACTCTAGAAGCTTTCTGATGATATAAATATATTTTCAAGATTTAACTGACATGTCTTTCACTTATTAAAGTTTTATTTTATGATCATAAGAATTGCTATCACGGATGATTTTGAATTCCGATTAGAATAATAATAATAGATATTTAAAAAAATCCTTTTGGACCAAATTCTCATATTTTAGTCTCTTTAGCTACACCAATTTAAAACGAATCATACTTGTTTTATATGTATTGCTATACATAGTGCTCATACATAGTACCATTTACGAGTGCCATTGCTTTGTAAAGTAGGCGGGGGTGACTTTATAATGGAAAGATAATATATTTTTACCCTTTTAAGGTTTATTGTACTCAAATGATAAAGTATATTCAAGGGCATGAATTAAGCTTTAAACGGGGGCCCTGGTTCCCAGGTCTCTTTGTCTAATTGATATCCTTCTTCATATTAATAGTAATGTGTATGGTATAGTATTTGCCAATTATAGTAGCATACATACCACACACACCCTCCCATGATGCTGGGGCCCATGAATAGAGACATACTGCTAAAGATTGAATATGAAATGTCCAAGATATATATCTCCATGAACTTAAACATTGTAAAGGATGTTTTAAGCTACTTGTAATTTTGACCTCCATGACATACAAATTGTACATACGCTTGTGGACCGTATGTATTTCTTCCTACAGGTACCAACTGGAAGATTGACAGTCACTGGGTCGATCACACAAACTGTTAGTTTACGGTTTAGGATGAAGATTGCCATTGAAATTTCGTACTGGGATGCACTGAAATATGCACTCATGAAGTTGGTATTGCTGGACTACTTGATTCAAGATTTGAATTCCTACGATATAAAGTATGATTATGGTGTATTATTCACATACTCGGAGACAGCCACAGCAACGTTAACACTGGATGTGAAACCTAAAATTGGCTGGACGAGCCCGTCGGTGGAACTGCTGAATGTGGTAAGTATAGGTATTTTACTGCTTTTTAAACATACACATCAAATGCAAACTCAAATACATATATATTAACATTATTCTATTTAATATCCAGCACTTGGCTAACTTTATCATTATTGTTGGAGAAGTTCCTGTCCCTGGGAAAATTCATCTTGTCATTTCTGGACAGGCATCCGCGAGTGCTTACGTATGTATGGTATATGATGTAATATGAATAATGTTTAATATCATACCTTGTCTTATACTTGGCTTTTAAGTGAGCAGTTTTTGCATTAACAATGCGGTGCTAGTCCTATCTACTGGGCAATGAATAGCGATAATCATGTACAGTACGTTGAAGTCAGTGGTGTATATCCATGTTATTATATTCCTCATATGTGATAATGTGAACCTTACGTTGGATTTAGGCAAGAGTAGTTTTGACAGCGACGGGTACAGCCACTGCTGGTTTCTCTACCGGATACTCCACGGCTGGAATACCTAGTATGGGCGGAAGTGGGGTGAGTATTTAAAGATCATTTAAGCCTTATATATTTTGACAGGCTATTAACTTTTTACTTTATCGAAGGTGTACCTAAACTTTGAAAAAGAGTATTTTACTGATAAGCATTTGTATCACTTACAGCTTCATATTTCATAAAGATTATACCAATAACTGTATTCACATCTGATTTTACCACACGCATCCTCCAGATGTCGCCGTTTTCCATTAATACAGCTATAGCTCGAATCTCAGAAGCTCTTGTGTCCCTCTTTAGTGTCTATGTAGGTTGCATGAGGTCTGTCTTGTCTGTGCTTGCCATGGTTCAGTTTCAACAGAAAAACAACCACTGTGCTCAAGATGCTGAATTCTGCGGCAGGTGCTTTTTTCACTGCCCACTGGTTGGCCATACATCTGGGGATTAGGAGTATAACTGTTAGATCTTATACCAGCTGTAAATTGGGATGATTCATAATTTGTGTTAACGTAAATTATTATCTGCCCCCCACCCCAAAAAAAGAAAAAAGAAAAAAAAGAAAAAAAATGGTCAAACTGCCGTAAAATTTGACCACCGCAAATTGTAATCGATTGGACGTTTGATATCTGTTTCAAAGCAGGTGTTGTTTTTCCTTTCTTTCATTTTCTTTTTCTTCTTTTTTAGGCGGGAGGGGGATTCTTCCATAGCTACCCAGTAGGCTTGGGTAAACCGGTACCCATTACTCTCTCCTGTCTGAGCTTTGGAAATTTGTGTTAGATATATATTATACATTGCTCCTTTGGTTCTGAGCAGAGTCTACGAAATTATCTACGGACGGACTTGGTGTTCTTATCATGAAGTAATGACTTCTGATTTCATAACATAAAATGGTAAAAATAGCTGCTTATATGTTTCTTTTCTCGTCTAGAAGGGACGTGTTGGAGGACGTTCTTTCTGCTTCAGACTTCTATGTTCAAGTGCACAGGTTATTGTTACGCAGCTTGCTTCTTCTTAGCTGCATTCGATGTTCTTAAACTCAGCTTGATCCCAGCACAAACTACATGGGGACTGATATCTGCCTCAGCATTTTAACAGTGTTCCTCCACTTCTTACGAGCTGTTGTATAGTCTAGCTGATGTAATCAGAGGCCCGGTCCCTGGAGGATCCCATATTTCCTAGTGCTCTTGGGGTCCTGTGTGGGTGCAGCATTTTAGTTCGAGCTGTTATACTTATACATGTAACCTGAACATTTGCACTAGTAACATTTGTGATACATATAAACCAGTTTTGCATTACATTAATATTACCGTTTGTATTGTTTGCATTTAGGTGACTGGTAGCGTTACGGGGACAGCTGGCGGAGAAATTAAGGAGTATGGGGCCGAGGCTGGCATTACGATAACTGTTGCTATTGTAGCCACGTGGCCTTCGCTGACAGATTTTACTATAAATGACGTTGGACTCAAACTACCCGACGGATTGAGTAAAAAAATAGGTACTAGTATTAGCACATCTACGGGAAAATGCGTGTATTTGTTTGTTGTTAGTTTTTGTGGGGGTGTTTTTGGTTGTTGTTTTATTTTGTTGTTGTTTTTTTTCTTTTTGGCTTCTTGTTTTCTCTTCTGAGATTGGCAAGAGAGGCAGGAGTCCCGTGGGCACCGTCCGCACAATACCCATCAACCCAATCCTCTGTAAGGGCACGAGAGAGCTGCTTCATGTCACCCTTTTGGACAGTTTTCCGCCGACTTCTGTGGTAGCAATCACCGCGGTAGTGCACTTGATTGTGCACGTCCGTGGTGTGCACAGGACTTTGGGAGTGCCCAATCGCTCTTTGCAAACTCTCATGCATCTCGTGTAACAGAAGCTCGGCACTTGAGGAGCCATACCAAACTCTTCATGCGACATCCTAGCCTTCTTAAAGTATTTCAAACCGGGATTTCCCTCAGTGAGCAATCTAGGACTTGTAGTACCGGTCATCTTAAAGATCTCCGGAGACCGTGTGTACTGGGCTGTCAACAAAGTTGGTCTGTAATGATCCGGTCAGCCCGCAAGCCCTTCCGGTGTTGGCGCCACACCTAGGGCTCACGCCTCCCCTGGCACAGCCCATGTGACACCAGGGATCGTTAAGGTGTCTACCTACTGACTACTCCTCCACTGGTCTGGACTACAAGTGTCCGTAAACCGATAGGGTGTACGCTTGCATTTCACGAGAGGCCCCAATCATGGGAAACTTTCCACTGGTGCTGACACACCATGTAACAGCCATCCGTTATATACGGCTACGCGGGACCAAGTCCACGACAGAGAGGGAGGAGGGCCACTGGTCAACCTTAGTAAGAACAGTTAAAGAGGGCCTATTGGGCAATGGTTCGCCAGTCCTGCAGTTTGTACCAGCGTCTAACAATAAACTGCCGCTATTCGGCTCGTATCCAGTAACAGAGGGTACCGGCTCCCTAATCCTACAGTGGCCATAATAGATTAAAGAGAACAAGGCTACCAAGCTGTGTGTAACTGGGGTATTGTTCCTAGTCCAGTGCAACTTACTAAACTTATTGACATTTCTCATGACATACATCATTATCCTATTTTGGCAATATACCAATGAAACTGGGCTTTTTATTAAAGCATTTTGTTGCCCATCAGTCAACGTTGTACTCTTTTCACACTTTTGATCCAGTTTGAAATTTGGCACCATAGCATTTTAACGAAAAATAACCCTTTCACCTCCAGGACCTTTCAAGCTAGAATTATCAAGTGTCGATTTCAAACCAACATTGGAAGTAAAGATAGAATTTCCCATTGAATTGAAAGGTGAAGTTGAAGCATGTGGACGTTGTGGAAAGCCTGGAGTGGAACTTTATACTGGTAAGTTCTGAACTCACGGTGATGTATTCGTCTTTCTTTGTGTTTAAATCCGTTCCAATGCTGCCTATTTAACCTGGGTCTGGCACGAAATTCAGTTGCAGCACCGAGTAGGTACACAACGTAACGCTATTGATGACCCTAATATTACATCATAGTGGTCATTGATGGGGATTTTCTACATTGACAAGTAGTTAGCGATTTCCTGTTCTAAATTGCTCTCATAAGAAAATTAGTTTTTTTTTGTTTTTTTTTCACTAACAGAATATCAGAGTGCCCTAACACTATAGTAAAACTATTTGCAATAGTCTTTTTCTGTAATCTTTTAAAGTCGTCAATAGGGTGTCACTTTCACAATAACTTTATATTTATCATTTATGTCTATAGTGTGCATATCTAATGTTTTTACTATGGAGTACTTCTATATTTTATCTGTACATTGCACGTTATCCCTCCAGGCGTGTCGTGCGGTCTGAAAGTCATTACAGTGGCATTAGAAGGCTTTGGTATTCGAGCGTCCGCCACGGTTGACATCCCGCCACTCATGTTATACAATAACAGGTATGTTAGACATAACACATGATGTAGAGTTTAATGTTTGAATAACATTTATTCCGTTAATCATTGACGGTTGCAGTTGGTGCCATGAATTCCGTTGTACAAATGAGACTACAACTACAACGACAACTACACCATCTACAACGCTGATTTCAACAGACATCAACTTTTCAACAACTCCTACGCCACCAACAACATCAGAACCAGTATCTACCAAACCATATACGCCAACAGCAGTAACTACCACACCGGAAACTTCAACAACTGCAGAGACTAGTACGCAAGAAACTTCAACAGCAGTAACTACAACACCAGAAGCTACAACCACAGAAGCTACAACCACAGAAACCACTACATCAGAAATGTCCACAACAGAAACTACTACACGACAAACTTCTACGAAAACTCAGACTTGGACTACGGACATAACAACATTGATTATGAGCACCTCTTCCAAAGGAAGTAAGTAGGCCTGCTTGAAATATAAAAGCAAATACTAGAATATCGTGCATTCCGGGCATTATATGTTTTGTTGAGCACACTCACTCCAATATATATCATTAAATAATGAAATAATCAAACTGTAAGTTGGAGTGCAACATATTATAGCGTTCGGACTCGATTGTATGCACCACTTTGCCCTTTGCTGTGCAATTTTACTCCTTTGTGTGCATGTGTGTTTGTGTGTGGTTATGATCTTGATAGTGCGTATCTTCATAGTGTGGTTTCTTTAACATTGCATGATAACAGTGGATTAGCCACTGTAAGTAAGAAGGTTTATATTTATCATCTAATGTGTGTTTCTAAAGCTCTTCGTTCAGGATGGGAAATCGATGATCGAATTATGAACATATATTACGCTCAACCAAGAAGGTGCAGAGGTTGATAGAACACGTGAACTGGCGAGTATAATTTTCACCGGGATAAGACCGGGAGTGAGGTTGGGGGGGGTGGGGGGGGGGGGGTAGCTCAGGAGTTACCCTACCAAGCTGGAGACATAATTTCTCAACTCGAATGTTTTCTTCTGTTGATTATTTATATGTATTAAATAGACTCGTTGGAACCAAGTTGTACCTGTCCACTGTTGAGAAATATTGAGTTGAATTGAGCAAACAATTTTCACTGAAAAAGGCATATGTACATGTACATGTAGACCATATCAAAACGAGCTTGTGTGCAGTGTACTAGGCCCTATCTTTACAGAGTGCCATCATTACTATTGGTCGCCTTTGATAACTATGTTCAGAAATATGTAGAGCGCAGTTGTTCAAAATGTATGTGTGCTGCAGCTGTGTATACTTACACAACGCACTTGTTGCACAGACACTCAAATAACAGTAACACGCTCCTAATTAAGTTGTAAGATGCAATTGATCCAGCAAGCTGAAACACCACTAATTCTATCCATAGTGTACGTTGTGTACATTCACCAAATATGTCGATATTGTTTTCTTTTCTACATGTGTCTCCATTATAAGAGCCAGCTGCAAGAAAAGTACATGGATATTGCACGTGTTGTGTGCGTGTATGATTGGATTTCTTATTGTTTTCCAAAGTAATCACGGCAAAAGCCACGCGTCTTCCATTTAGCGTCCACCACATGCATTGTCCACCTGCTAGAAGTACATAGCGGCTGTGTTTGCAAGCGTCGTCATTGCCGCCATTCCCTGCTGAAGACGTTCCCGTCACTAGGCTCCTGTCGCTGGTACCGCGAGTAGCATGGCGGCTCTGGGGTTGTTCCTTGTGATGCTTGCTGTCAGTCACACCGTGGCGAGTGCAGAAGGTAGGGAAGACCTTTGTTAAACCTATTGAGTTTTAAAGGTTGTGAAATATTGTCATGACATGTACACTAAACATTATGAGCACATATAACACAAAATTCTCATACTACGGTATAATTGAGACGTATTTAAAGTCTAGAACATAGATAGGCTGCGCGGACATTTGGTTAGAACGGATTTTTCCTTGTGTGCGGTGTCTAAGGCAAGTAATTATGTACTGCCTAATGCCTAGAGCACATCACGCCGCAAGGGCTGTCTACAGCCAGTCTACGACCAAAAACGCACGGAGATCGTGACGATCCATGAGTGTTAAGTGCGATAAACGCAGCGGCATTTGTAAGGTCATAGGGTGGCCGCAGAAGAAGTTTGGCTTACCAAACAAACGCTACGACCACTGCCAGCGGTGGTCTGACCGTAAAGAGGCAGTGCTGCGAGCTTACGCTAATCGTAGTTAATCACAAAGGATTTAGTCGCACGTTGCCGGCACAGACACAGTACTGGGACCGTGCGTTCCCTGTACAATGAACTTCCGAATGCCTTACTTTAGTAATCACACGGTGCGTAGAGCTTAAGTTATACGCGAGTACAACGCAGGTTCGATGCCTGTTGATCTCACGGTGACGTGAACGGGCTCCGTCCAACCACATTTCTCTGTCGCCGTGCCAGCTGTCACCAGCTGGTGGTCGGTGAGACACCCGCCGGGCGGCGCCGGTGCCCGTCAGATAACCATATGATAGTCGACCGGTCTCCGATGGGGCCTCTAATTACCGGCCAACCACAGTATGTAGGTCGGCAGATAACCGGCCAATACCTCGTCATTCATCGGTGAAACAATAGTTCAAGAATTTTGTAGTTGGTTGATAATATCCGTGTGATAGTCGGCCGTACACCGGCCGAGGCGTATTCCGATGTAGTCAGGGTGTCACTGCGATGGGGAGCACGGTCACGGTGAGCACGCCAAGAATTTTAACGGGCGAAGTTAAATTTTACCCCGAGGTGCCACCGATGCGGAGGCGAAGCAATTGCAAAAATGCCGGTCGGTGATGACCCGAGCTGGGCCGCTGCTATGTCGAAAATCGTATCGGTGGTGCATCAGAACCCTCATCAGCCGACATGGTACTCATTATATAACCGTATGGGAAAATATAGTGGAAGCGTCCAATACATGGCAAATGTCAATATACAATAAAATGTTTTTGAAAGTCAAATGGGCAAAAGGCAACCATCCACCACAATGTATACTTATGAACTTGGTTAAATACTGAATGAATTACTGACATTTTGATGTTTTTGACATCCGCCAGGTATCTTCAGTGTGTCTCATGATTGGTTCAACCCCGTGATGGGCACGGTTAGGTTGGGATGCTCCACGCCCATGGATTTTTTCAGGCACATAACGTTTTTGGTGTAAATGGTAGTTCTTATGGTGGCCACCAAACCACCTTGGTTCAGTCCATCAAACAATGTCCATGGTTTCCATGCAGTATGGGTGTCATTGGCGTTGTTGCGTATATTGGTAAAATGTACATGAGTACCCACTAACGCTGGCTGTCTGGCTGGGGCTTTCGGGCCCATTTTCCTTAACCCGAAGCTCGGCATGCTATTTTTGCGGTTTTGGAAAAAGACCCAGCTCTGCTAATGTAGACCATGTGCTTAGACTGAATCGTCTGCCGAACTATGGACCACTTGAGCGCCTCTGGCGGCTTGAAACACCTGCAAATTGGCCTGCTTTGATCTACGTCATCATGAGGTTGTTACACAATAAATATCGGTACCTTTCGGCCGATCCAACCGAAAATGACGAATCGCGCGTGTTCTGGATCATCTGGAGCTACTAGACTATACCATCGTCCATGTGAAATGGGGAGTAGAATGAATGGTTTGCTAGTCTGTCCAATGTAGAAAGGTGTCATTGCATTGGAGGCCCTCACAAGTCCTTCTGTATACAACGTTGGATTGAATGTCTTTGTTGGTGTTGTCTTTTAGAATGTACGGCCTCTGATCTCAAAGGCGGTAATGCGGTGTAAGGTGTCATTGTACCAATCAACTGAACAAACAAACATGGCGAATGTCATGTGAAACTTCTATGTAAGTGTATGTTTAATCAGATGTACAGGTTTTATGTAGTTCATATATTATTAGACATTGATGTCTAATCTGATGCACCACAATGCCTTCCTTCCATTTTAGACTGCAAAGCTGATGTAGTGGGTCTAACGTATAAGCTTAAATACCACCGCTGTCACTAGCAGCGGATACGATTGCCTGTCCTGGAACAAAATTCAATCATGCGGGCTTTGTTTTCCCCGACGCAAATGTGGGCAGACGCAGCCAACTACTGCCGCAACCCAGACAACAGACCATATGGGCCGTGGTGCTATACAGGATATCCAAAGGTCGGCATTGGCACTATTGCAACATACCACTGTGTGTAAGTTATTGCTACTAAATTAATTAGTAATTTGGCGATTAAAAGTTTAACAGTATGCCGTTCCCATATATTGCGAGATCTGTACCCACTTGTTTTGCAGAGATGAACGCATTTACTCAAACACCCATTTTGTTGAAGAGATATATGTATTTGGCTTCTTCGGTGGAAATAATACTACAATAATAAAATTCATTTACATGTATGCGTGTCTGTTCATGAGTGTAATGTAAAATGTGTTTTCATTCTCACCATTTCTATTTCAGGCGAGCCTTTGAGTACAGGTACGTTCAAACAATTGTTAGATTGTATTTCAATAATTGCAATAATCCTGTTTGGCACTAAAATGATCCAATTTCTGAAAATAGTAGTGGTTTGACTTGACCACTTCTTTGAAACATTACACTGTAAGAAATAGCAATTTCTCACTACGTCTGTCTGAGAGTTATCGGTAATAGTCTGTCTTAAGAACAACATATGATTACATGGTGATATGAAGTTTTCACAAAGGTATATTTAACCGTAGGCTGCAAAGTCGATGAGGAGGGTCTGGAATACAACGGCACTACATCAGTCACCCGTTACGGCTACACCTGCAAGCCATGGACGACCACTGCTTTTAATGATCATCCATATCAATTCCCTACGGCTAGTGTTACCGAGGCAGGAAACTATTGTCGCAACCCTGATCGATCCGGCGGTCCGTGGTGCCATGGTTATACCACAGGAGGCTATGTGTATTGGGAACTCTGTGACATACCACTCTGTGAGTACATTTGTGATAGCATTGTGTGTGTGTGTGTGTGTGTGTGTGTGTGTGTGGATACCACCTTGTCGTTGTGCGTGCGTTTTGCATTATATGTAATGTGCGTAAATGGCGTGCGTGGTGCGTTGTGCGTGCGTAGATAATTGTCTATCTTTGCTTTATTACCAAAATGCAATTACACAGTATTTTGCATTCATTAAACGTCTTAAATCATGCAAATTAGCATATTTTGATTTTCCTTTTATATAACTCTTAAATGGGAATGCCCACATATTCAATAGTCGATATACATATATGAATGACACAGTGACATCCGCTTAATAATTTTAGTTGAACAAACAAAAAATGTATGATTGGCTAAAGATATACATTAAGTTTTAATAACGACAGATTTTATGGGGTTCATTTTCTAGAACTTGTGAAGGGAAGTAAAAATATACAAAAGATGAAATGAAAGTATGTAATTTCTTTAAAATGCAATAAATTAAGATAACTATCTTGGACAGTAGCTTCAATTGTGATGTATCATTGTTTTCCAGGCAATTCCTTCACTGCAGGTACGTTCAATTTTTTTTTATTGATATATGGTAATCTTCAAATTTGTCTAATTCTACTAGGATTTTTAATCTATATATCAGTTGTTTTACAGTTATACATGACACAGCATTTACGTGTGTGCATGGTGCTTAATTTCATTTGTTAACTTCCGTGGCCGAGTGGATAGTAAGTTGGATTCATGACCAGAGTAAATGGGTTCAATAGTCGGTCGGGATGATGGTGGGTTTTAAATGCAATATTTAGAACAATTAGATAGGTACAGATCAGGCGAGTGAACGTAAATATGTTTTCTAGGCACGTCCGAACTACGGTACGCAATTATTTGTATTGTCATATGTTAGTTTCAAAATTATAGTGCGACGAGTAATAGATAATGGTAAATTTAAAGTTACCAGAAACAAAGTTTACACCTTACACAATTGCCCACTACGCAAATAATCTTACAGAGTTTGTTCGCATCGCGCATGATACATTAATCAAACGACATTGTGGAATTATAATCTAGTATGTACATTTTCAGATGTAGTTGGTGAAATACCAACTACAAATCCCAAAATTGAATTTGAATCTTCAATTAAAACCCAAAAGGTTACAACTAGAACGCCAGAAATTACAACTACAGGTAAAGACTTTGCAACTGTAGTCCGTGAAGTTCCACCAACAACAACTGAAATGCCGTCTTCAAAGGATGAAGTTAGCACTTTGACTCCTGACAGTTCATCTACAAATCTTGAGCTGCAAACTACAACACAAAGAATTTCACCTATAACATCCGAACTTCATAGTACAGTTGCTGCTCTTACTTCAACGCCAGAAAATAAAAATCCAACGCACAATGTTCCAACTACAATACAAGTTAAGCCGGCTACAACCCGAAACAACCCAACCACAGTACCTAAAATTACATCATCTGTTGTTGCAACTACACGTATGCCAAGTTATTATGAACTGATAACTGAAGGTAATGCACTAAGCGAAAGTCATCCTTTAGCAACTACTGATAAGTCCATTTATGTGGCATCTACTGGGGAGTTCTCTCTAAATGATAAAACTACAACAGATCTCTCGACTCACACTCCAGGGAGCAAAAATCTAGAATCCTAAAAATCCAACAACAGATTCTGACTCTCTCAGCTACAACTCAAAACAACCCAACAGCAGAAGAACGAAATCATCCGTTGATGAAGTTTGCACTCTTCCCGTAGTAACTACTGATAAGACAAACAGGAAAACTGTCTTCTTCTGACAACAGGAAAAAACAAAAACAAAGGTCTGAGTTCGATGTTGAAACTACTAAAGCTAACAGTAAATCCAAAACCATTAACATTCCCAAAAATGGACCCAAACGATTACCAGCAGATGTTCCCCTTTTTGCACATGTTTTCAAAGATCCAGAAATATTGAGCAAAAGAGCAAAGTACAGGTTGCCCGCTGAAGCAACAGCCGCCCCTGCCATGGCCACTTTCGCCATCGCAGGTGTGGTGGGCCTGGTGATGCTCATGTGTATCTGCGATCTACCGCTTTGTAGGAGGCAGCTGAAGAGGGCCAAGGCTGATGTTCTTGGGGAGAAGAGCAAGAGGAAGAAGAGGAAAAAGAGAAGAAAAAGCAGAAGCTTCGAGAAGGTAGAAGTAAGAAGAGATCTTCCATAGAAGTTGGTGATTCGGAATGTGACCTTTAAATTAAACAATTCATCTAATTGAAATTTTATGCGCATTAGAAATGTATTTTGGACGTCATTTTTATAGCAATTAAGATGTGATATATGACATATTATATGATAGTCTAAAGTTGATTAATCATTAAATAGATAAATAAATTGATAATTAGCTTCACCTGAGTCCTGGTAGCTACCAAAGCAATGTCGTCTCCGGTTCACAACACCTTGTACTATATGTAGCAGACAAAAGTAGTGTTTAGAATGAATATTTTATATTATTTGATGTACTTATATGACAATATATTTACATAGACATTGGTATTCAGTGTTCATGATTATTTGTCGCATTGGCTTTTTGAATTGTCTATGCATATAGGTGTTTATATACTGAAAATATGTAAATAGTTAAAAAATTGACATGGTGAAATAAAATATATTTCCCTTTGTAATACGTAAGGACTGCTGAGGGCTGTAGCTCCATATCAGTCAAGGGAGGCAAGTGCAATGTTTTGTGGGTGAATTTCTAGTTTCTAGGTCAAACCCTGAATGAAACTGACCTCTAACATATTTGTTTTAAGTTTACTTTTCTGTCTGAAATACCGTTAGATGCTATGAAAAGGGTTCAACTTCGAAAATTTTCTTTGGGGAGCATGTTTGGGAAAAAATCTGTGCGTCTATATGTTTGCCTGCATCCTTGCTCAACATATTTTGTCGGTCATCTTTTGGAATCTTGGCCTGAGCCCTGTCGCTATACTATTAGATTCACAGTAAGTTGTAAATATTTAACATGTTACTCTATACTACACATCTGTATGTAAATTGATCTTAATATATTAATTTATTATCCGTTTCTCTATTGAACTAAATTAATGTAGTAAAACCTTTGTTGTGGGAACACATTGCAATTGGAAATTGGAAACAGATTTTCATTCTCTTGTGTGACTATGATGTCACTGACATGACTTCACAAATAGGGACACATCGCCATAGGAGTGACTCTTTTTCTTACCCCTACCAATGACCCTAATTGCGAGGTTTTACAGTAATGAGTAGTAAAGCAACGTGAATTTTGTAAAAAACAAACTTTGTAACCAAGTTATTTTTTTCGCGATCAATTAATGTGTAATTTTTTGTTTGATAATATTCTAACATTGCATAATGCATACGACTGTAGTATACATATACATGTAATGTACAAACTTTGTAACTAAGTTATTTTGTGATCAATTAAATGTGCCCATATGATAATATTATAAAT
>CM032667.1:14529369-14549795 GCA_019095985.1 Streblospio benedicti | reverse complement strand
CATCGACTACGCAGCCTAAGGTAAATATTTGAAAATTTCAATATCACAATATAATCATAATTATGATGTTCTTCAGACAGATTATTACCTATGACTGTCAGACTGAGGCTTTAAGTGGGTGAGGCTGGGGTCAGCGTAATGTTTCAGAGAAGTGGTCAAGTCATATCATTATTTCAATAAATTACATCCAATAAGTATATTACATTGGGTGAAATGCAATGTAACAATTGTTTGAACGTACCTGTACTCAAAAGCTCGCCTGAAATAGAAACAGTGGTAATGAAAATAAGTTTACATTACACTTATCAATACACACGTACGTGTACATAGTATATGAATTTCATTATTGTTGTATTATTTCAGTAGAAGAAGCCAAATACATGTATCTCGCCAATAGCACAAGGATATTTTGGTAATTGCATTGGTCTTTGCAAAACAAGTGGGTAAAAATTTCGCAATATGTGGGAACGGTATACTGTAACGATATACGGTAAAATGTTAACCACCAAATTACTAATGAATTTAGTAACAATAGTTACACAGTGGGATGTTGCAGTGCCCATAATCCCCACCATACTTGACATAGCACCACGGCCCATATGGGTCATTGTCCGGGTTGCGGCAGTTGTTGGCCGCCGCTGCCACGCTCGCATCCGGGAACAACGCTTGATCTTCCTCCCCATAAAACCTGTTCCAGGACAGGCATGGTGTCCCGCCTCTAGTGACAGCGGTGGTACCGGCGTAATTTAGACCCACCACATCAGCTTTGCAGTCTAAAATCAAAGAAAAACATTGTTGTGTATCTTTAAACAGACTAGACATCAACGTTTATTACATGAACTGTGTAAAGTATGTTCTTGTGGATAAAGCACCCACTTACAAAGAAGTTTCACATATAGCTCGTATATTCTAAGGATAGCCCCAAGAAATACATACAATCAAACGGTGTATTCACACTAACTTGTTAGGACCTCCAATGCAATGACACCTACAATGTTAGAGACTAGCAAACCATCAATCCCTCTCCCCATTGCGCATGCAGAACGGTAGCTGAAGACATTCCAGAAGATGCCCGATTTGTCATTTCCGGATGAATCGGCTAAGAATGTATCAATATTTGTTAAGTAACAGTCTGATGAGGAAGGAGATCGAAGCAAGTCAATTTCGTAGGCAGACGATCCAGTAAAGTAAGGAAATTGTCTAGATTAGCAGAATTGTTTCGTCACTTGCATGCTGAACAATCGTAAACTAGTAGCAGCACTAAACCACACATTTCACATAAACGATGCCCCAGAAGACGCCAGAAGCTTTCTTGTTACTTTCTAGGTGGATTGTGGGTGATCTGGGCTTAAATTTGGAGTTCTCTGGCAGATTCAATAGGTATTGGAGCACTTCTGACTGGTTCTGGACTAGGGCTAATAACATATTATCCCCTCTCCTTAAAAGCGAAAACGATGTAAATGTCGCCAAATACTGTTACAAAAATAACAATGAAAGCAATGTGAAACAAACTTCTTTGTAAGTGCGTGCTTTATCCACAAGAACATACTTTATACAGTTCAAGTGTTAATTTATCGCACTTAACACACTGATCTTGCGGCGTAATGTGCCCCAGGCATTAGGCAGTACGTAACTACTTACCTTAGACACCGCACAAAAATGGTTTCTAGCGAAATGTTCGTGCAGCCTGCTATGCCATGGACTTTAAATATGTCTCAATTATAATGTAGTTTTAGATTTTTGTGTTAGGGATATGTTCTCATAATGTTTAGTGTACATGTACATGTCATTACATTATTTCGCAACATATATAACTCAATATATATTTATAAATATTTTTAATTATTATAATTATTTATATGTAATATGTTTCCCTACCTTTTGCACTCTCCACGGTGTGACCGAACGCCGCCATCACAAAGAACAACCCGAGAGCCGCCATGCCAAAGCGGTACCAGCGACAGGAGCCTTGTGACGGGAACGTCTTCAGCAGGGAATGGTGGCAATGATGACGCTTGCAAACACAGTCGCTATGTACTTCTGGCAGGTGGACAATGCATGTGGTGGGCGCTAAATGGAAGACGCGTGGATTTAGCAGTGGATACTTTGGAAGAGAATAAGAAATCCAATCAAGAAACCCAACCATGCACGCACACAAAACGTGCAATAGTCATGTACTTTTCTTGCAGCTGATTCTTGGATATGTAACGCATATAGGAAAGAAAAGAAATATCAACATTGTTGGTGGTAAATATGACAAATTTATGTTTTTGGGAGATTTAAATTTTGAGTGTATGGTAGAGGAGAAAAGTAACACTCTTAGAAATTTATATGATGTTTTTGATCTGACAAACTTGGTAAAATAGCCTACATGTTTTGCTAATGGATGTAACCCAATCTTGGTAGATGTAATCTTAACAAATAAACCCAATTTTTGTGCAAACATTTGTGATTTTGACTGTGGTGTTAGTGATATACATAATGTAGTAGCGGTACAGTTTAAAGCTGAAATACCACCAAGAGGAAAAGCTAAGAAAACATATAGAAGAATTTCAATTATGAAAATTTTATTGAAGATTTAGTAAATGCACACCTTGGTAATATAGATGATAATATAGATGTAAATAAAGCTTATGGTTAGTTTAATGAGAAATTTCTTGATATATATAATAAACATGTTCCTGTAAAGCAAAGAAAACTTGTGCGAAATCCTGCTCCTTTTATGAATAGTAAACTCAAGAAAGCAGTGGACAAAAAAACTTATGTTGCATAATAAATACAAGCATCATAAAAATTCAGAAACTTGGGAAATGTTTAGAAAACAGAGAAAAAATTGGTAACAAAAATAAAAAGAGAGTTTGTAAAAAATTATTTTATAGAAAGATGTATTGGAGGCCCTAAGAGTAAAGATTTTTGGATGAAACTGATATCATTTTAAAAGAAAATGGGAGTCTTATCTCAGACCAGAACAAGATCAGTGATATTTTTAATAATTTCTTTATAAATGTTGCTAAAGATATTGGGAAAGACTCGATTGATGATGAAAATCATCCAAGTATTGTATCTATAAGGGAAATGAATAAGATCTCTCCGGATGAGAAACTTGTTTTCAAACTTATACAGGAAGATTTTATAAGTAAGCAAATAAATAAATTGAGTGCAAAAAAGGCAACAGGTTTTGATCAGGTATCACCTAAAATACTCCAATTGGCTAAACATATAGTGACACCACCGATCACTATGTTAATTAACAAATCTTTAGAAGCTTCTGTTTTTTCTGATAATTTGAAGGTAGCACAAGTTGTACCTGTACATAAGAAAATAGCAATTTATGCGAAGGTAATTACAGACCTGTTAATGTGTTACCAGTATCAAATTTTTTTGAGAGTGCTGTGCATGTACAAACTGTTGAATTTTTTTTTATAAATGTTTTAATAAAATGTCAGCATTTAGAAATTGATATAGTTGTCAAGATACACTGAAAAGAAAAAGGCTATATTTGCAAAAAGACAAACGATCTTTTAACACAAATGGCAATATAGTAAAATGGGATGAGGAAGTTAAGCTTCTAGGTGTTACTTTTGATTTCATGTTAAATTTTAATTTTCACATTTCTAGTATCTGTAAGGCTTCAATGCAGTTAAATGTCTTGAAAAGAATTGGTGGTCATTTGAATAGACTTGGTAAATTAACTATTTACTACTTTTATTTTATCAAATTTAAATTACTGTCCTTTAGTTTGCCATTTTTGTGGTGAGAACAATACAAAAAAGCTTTGAATCCATATAGAGCGTTACGTTTTATATATGAAGATGAAAAGTAGTTATGAAAAAACTGTTAGAAAAATCTTTAAA
Source organism: Streblospio benedicti (assembly GCA_019095985.1). Classification (NCBI taxonomy): domain Eukaryota; kingdom Metazoa; phylum Annelida; class Polychaeta; order Spionida; family Spionidae; genus Streblospio; species Streblospio benedicti. The sequence continues at coordinate 14,545,941 of CM032667.1, read as the reverse complement.
ATGCCTTCACTTTTAAAAATTAGAAGGATGCGTTATCTTGCCATACAGGTTTTTACAATTATTAATAAACAATCACCTATTTATTTACATGATTTGGTCAATGTTAAGAACATGAAATACACTTTTAGATATAAGAATTTATTAGAAGTGCCAAAAATAAGAACAACAAAGTATGGCTTGTACTCACTGCGCTATGCTGCGCCAAAAATTTGGAATGAACTTACAAATGATTTTAGAGTGTCAATGTCATTAAATGAGTTTAGGGGTGTTATTGGAAAGTGGGAAGGTGATAGTTGTAAATGTTCATTTTGTAAATAACTTATCTACCTATATAAATTTAATTTAGTGTATAATTTGTAATTGAATATGTCCGTATTGTCGGTTTAAAAAGCTCTGTAGAGCTTATGTTATTTGTTATAATGTACCGACTTTTGAATAAATATTACTTGACTTGACTTGACTTGACATCAATATTAGCTGTTAGATTTGTGTGTGGATCACATCTAATTGACGTCATTCAGTATTTAACAACGTTTACATGTTATCTGTCTCAATGCATGGCCATTATTTTCGTCAAGATTTCTGCCAAACTTTCTGGTCAAACTTGTTTTTGTTTGCGGATACATTGGTGTTTGATTTTCTGTGTGTGTGTGTGGCATGTCATGCAGAAGAATAATGAAAAACTGTGCTGATGACTTTTCATAACGCAAACGAAGAAAAAATAAATTCAATCACTGCTTTACACAATGCATATATAAATATACAATTTATTACTTTAAAAAGGATGTATACAAGACCTTCACCCATAATTTGGGCTTCCTCAGACTGCCAATATTACAAACCTAAAGTATGGGTGAAAGCTTACAAGGGTTTTCTTGTATATTAACTTGGTTTAAAGTAATAAACTGTATATTTATGTACATATATGAGAGGCTTCAAAAGATCCAAAATACTGCTGCACGCATACTTACAAGAACTGGCAAGTACGATCACATCTCCCAAATTTTAAAGACACTCCACTGGCTACAGGTAGACACAAGAATAACGCACCAGAGTATCTCGCTGAGCTATTAACTGCTGTACCGACACTCAGATCTGATGACAGGCAGATGCTGACCGTACCCAAAACTAGACTCAAAACCTATAGGGGATCGCGTTTTTGCAAAAAGTGCACCAACTTTGTGGAATAGGCTACCAGAGAATGTTAAGTCTGCTACATCACTCTATAATTTTATATCTGCTCTGAAAAGACATTTATTTAATGTAGCTTATGATGAATAGTTATGTGTCATTTATTGACTTTGATTGATATGCATGTGTAGGATATATGATATGTATGTATTTGTATTGACTGTTGAACTTTATAGGATATCTTGGCGCAGATTACAAATTCTGTATTATTATTATATATGCCAGGATAGATGAATCTTCACTATAATAACAACGCAAACAGTTCTTTTCAAAACTATAACTAAGTGAAGTATAACAAATGTTTAACACACGCAACAATCTAGATGCATGTCTTCATCATCATATCTTGTCGCACCATACCTCCACCCACGGTCGGGCTGTCTCATTTGGTCCCTGAGATCAGAGTCTGAGCAGGGTGTGATCAGCTCACATTCCTGCAGGGTGTGATCAGCTCACATTCCTGCAGGATATGTTCAATAGTCTGTGGGTCCTCTCTGCACAGGCAGGATTCCTATTTGAGAGAATGCCCACCCGCAAATGCTGTCTCTTGTCTTTGCCACCTTAGCTCTTGCTCTGTTCAGTGCTACATAGTGTCTTCTCAGAAGGTCTACTCCAGGGGAAGTGTCTCACTTGGTAGTGGTAGAGCTTTGTTGTTGCCTTGGTCTGATCTGTTCCACCTTGCCATTCTGAACAGGTCAGTTAGTGTATCCTCACTGCTAACTGTGATGAAGCTGTTTCTTGACTTGAACCTTGTTGCAACCTCTTGGTGTCCATACATCGGGTGGCGGGGATTGTTCATCTGTTTTCCTCTTTCTACCTTGGTTAGAGCTTCACGGGGTATGCAAGGCTGGCAAATGCCAACGAGCCTATAGTGGGGTGGCTCTCAAGTTTCCGGTGATTATTCGGCAGACTTTGTTGAGCTCTATTTCTCCATTTGATGCATGGACTGATCTTTCCCACAATGCTGCACAGTATTCGGCTGTAGAGAAGCACAATGCTAATGTAGCCTGTTTTTGAGAGTTCTCGAGTCTGCTCCCCAGGTTGTATTTTTCAAGGTTCTTTACAAGATTGATTCTGGCTGAAACCTTCTTCCGTAGCTTTGCTGTGTGTTCTTTAAAAGACAGGGTTTTGTCAAGCGCGACACCAAGGTTCACAGGGTATGATGTATTTTCCAGAGGTTTTCCATTCCTTGGGATATTCAGCTTCTTGGATGCATCACGGTTGTTGAGGTGGAAGGCACAAATCTGTGTAATCCTAGGTTTTATTCAAGAACCAACACCTATAGTACCCTGTCATATACGTTAAACGCATCTGTAAGGCAAGTTTCAATCATCTCAAAACTTCTCGACTGGGTTGCTTTGCAGAGATCATCAGCATATATGAATCGTCGGATGTTGTTGACAGAAGGTTGATCGTTGGTGTATGTGTTGAACAGCATTGGGGCCAGTACTGACCCCTGTGCCAATCCTTATTTTGACTCTCCACCTGCACTGCTTGCCTTGCATCTCAACAAAGAATCGTCGATTTGAGAGAAGTGACGGTATGTTTATTCTTAATAATCTTAAATTTGGCAACTTTAGTTAGTAGAGGTCGATGATTTACAGTATCTGTCACTATCATAAGCAGCAACAAATACTGCGCCAGTGACCATGCCACATTCAATGTACTGTTATAATGTACATATATATGTGACATTTCCAGTAACCACATATTTTTTATAAACTACTAAGAGCCAGGAAATTACTATTATTATACACCTGAACACAGTTCAAAATCTCAAACCATCTAAACTATAATTACATATATTCTTGCAATCGAGGATCTATATCGTCTTTTTGGTACAAAAGTGCACCCACTACATGCACATTAAACATGTTTCGGTTTAAGCATATATCATTTAAAAAAATGGAAAAAAAGAAGATTTTTCATGACACAATGCGCCTGAGACCAAAAACTGTCCTAATTACAAAGGTAGCATCTTGGCAGAGGATATTTTTTACTGTAGTCGATGAATCTACTGCTTACTTTCTGTGAGTGTCTCACCCCTGTTTACAATTCCCGTCAGCTTAATTTGCTTCTCTATTAGATTGTGGTTTGAGAGAGATTTAAGCAGAGAGGAGACCCAGGTTAATAAGGAAATTCTCTTTCTCTGATTTCTTTACTTCTTGTCATTGCATGTTATTCAAGGGGTGGGCGTTTGCAAAATATATGTCCATTGTGACATGTTTATCTCAAGGTCTGATAAGTGGAACTTGTAATTGATTGATGTAAACAAGATGTAAGCTACACGTTCTTACTGATGTAAGCGCATGTGTATCAAAGAGCGTTTGAATCAGAAATCTGGATGTAATGGCTATTATGTACATGTAAAGTGTGCTTGGTAATGATTTGTATTGAAGGGTATTTGAACTTACATAATGAACTATTTTCAAATTGCTTTTTGGTTTATAGCGATACAATGATACAACATGAAACAAAACACACAGACAATGCAAGTGCAAAATTGAAGAGACAAATACAGCACTAACAAACTAGTAAAGTATGTACATAACATGTATAGTAGTACTATAGTTGTACATGTATGCATAATGCAATGTTATAATATTACAATACAAAATTATTGGCATATTAATTGATCATGAAAAAAACTTAGTTACAAAGTTTGTACATTACATGTATGGGTATATTACAGTCATATACACTATGCAATATTATAATATTATCAAAAAAAAAAAATAATGCCACATTAATTGATCACGAAAAAAACCTTGCAAAGTTACAAAGTTTGTTTTATACAAAATTCACGTAGCCTTTAAGTTATTATTCACTATTTTAAAACCTCGCGATTAGGGTTACCGGTAGGGGTAAGGAATAGTGTCCCCCTATGGCTATGTGACCCTATTTGTGAAGCCTTGTCAGTGACATCATAGTAACACAAGAGAATGAAAAGCTGTTACCATTTGCAATCTGTTCCCACGGTAAGGTTTTACTACGTTATTGTAGTTCAATAGAGATACGCATTAAAAGCTGACATCAATTTACATACATATGAGTAATATAGAGTGTATACATATGTGTAATATAGAGTAACATGTTAAATATTTACAATTTTCTGTGAATCTAAAAGTATAGCAGCAGGGCCGTAGCCAAGATCCTAAAAGATGGCAGGCAAAATATGTTGAGCGAGGATGCAGGCAAATGCCATAGTCTCACAGTGTTTTTAAGAAGGCATGTCCCCCAAGAAATTTTGGAATTTAGACCCCTTTTCCTAGCATCTGACACTATTTCAGACAGAAAGGTAAAGTTAAAACAAATATGTTAGAGCTCATTTTCATTCGGCGTTTGATCTAAACCACACACCCCAAAAAACAAACAAACAACAACAAAAAACAACAAAAAAAAACAAAACAAAAAAACACAAAAAACCCAAACCAAACCGACCAAACATTGCACTTGCCTCCCTTGCCTCATATGAGGCTACGGCCCTGAGCAGTCGTTTTGTAAGTACTACGAAGGGAAATATTTTTTATTTCACCATGTCAGTTTTTCAATGATTCAAATATTTTCAGTATTATGCCTATATGCTCACATGATACAAAAGCCCAAACGACAAATAACCATATTAACGCTGAATATCAAGGTCTATATAAATATATTATAATATAAATACAGCTGTTAAGACCAAATAACACCATAATAGATTGACTCTAAACGCTACTTTGGTCTGGTATTAGATAGTACAAGGTGGCAGTTACCAGGACCCAGGTGAAGCTAATTACCATCATCTCATTAATCATTATACATTTTGACGTCCAAAATACATTTCAAATCACATATAATATTAGATGAATTGTTAATTTAAACTCGGGGGGTGGGTGGTGGGGGTGTCTTACTATTTGTGGGGGAAGTACGGGTGTGCCATTTCTATGGGTCACCTTATCAGGTATAGTGATGGGTCGGATGTTGTTTAAGTATAAATTTCATTTTGTTTGATACTGATATAATCTTTTGAATATTTTGTTGATAAAATGTTAACAGTATGTAGTTTTATTATTCAATAGGTATAGATTTGGGTCAATTTTCATCGTCAAGGTATAGACATGGTTCACTTTTTCATCGTCAAGGGGTCACTTTTTCTATCCCAAATTAGTATATCGATGTTGGAAATGGCACACACGTACCCATTTGTGAGGAGAGACCCCCCTCCCCGAGAATTTAAAGGTCACATTCCAAATCACCAGCTTCTATGGAAGATCTCTTATTCCTTCTACCTTCTTGAAGTTTCTGCTTTTTCTTCTCTGTTTTCCTCTTCTTCCTCTTGCTTTCTCCCCAAGAACATCAGCCTTGGCCCTCTTCAGCTGCCTCCTACAGAGCGGCAGATCACAGACACACATGAGCATCACCAGGCCCACCACACCCGCGATGGCGAAAGTGGCCATGGCAGGGGCGGCCGTCGCTTCAGCGGGCAACCTGTACTTTGCTCTCTTGCTAGATATTTCTGGATCCTTGAAAACCTGTGCAAAAAGGGGAACATCTGCTGGTAATCGTTTGGGTCCATTTTTGGGAATGTTAATGGTTTTGGATTTACTGTTAGCTTTAGTAGTTTCAACATCGAAAGCCAGACCTTTGTTTGTGTTGAAGCAGTTTTCCTGTTTGTCAGAAGTGCAGACGTCATCGGGGATTTCGTTCTCGGTTGTAGTTTCAACATCTAGAGAGAACTGCCCAGCAGACGTCACATCAATGGACTTATCAGTAGTTACTACGGGAAGAGCTTTGCTGTTTGGATTACCTTCAGTTATCGGTTCATAATAACGTGGTATATGTGTAGTTGTAACAACGGATGATGTAATTTTAGGTTCTGCTGTTGGGTTGTTTTGGGTTGTAGCTGGCTTAACTGACATTGTTGTCAGAATATTGTGTGTTGGATTTTTATTTTCTTCAGAGATTTTGCTTCCTGGAGTTTGAGTGGAGAGATCTGTTGTAGTTTCAGCATCAAGAGAGAACTGCCCAGCAGATGTCACATCAATGGACTTATCAGTAGTTGCTACGGGAAGAGCTTTGCTTGTTGGATTACCTTCAGTTATTGGTTCATAATAACGTGGTATATGTAAAGTTGCAACAAAGGATGATGTAATTTTAGGTTCTGCTGTTGGGTTGTTTCGGGTTGTAGCCGGCTTAACTTGTATTGTAGTTGGAACATTGTCAATTGGATTTTTATTTTCAGCCGTTGTAGTAATAGCAGCAAATGTACTGTGAACTTCGGATGTTATAGGTGAAATTCTTTGTGTTGTAGTTTGCAGCTCAAGATTTGTAGATGAACTGTCAGGAGTCAAAGTGCTAACCTCATGGTTTGAAGACGGCATTTCAGTTTTTGTTGGTGAATCTTTACGTAGTACAGTTGTAAAGTCTCTGCTTGTAGTTGTAAGTTCTGGAGCTCTAGTTGCAACTTCTGGAAGAGTCAAAATCAATTTTGGAAGCTGTAGTTGGTATTTCATGAACTACATCTGAAAATGCAGGTTCCTTTATTAACGAGACTTGCTGGAGATAAAAAAATTCTCAAAATGTGCTTGTTTTTTTTAATTGTAATATAAAAAATACAAGCATCTTCCTTTTTACAAATGTATAACACTTTAGGGGTTTCGGGAATAGATTTTGCTTTATGGACCATACAAAAGATCATGTATACAACTTTGGTACAGTCAAAATTATCATTGACTGAATTTTTCATTGTTTTTGTATGATCTTTTGCATGGTCCATAAGCCAAATTCTATTCCCGAAACCCTTAAAGTGTTGTACATTTTTAAAAAGGGAAATGATTGTACTTTTATACTAAAATGAAAAACAAGAACATTTTGAGAATTTTTTTAATCTCCAAATTCTTTTATCTCCAGCAAGTCTCCTTAATGTAGCATGCCTTATGCAATCGAACTATATAAAATTATTGGCTTAGTGGACAACTGTGTAAGATGCAAACTTTGTTAATGTATGTAAAATTCATAATATGTTTACTATATGTGTAACATGAAATGTAAATGTGCTTATTTATAGTCACAATGAACGGTTTTACCGTTTTCTAGTGACTTTACATTTACACCAGGCCATTGGTATCCTCGTCACACTCTATCTTTCTAAACTCCCTGGGGAGCATACAGCACATTGCTACCGTAGTTCAGACGTGCTTATCTATCACATGTGCGTTCACACGCTTTACCTGTATCTATTTAACGTTCCACGGAGCAGTGTGCAGCCTGTTAGAGGTAAAGGTTCTCAACACCCACCAGCAGACCCGACCGATAATCGAACCCACGACTTTCTGATCACGAGTCCAAATCACTATTTACTCGGCCACAGAAGCACACGCAAATGAGAGTTAAGCACCATGCACACGTAAATGATGTGTGATGTATAATTAGTAATCCTTACAGATATATCTATCAAATTTCTAGTAGAATTAGACAAATTTGATGATTACTATATATCAATAATAAATAGAAATAACTGAACGCACCTGCAGTGAAGGAATTGCCTGGAAAAACAATATTATATCACAGTTGAAGTTACTGTGCAATATACTTAATATATCAAATGTAAATGTAAATGTCTGGTCCATAGTCTTGATCCAAGTTTTTTTTATCTCACGACTCAACAATTTACACCAGGTCATTGGCCCACTTATTGATCTTCAATTGCATCGGCAGCACATTCACCGCACAATGCTAATCACTCACACGATCACTCACACACTCTTTTAACCCAATGACCTCTAACTAAGTAACGTGTAGGTACCAGGGACCAGTGTGCAACCTGCTTGGGGTAAGTTTGCTCAACACCCGCCACCAAACCCGACTGGGAATCGAACCCACGACCTTCTGGTCACGATCGAGTCCAACTCTCTAACCACTCGGCCACGGAAGCATGTATATTGCATTACTTTCATCATGACCATCTAATTTTGTATCCTCATCTACTTCATGCTTCGTGCTTCGTTCTAAAGAATCTGTTGTTATTGGAACTTGAAGTATGTTTTTAGCCAATCATACGTTCAAGAAAATTTCAACTAAAATTATTAAGTATTGTGTCATAAGAAGTATGAAAGACATTCCCCTAGATCAACTATCAAAATATGCTAATTTGCGTGATTTAAGACGTATAATGAATGCAAAACTGTGTGATTGTAATACATTGTATTGAATAATCATCCACGCACGTACATGTACCTACTGCCATGGCTATTGTATATAATGCAAAGCACGAATTGTGGTATATATCACACTATTACATATCACCAATTATGTACTCACAGAGTGGTATGTCACAGTGATCCCACAAGATATATTCTTCTGTGCTATAATAGACATAGCACCACGGCACGCGGTAGTAACCTTCAGGGTTGCGGCAATAGTTTCCTGCCTCGGCCACACTCGCATCAGGGAATAGATCTGGTCGATCATGATAATAAGTGGTCGTCCATGCATCGCAGGAGTAGCCATTACGGGTGACTGATGTAGTGCCGGTGTAACTCTGACCCTCCTCGTCGACTTTGCAACCTAGGTAATTCATGTTCATGAAAACTTCCTATCACAACAAAAAATCAAATGTTGTTGTTATAAGACAGATTATTACCAATGACATCAGAGTGATGCTTGAGTAGTGAGGCTACTGGCATTGCTTATAGCGTAATGTTTCAAAGAAGTGGTCAAGTAGGACCACTATTTCAAGAAATTGAATCCTTTTAGTGTCAAATAGTAATATTCCATCACATAAAAAACAATGTAATAATTGTTTTGAACGTTACCTGTACTCAATGGCTCGCCTGAAATAGATACGGTGGCAATGAAAATAAGTTTACATTACAATTATCAACACACTAGCACATATGAATGTTATCATAATTTTAATGTAGGCTTTATGTAGATTCTTTATTGTAGTAATTTTTCCACCGGAAGGAGCTAAATACATATGTATCATTCCAACATGAAGTGGGTATTTTGAAATGCGTTAGTGTCTGCAAACCAAGTGTGTACACATCTTGAGATATATTCAAAACGATATACAGTTAAATTTAGTAGAAAAAACTTACACAGTGGTATATTGCAGTACCAAGAATACGAGGAGGTGTAGTAGCACCATGGCCCATATGGATCATCGTCCGGGTTGCGGCAGTAGTTGGCCGCCTCTGCGACGCTCGCATCCGGGAACAACGCTTTATCTTCCTCCCCGTAAAAACTCATTCCAGCACAGACATGGTCTTCCGACTGAACAGTGACAGCGATGGAATGGCATACGTTAGCTTCCAATTTCATCAGTTTTGCAGTCTAAAAATGTTGAAGCAAAAGCATCGTGAAACGTCAGTGTAAGTCGTTTCATTCAGATACACACATTTAATGTGCAAATGTAGCTCAAATTACACTGTGATGCATAGTTGTCTATTTGAACATTTTGACGTTCAGAAATATTTGATTCTATATTGACATTTGTAGTACTTTCCCGTGCATCGTTTGTTCACACCAAAAATCAAATATGTTGAAACATAAATAAATAAATAAACAAATAAATGAATGAATGAATAAATAAATAAATAGATGGATAAATAAATAAACAAATAAATAAATAAATCATACAGCTTATCATTAGTTGGCTACCACAGCAATTAGAAGTATACGTTCTATGAAACACGCCAGAATCTAGGAGTTGTATGATAGCCCATTTATATAAATATTCAAAGCTTATACGTGTCCGAATAATATGTTTTGTGAGATGTAAATGTGTTATGTACTAGTCTATTTGCTCATGATTGTTATCGTAATACCAGAATTCCGCAACATCTAAAGAAACGTATATAACACCATCTGCTTTATAAAGGTCTTCCCTACCTTCTGCACTCTTCACGGTGTGACTGAACGCCGCCATCACAAGCAACAACCACAGAGGCGCCATGCTACAACGGTACCAGCGACAGGAGCCGTGTGGGGGAGCGTCTTCAATAGGGAATGGTGGCAATGATGCCGCTTGCAAACACAAGCATGATGACGATACACGAGGGGGACGCCATGTCAAGACATGTGACTTTTTCCTTAATTACTTTGGAAGAGAATAAGAAACCCAATCATCAACACAAACAAAACGAGCAATGTCCATGCACTTTTCTTGCAACTGATTCTTTTATTGGTATCGCACATAAATAAAAGAAAAAAAGTATTGACACCTATGGCGAATCTGTACACAATAGATAGAAAGCCATTAGTGGTGTTTAAACTTGTTGGATAGATAGCTAGTAGTAATAAGATCATGCACAAGGTGCCAGCTTAATCTATACGCTTGAAGATCCGGAACACCCCTCAGACTCCTATGAGGTAATGGCGCACGAAGGATCCCCCCAGCCAACTTACTAAGTAATTAAGTTTCAAATTGCATGATATAGTCCATGATCGAGGTAAATGAGTTCTGATGTCATTAATATAAATAGTTGATGGAATAAAGCTTGCTAGAGATATTTGTAAGAGAATTTGTAAGATAAATTTGTATGCATTGGAAAACATATAAAAATATTATACTTAGGTTAGATTTGTGTGTGAATTGCATTGACGTCACGTCTTATTTCACATAGTTTACAGTTCATCTGTTTCACTCAATGCTCATTATATTCGTCTAGATTTCTGCCAACAATCCATAGTTCATATATTTTGTATGTAATCTATGCAATCTGGTCAAACTCGCTTTTGTTTGCGGATACATTAGTCTTTGATTATCTGCTTGTTAGTCGTGTCATGTAATTGAAGAATGACAGACTACGCTGATGAGTCACAACGCGAACAAAGAAAAATCCCGACTTCTAATACTACTATGCACGATGCAACCTGTTCTTTTGAAAAGGATTATTACATTAATCATGATTAGCAAATGTACAGTATACCCAGTTACCTATTAAAATGCATGTCTTATGGACTGCAATTATGTACGTATGTATGTGATGTTTGCAATGCCAGTATTTTTATATAAAAGCAACGACGAACCAAGAAATTAATATGACTGCTAATCTCGAACACAATTCAAATTCTCAATCTACCAGGTACATTTGTTCAATTCAGGATCTATATTATGCCTATGGCACATCACACCGCAAGGCCTGTCTACTGCCTGTCTACTGCCTGTCTACTGCCAAAAACCTTTAGAGATATTACTGATCAGTGAGTGTTCGTGTATGCGGCAAACGTAATCTTTTTAAGGCCGGGTGGTACGCACAGAAGAAGTATGACATGCCAAACTTCCACTACGGCTAATCCGGCAGTCGTCTGCTCCGAGGTAGGCTGTACTGAGAAAGTACACAGTTATGTTGCACGCGAGAGTACACGTTTGATGCATGTTCTACGCACGGCTACCATATTAAAGCCAGGGGCAATTTCCACCTTGCGGCCGTGGTCGCCGCAAGGCGTCTTGAGGTCTGCGGCGTCTACGGCGTTTTCCCAATGCAGTGACAAAAGTACAGTTGTGGGCACATACGCACGGGCTCCGTGCGTTATAAGTGCGTCGGCACAGGGAGTTTTTTTTATTGAGATGGCCATGCTATCAACTTGCATAGAACGTGTGTTGTACTCGCATATAACTTACGTCCTATGCACGGTGTGATTACAAAAGTATGGGATCCGCACGTTCATGGTACAGGGAACGCAGGTCCCAGTACTGTGTCTGTGCCGACAACGTGCAGGTAAATCCTCGGTGTTTAAGGTAAGGTCTCCTCACTGCCTCCTTACGGTCAGACTGCACATGGGGTAGGTGGTCGTAGAAGCAGTTTGGAATGCCAAACTTCTGCCGCCACCGTACGGGCTTAAAAAAAATGCTGCGTTTGTCGCACTTAACACTCATGGATCTTTACGATCTCCATGCGTTTTGGTTGTAGACTGGTTGTAGACCCACCTTTGCGGCGTAATGTGCCCTATGCATTAGATAATTCCCCCCTGTCATCGCACTCATAACGCACCGAGCCTGTGCTGCATGTGCCCATAGCTTTGCGATTGTCACAGAGTGCGAAAAACTTTACAGACACCGCACACCTAAAACGACCTTGCGGCTAGAATGTCCGCTCGTCTCAATACGTCACATAAGAAGTCTATAGTGTCTTATCCCATGTTTGCAATTCCCTTCAGCTTATTTTACACTTTTTTAGATTGTGTTTTGAGAGAAATTTGAGCAGAGAGAGGACCAAGCTTGGTAAGAAATATCCCTTTCTGTTATTTATTTCCTGCAATATTTTCATTGCATGCTATTCAAAGGTTGGTCGTATGCAAAATTTGTGTACAGTTGGACCATTTTATATCGAGCTGTGATAAGTGGAATTTGTGATTGATTGATGTAAATAAGATGTAAGCTACATGTTCTTACAGAAGTAGGTGACTGAGGTAGGTGCGTGTGTATCAAAGAGGGTTTGCAGCATGAGTCTGGATGTAACTATTATTATGTAACTGTGCTTTATAATGATTCGTATTGAAGTGCACTTGAACTTATATAATGAACTATCTTAAAATTGCTTTTTGGTCTGTAGCGATACCATGATGCAACATGAAATAAAACACACAGCCAATACAAATGCTATATTGAAGAATCAAATTGATACAATACTAACAAACTAGTAAAGTATGTACATATCATGTAAAGATAAACTATAGTCATATACATGCACATTATGCAATGTTATATTATTATCATGCAAAAATATCGGCACATTAATTGATCACGAAAAAAAACTTAGTTACAAAGTTTGTACATTGCATGTATGAGTATACTACAGTCGTATACATTATGCAATATTATAATATTATTAAACAAACAAATTGTCACATTAATTGACCACGAAAAAACCCTTGGTTACAATGTTTGTTTTAAACAAAATTCATGTAGCCTTTAACTTACTACTCACTACTGTAAAACCTTGTGATTAGGATTTCCGGTAGGGGTAAGCAAAAGTGTCAGCCCTACGGCTGTGTCCCTATTTTGAAGTCTAGTCAGTGACAACATAGTTACACAAGAGAATGAACAGATGTTTCCAATTGCAATGTGTTCCCACAACAAGGTTTTACTACATTATTGTAGTTGAGTAGAGATACACATCATATTACATCAATATATTAGATCAATTTACATACACATGTGTAGTATATAGTAACATGTTAAATATTTACAATTTACCATGAATCTAATAGTATAGCAGCAGGACTGTAGCCAAGATTCCAAAAAGAGATGGCAGGCAAAATATGTTGAGCAAGGATGACGCCAAACGCCATAGACGCACAGCTTTTAAGGTTTTTTTCGGGCATGCTCCCCAAGAAAATTTTGGAAGTTAGACCCCTTTTTCATAGCATCTAATGCTATTTCAGGCAGAAAAGTAAACTTAAAAACAAAAATGTTAGAGCTCAGTTTCATTCAGAGTTTGACCTAAAAAAAATCACCCCCAAAAACATTGCACTTGCCGCCCTTACTGATATGGAGCAACAGCCCTGAGCAGTCATTTCGTACTACAAAGGGAAATTTTTATTTCACCATGTCAATTTTTCAACGAATCAAATATTTTTAGTATAATACCTATATGGACACAGAATACAAAAGCCCAATCGACATACAACCATTAACACTGAATATCAATATCAATTTAATTATATTGTAATGTAAATACACCTGTTAAATAACATCATAATAAATTCACTCTAAACACTAATTTTGTCTGCTACATATAGTACAAGGTGTTGTGAACCAGAGACGACATTTTCGTGGTAGCTACTAGTCTAGGATAACGGGCAGGTTTATTTCTGTTGGAACCGCCATATGTCTCAGTGGTTGTTTCTCTGTAGAATTTACTCAGAAATTCAGATATGTAAGTCTTTTTAGGTAGTAATTATATGTGAAAAAAATGTTTTGAAATGAGGCACATCAAAATTTCTAACTAAAAAAAAATTTCTGGTAATTTTCAATTTTTGTTTTAAAATTAAGCAAAATGCTATGTACTAATAGGACTCAGGTGAAGCTAATTATCAATTTATTGATCTATTTAATGATTTTCAACTTCAGACTATCGTCATATATCACAATTGGTGACCAAAATGACGTCCAGAAATACATTTCTAATGCAATAAAATTTCAATTAGATGAATTGTTTAATTTAAAGGTCACATTCCAATCACCAGCTTCTATGGAAGATCTCTTCTTACTTCTACCCTCTCGAAGCTTCTGCTTTTTCTTCTCTTTTTCCTCTTTCTTCCTCTTGCTCTTCCCCAAGAACATCAGCCTTGGTTTTTTCAGCTGCCTCCTACAGAGCGGCAGATCACAGAGACACATGAGGATCACGAGGCCCACCACACCCGCGATGGCAAAGTGGCCATGGCAGGGGCAGCCGTCGCTTCAGCGGGCAACCTGTACTTTGCTCTCTTTGCTAGATATTTCTGATCCTTGAAACCTGTGCGAAAAGGGGAACATCTGCGGGTAGTCGTTTGGGTCCATTTTTTGGGCATGGTAATGGTTTTGATTTTACTGTTTATCTTTTAGTGATTTCAACATCAAACTCCAGACCTTTGTTTTTGTTGAAGCAGTTTTCCTGTTTGTCAAAAGTGCAGGTGTTATCGGGGATTTTGTTCTTCTGGAGTTTGAGTGGAGAGATCTTTTGTAGGTTCAGCATCTACAGAGAACGGCCAAGCAGATGTCACATAAATGGACTTATCAGTAGTTGCTACGAGAAAGAGTTTTGATTGTTGGATTACCTTCAGTTTATCGGTTCATAATAACCTGGTATATGTGTAGTTGCAACAACGGATGATGTAATTTTAGGTACTCCAGTTGGGTTGTTTTGCGTTGTAAATGGCCTAACTGATATTGTAGTCAGAACATTGTGTGTTGGATTTTTTATTTTCAGGCGTTGTAGTAATAGCAGCAAATGTACTATGAACTTCGGATGTTATAGGTGAAATTTTTGTGTTGTAGTTTGCAGCTCAAGATTTGTAGCTGAACTGTCAGGAGTCAAAGTGCTAACTTCATGCTTTGAAGACGGCATTTCAGTTGTTGTGGTGGAACTTCATACGGAGTACAGTTTCAAAGTCTCTGCTTGTAGTTGTAATTTTCTGGATCACTAGTTGCAACTTGGGGGTTTTCATGGAAGATTCAAAATCAATTTTGAAGGCGTAGTTTGTATTTCACGAACTACATCTGAAAATGCAGGTGAATGATTAAATTCCACACTGTTCCTTTATTATGTAACATGCCTTATGCAAAAGAACTATATAAAATTATTGTTTTAGTGGGCAATTGTATAAGGTGTAAACCTTTGTTAATGTATGTAAAAGGCAAAATATGTTTACTATATGTGGAAGATGAAATGTAATTGTGCTTATTATTTATAGTCGCAATGAATAGTTTTACCGTTTTCTAGTAATTTTACATTTACACACCAGGCCATTGGCATCCCTGTCGCACTATATCTTTCTAAACTCCCTGGGAGCATACAGGACATTGCTACCGTAGTTCAGACGTGCTTATCTATCACATTTTTGCGTTCACTGCCTGACCTGTACCTATCTAACATACCAATGAGCAGTTTGCAGCCTGTTAGAGGTAAAGCGTCTTAAGACCCACCACGAAGACCCGACCAAGAATCGAACCCACGACCCTCTGGTTATTAATCCAACTTGCTATCCACTCGGCCATGGAAGCAGACAGAAATGAGAATTAAGCACCACGCACACAGGTAAAATGCTAAACATGTATAATTAGTAATCCTTACTGATATCGATTAAAATCCTAGTAGAATTAGACAAATTTGAAGATTACTATATATCAATAGAAATAATTGAACGCACCTGCAGTGAAGGAATTGCTGAAAAAAGAAAACAATAAATTATGAGATCAACAGATTAAATGCTCCTCCCTGCCTCCACCCCCAGTTGAAGTTGCTGTCCAAGATAGTTATCTTAATATATTGCATTTTTAAAGACATTCTTTCATCTTGAACAACTAATTTTGTATCCTCATCTACTTCGTGGTTCACAAGTTCTTGAAAATGAACCCCCATATAAAGAATCTGTTGTTATTGGAACTTAATGTATGACTTTAGCCAATTATATGTCTAGGAAAATTTCAAATAAAATTATTAAGTATTGTGTCTGTGAAGTTTGAAAGACATTTCCATAGATCGACTATCAAAATATGCTAATTTGTGATTTAAACCCAAAAAAAAGTGGTTTAAATTTTTGGTTAATATGAATAATATCACGCATTACAGTGCTTTCTGCCATGGTTTATATAAGAAACAAACACAAATTAAATTTTTCACTTTTCCATTACAAATGATCACAGGTGGATGTACAGGTCCCATGTATTTTTTCATAAAGGGGGGTCACTTA
>CM032667.1:14515168-14529269 GCA_019095985.1 Streblospio benedicti | reverse complement strand
AAAGTAGGAAGGAAAAAAAAAATCTGTTCTAAAACAAAAAATTTTAAAAAAAACCCGGGGCCCTTAACTTTAAATATGTCTCAGTTCTTAATGTAGTATATGAGATTGCGTTATATGTATTCATACTGTTTTAGTGTGATAACAGTATTCTGCAACACCTGAGAAAGCATATGTAACACCATATGTTTAATAAAGGTCTTTCCCTACCTTCTGCACTCGCCACGGTGACTGGAATGCCGCCATCACAAGGAACAACCCGAGAGCCGCCATGCTACAGTACCAGCAACAGGAGCCTAGTGGCAGCAATGTCTTCTAGCAGGAATAATGGGAATGATGTGCTGCTTGGTAAACACAAGCATGAGGATAAATATGCAATATAAAGACATGTGACTCTTGCCGTGATTACTTTGGAAGAGAATAATAAACCCAAGTCATGAACACAAACAAAACGGGCAGTGTCCATGTCCTTTTTTTGCAACTGATTCTTTTATTGGTATCTCACAGAAAATAGAATGAAATGTATTGACACCTATGGCGAATCTGTTCACCATGGATAGAAAGCCATTAGTGATGTTTAAATTAGTTGGATAGCTAGCTACTAGTTATAAGATCATGCCCAAGGTGCCAGCTAAATCTATACACATGAAGATCCGGAACACCCAACAGATTCCTATGGGGTACCGAGGCACGAATGATCCCCACCCTTACAACCCCGTGAAGTTTCAAATTGCTTGATTCCAGTCCATGATCAAGGTAACTGAATTCTGATGTCATTAATATAGATAGTTTGCGGAATAAAGCTTGCGAGAGATATTTGTGAGAGAATTTGTAAGATAAATTTGTATGCATTGGAAAAACATATAAAAATATTATACTCAGGTTAGATTTGTGTGTGTGAATTACATTGACGTCATGTCTTATTTCACATCGTTTACAGTTCATCTGTTTCACTCAATGGCCATTATATTCGTCTAGATTTCTGCCAACAATCCATAGTTCATATATTTTGTATGTAATCTATGCAATCTGGTCGAACTCGTTTTTGTTTGCGGATACATTAGTCTTTGATTTTCTGCTTGTTAGCTGTGTCATGCAATTGAAGAATGACAGACTATACTGATGACACAGTCACAACGCAGACAAAAAAATATAAAATTCAAACTGCTATGCACAATGCAAACAGTTCTTTTGAAAAGGATAAGTTTATTAATCATGATCAGCAAATGTATAACATACACAACTACCTATTAAAATGCATATCTTATGCACTGCAATTATGTACGTATGTATGTGATGTTTGCAATGACAGTATTTTTATATGAAATCTACGACGAACCAAGAAATTAATATGACTGCTAATCTCGAACACATTTAAATTCTCAATCTACCAGGTACATTTGTGCAATTCAGGATCTATATTATGCCTATGGCACATCACACCGCAAGGCCTGTCTACTGCCTGTCTACTGCCAAAAACGTTTAGAGATAGTACTGATCAGTGAGTGTTCAGTGTATGCGGCAAACGTAATCTTTTTTAAGGCCCTATGGTACCCACAGAAGAAGCATGACATGCCAAACTGCCACTACGGCTAATCCGGCAGTCGTCTGCTCCGAGGTAGGCTGTACTGAGAAAGCACACAGTTATGTTGCACGCGAGAGTACACGTTTGATGCATGTTCTACGCACGGCTACCATATTAAAGCCAGGGGCAATTTCCACCTTGCGGCCGTGGTCGCCGCAAGGCGTCTTGAGGTCTGCGGCGTCTACGGCGTTTTCCCAATGCAGTGACAAAAGTACAGTTGTGGGCACATACGCGCGGGCTCCGTGCGTTATAAGTGCGTCGGCACAGGGAGTTTTTTTTCATTGAGATGGCCATGCTATCAACTTGCATAGAACGTGTGTTGTACTCGCATATAACTTACGTCCTACGCACGGTGTGATTACAAAAGTATGGGATCCGCACGTTCATGGTACAGGGAACGCAGGTCCCAGTACTGTGTCTGTGCCGACAACGTGCAGGTAAATCCTCGGTGTTTAAGGTAAGGTCTCCTCACTGCCTCCTTACGGTCAGACCATGGGGTAGGGTGGTCGTAGAAGCAGTTTGGAATGCCAAACTTCTTCTGCCGCCACCGTACGGGCTTAAAAAATGCTGCGTTTGTCGCACTTAACACTCATGGATCTTTACGATCTCCATGCGTTTTTGGTTGTAGACTGGCTGTAGACCCACCTTGCGGCGTAATGTGCCCTATGCATTAGATAATTCCCCCTGTCATCGCACTCATAACGCACCGAGCCCGTGCTGCATGTGCCCATAGCTTTGCGATTGTCACGGAGTGCGAAAAACTTTATAGACACCGCAGACCTAAACCGACCTTGCGGCTAGAATGTCCGCTCGTCTCAATACGTCACATAAGAAGTCTATAGTGTCTTATCCCATGTTTGCAATTCCCTTCAGCTTATTTTACACTTTTTTAGATTGTGTTTTGAGAGAAATTTGAGCAGAGAGAGGACCAAGCTTGGTAAGAAATATCCCTTTCTGTTATTTATTTCCTGCAATATTTTCATTGCATGCTATTCAAAGGTTGGTCGTATGCAAAATTTGTGTACAGTTGGACCATTTTATATCGAGCTGTGATAAGTGGAATTTGTGATTGATTGATGTAAATAAGATGTAAGCTACATGTTCTTACAGAAGTAGGTGACTGAGGTAGGTGCGTGTGTATCAAAGAGGGTTTGCAGCATGAGTCTGGATGTAACTATTATTATGTAACTGTGCTTTATAATGATTCGTATTGAAGTGCATTTGAACTTATATAATGAACTATCTTAAAATTGCTTTTTGGTCTGTAGCGATGCCATGATGCAACATGAAACAAAACACACAGCCAATACAAATGCTATATTGAAGAATCAAATTGATACAATACTAACAAACTAGTAAAGTATGTACATATCATGTAAAGATAAACTATAGTCATATACATGCACATTATGCAATGTTATATTATTATCATGCAAAAATATCGGCACATTAATTGATCACGAAAAAAAAACTTAGTTACAAAGTTTGTACATTGCATGTATGAGTATACTACAATCGTATACATTATGCAATATTATAATATTATTAAACAAACAAATTGTCGCATTAATTGACCACGAAAAAACCCTTGGTTACAATGTTTGTTTTAAACAAAATTCATGTAGCCTTTAACTTACTACTCACTACTGTAAAACCTTGTGATTAAGGTTTCCGGTAGGGGTAAGCAAAAGTGTCAGCCCTACTGCTGTGTCCCTATTTTGAAGCCTTGTCAGTGACAACATAGTTACACAAGAGAATGAATAGATGTTTCCAATTGCAATGTGTTCCCACAACAAGGTTTTACTACATTATTGTAGTTCAGTAGAGATACACATCATATTACATCAATATATTACATCAATTTACATACACATGTGTAGTATAGAGTAACAAGTTAAATATTTACTATTTACCATGAATCTAATAGTATAGCAGCAGGACTGTAGCCAAGATTCCAAAAGATGGCAGGCAAAATATGTTGAGCGAGGATGAAGCCAAACGCCATAAACGCACAGCTTTTTTAGGTTTTTTCGGGCATGCTCCCCCAAGAAAATTTTCGAAGTTAGACCCTTTTTCATAGCATATAACGCTATTTCAGGCAGAAAAGTAAACTTAAAAACAAATATGTTAGAGCTCAGTTTCATTCAGAGTTTGACCTAAAAAAATCACCCCCAAAAACATTGCACTTGCCGCCCTTACTGATATGGAGCAACAGCCCTGAGCAGTCATTTCGTACTACAAAGAGAAATATTTTTATTTCACCATGTCAATTTTTCAACGAATCAAATATTTTTAGTATAATACCTATATGCACACACAATGCAAAAGCCCAATCGACATACAACCATTAACACTGAATATCAATATCTATACAAACATATTGTAATATAGATACACATGTTAAATGACATCATAATAAATTCACTCTAAACACTAATTTTGTCGGCTACATATGGTACAAGGTGTTGTGAACCGGAGACGACATTGTTTTGGTAGCTACCAGGACTCTGGTGAAGCTAATTATCAATTTATTTGTCTATTTAATGATTAATCAACTTTAGACTATCGTATAATACGTCATATATCACATCATAATTGCTATAAAAATGACGTCCAAAATACATTTCTAATGCACATAAAATTTCAATTAGATGAATTGTTTCATTTAAAGGTCACATTCCGAATCACCAACTTCTATGGAAGATCTCTTCTTACTTCTACTTTCTCGAAGCTTCTGCTTTTTCTTCTCTGTTTTCCTCTTCTTTCTCTTGATCTTTCCCCCAAGAACATCAGCCTTGGCCTTTTTCAGCTGCCTCCTACAGAGCGGCAGATCACAGACACACATGAGCATCACCAGGCCAACCACACCCGCGATGGCGAAAGTGGCCATGGCAGGGGCAGCTGTCGCTTCAGCAGGCAACCTGTACTTTGCTCTCTTGCTAGATATTTCTGGATCCTTGAAAACCTGTGCAAACAGGGGAACATGTGCTGGTAGTCGTTTGGGTCCATTTTTGGTCATGGTGATGGTTTTGGTTTTACTGTTAGCTTTAGTGGTTTCAACATTAAACTCCAGGCCTTTGTTTTTGTTGAAACAGTTTTCCTGTTCGTCAGAAGTGCAAACGTCATCGGGGATTTTGTTCTCGGTTGTAGTTTCAGTATCTAGAGAGAACTGCCCAGCAGATGTCACATACATGGACTTATCAGTAGTTGCTTCGGGAAGAATTTTGCTTGTTGGATTACCTTCAGTTTTCGGCTCATAATAACCTGGTACAAGTGTAGTTGCAACAACGGATGATGTAGTTTTAGGTTCTGCGGTGGGGTTTTGTGTTGCAGCAGGCCTAACTGGTAATGTAGCTGGAACATCATGTGTTGGATTTTTATTTTCTGGCGTTGTAGTAAGAGCAGCAAATCTACTATGAACTTCGGGTGTTAAAGATGAAATTATTTGTGTTGTAGTTCGAAGCTCAAGATTTGTAGTCGGACTGTCAGGAGTCAAAGTGCTAATTTCATGGTTTGAAGACGGCATTTCAGTTGTTGTTGGTGGAACTTCACCTAGTGCAGTTACAACGTGTCTGCCTGTAGTTGCAATTTCTGTAGTTCTAGTTGCAACGTCTTGGGTTTTCATGAAAGATTCAAAATGGATTTCGGGAGCTATACTTGGTATTTCAAGATCTGGATCTGAAAATGTAGGTAAATACTTATAATTCCATTGTGATCTTTGATTAATGTTACGTGCATGGCGTAAACGAAGTCTATACTCTCGTCAGGGAATATCTCTGTTTGGTCACGAGATTATCCATGTGTCGCAGGAGTAGTCGTTACGGGTGACTTATGTAGTGCTGGTGTACCTGTGACCCTTCTTATATACTTCATAGCCTAAGGTGATATACCCTATATAACTAGTTTCCTAGACTTCCTAATGTGACATAATCATATGATATATACTAGCTGTCCACCCGGCGCTGCTCGGGTGGAAACAGATGTAATCCAGAACACATTAAATGCTCCTCCCTTCCCATCCTTCCCTCCGTCCCCTATCCCTCACACCAGCTCTCATCATGATACAGGTCAGAATACAGGTCTGTGACGGATAAAATATGGCTCCATCACCTTCCCCCATCGTATATATGTCACATCCATATTCACACTACATGTATGTGACAATGATTGACCCCTCTCATATCCAGCCTCCCCCAGCTACTGCTACCCCTGGTAAACACCAGCGGAACAGATTAAATGTTCCACCCTCCCCTACCCTTCCTTCCGCCGCCACCCCTCTCTCCCTAATCCTCTCTACGCCATCACCATCTAAACAAGTCCAGCTAGAACAGACTAAATGCATCTCCATCACCCACCTCCCGCTGCTACTAGGGTTGAAACGTATGAAATCTGGATCATACGATTCGGAACACATTAAATGATCCTCCCTCCCTCTCACCAGCTGGTCCGGAACACCTCCATCGCACCCTTCCATCGTCATATCTCACAGCCATATACACAGAATATGGCAATCATTTAATACTAATATCCGTCCCCTCAGCTACCCCAGGAAAACAGGTTTGGAACAAATTAAATGCCCCCCCCCCCATACTTCACCCTTCCTTCAGCCTTTGTCCCCATCTTCCCTCCCCACCCCTCTATCCCCCATCCCTATACAAACAGGTCCAAAACAGAGAAGAGTAAATACAACCAACGCAAAATATAACCAGTTATGATTTGCGTTAATGCAAAATATAACCACAGCTCAAGAAATGCACCTCGTGACGCAAAATATAACCACTGTCGCAAAATATAACCAAGGCAGTTGTAATCTCGTCAAGTGGTGAATTCATGCCTTCTTTGAGTTAACTGTTTGCACATGATCAATAGGCCTATCGACTTCTTAAATCAGGCTGCCCCCATCCTGAGCTATCAAAATGTAAATGTAAATGTCTGGTGTCTGGTCTTTTTCCCCGGAGGATCAGACGACTCTACATCAACACAAGGTCATTGGCATCCTTGTCACACTATATTTTTCTCAACTTCCCGGGGAGGATTCAACACAATTGCTACCGTAGTGCAGACGTGCTAATCACTCACATTGGCGTTCACTCGCCTGACCTGTACCTATTTAACATGCAATAACCACGGAACAGTGTGCAACCTGTTAGAGGTAAGTTTGCTCAGTACTTACCACCAGATACGACTACTCATTTTTACAGTTTACATGGCACTTACTCATAGAGCAGAGTTAAGTGTAGACTTGAGTGCATAATGTCTAAAACTTGTTTAAAATATATAAGTTTAATGCTACAGTTGTGTGGGTTGTGTATGAGTAAAATATTTGCAACACATCTATAGAATGAAGCCTTACATATGCAGACATCTTGTTTGATCTCTTGTGGTCAAATGTGGTGTGCGCATTTCTGGTCTACAATGTGATAAAACACTGGAATATATGTAGCAATAATTGAGGTTAGTATACAAGAACTACTGCATATGATAATAGCAAGTTTGCTTGGAAATTCAAAGTTACCCTCACTGTTCTTGCAAGCAAGCTCCCACCACTGTATTGATATAGCTGAAGACACAGCTTTCATTTGACTATATCAAGTGGCCCTAACGGGACTCGAACTTATGACCCCAAAGGCGTGAGACCAGAATGATACCATCATCCTAAGCAGCGGACTGTTAAAAAGTTACTCGGACAAATATAGTCAAATGAAAGCTGTGTCTTCAGCTATATCAATACAATGGTAGGAGCTTGCTTGCAAGAACAGTGAGGATAAAATTATATGAGAACTGTAACCACCGAATATTCCACCCATGGTTTAGGAAGCGGCACTTCCCAGGGCTTGTGCTTGTCATCTCTTCATAGCATATATTGCTTCTCTATTTATGGTAGCACGTGACTTTTTGCATGTCTCTTTATGCATCAAGACCTCGGGTGCCGTCTGTGTTTATAGTAGATACTAAAGAAAATACCATGTCAGCTGGTGGCGTGAAATGGGAAGGGAACACGTGGCACTTAGTGAGAAGTGTACACTCGAGAGTGTACACTAAGTGTGTGAGCATAGGCACTCTTTATAGAACGCTTGGCATTAGCCCAAATTACAATATCTTGAATCATTTGTCGTGGCCCTTGCTGGACTCCTAGTATTAGATGCGGTTTAGTAGTATAGAAAATAAATACCAGGTGTGCGTTTAAGTAGTAACAGAAGTAACAGCAGTAACAGTATACATAAATGCATTGTTCTTTTGTTTTAAAAGTTTCTAGGAAGGTATTTTTTAACATTGAATATCATTAATCTCCACAAGTGCTAAAATATCCTACATTGTTATAAATTTCTCAGAAATTAGCATATATAGGTGGGTGACTTTTTAAAAACAAAATGTATACTGTGGGTAACTTTTTCTCAAAAATAGGTATATTGGTGGGTTCCATTCTCAACCTGTCAGAAGTACATCTAACGCAAAACGTTATGTTTTGCGGCTGGTTATGTTTTGCGGTCTAACAACCCCACCCCCCGACAAAACAAAATAGGCTGGAACAGATTAAATGCACATCACCCTACCTGAAAATGGACCTGGGTGTTAGACGCAAAATAACCAGCCGCAAAAATAACCACTGCCGCAAAAAAATATAACCAGCCGCAAAAATGTACGTTATTTGTAACATACAGTAGAGAGTAATTTTGATTTACTAACCTACGACGGTATCAGATATGTCAACACGAGTTATCCAATGTTTAGTGCTTATCATTTCGAGGTGGGTCATGGGTGTTCAGGCCTTAAATATTGAGTGGTCTGGCTGGTTCATTTGGTAATGGCGCACTTCTGGCTGGTTCTGGGTCTCTTTGCTTAACTGTGGCCTCGTCTGCTGTTTTGGAGGATGTATGGTCGACAAATGAACGGGAAGTGCTGCCACTACCGTCACAATCTGAAGCAATGACACCATGAGACAGAAGCATCTGTTCCAACAGTGCAGTGGTTCACGATGCTCCGTGATTAAAGCTGTGTCTTCCTGAAGGAAACGACACACTTCAGCCTGGTTCTAGCCCAAAAATTGTTATCACTTCCGGGAAACGTTATTTTGATTCTTTTTCATCCTGTGGGCCCCCGTCATGGATTATTGAGTTGTTGATTTGGATAATCCTTTTTCCTCTCGGGGAGTGTGGGGGTGGGGGTGGGCTAACTTGCCCACCTATATGTTTTTCTGCTTAAAAGTGGCCATTCTGACGAGGTCCAGAACGTTATTCTAGACGACCCCATAAGTTCTGGCCACATAATATGCACACGAACCACCATAAAAAGACTGGCAATATTTATTTCTCATTTCTGGCGTTTTGTGGAGCAAATGGAGCTATCAATGTTTACAACTCCCATTTCACATGGCCGATCCTAGATTCAGATCTTCCCAATGATGCCCGATTTGTCATTTCGGGGTGGATCGGCGAAAACATATCAATATTGATTACGTAACAGTCTGATGCCGAAGCATGCCAAAGTTATCGAGCAGTAGAAGCCGTCAGAGACGTTGTAGGTGACGGGACACGGCCGAGACAGACGAAGCATGACAAAGAATTGTGATGATCGGCTGCCGAAAATAGTGGCTCCGTCCCTCTTGGTGGCTATTAAACTGTGAAATCCCACCAGCTTCGGTCTTTCAACACATGCTACAAGCTACAAGCTACAGCAAGATTAAGTGCAACGGCTGCCATTGTTACGATTATTCGTTGCCTAATCATCGTGAATACGTGTTTGAGTATAATCCTTCAGGGACACAAGCAACAATGTAACTCCCTCCCCCACCATTTTTCAGTCTTTTTATTTTGCCTCATTGCATATCTTGTAGCTAAAACTTACGGAATCCCACTGGTACGGTCTGTGACCTTTCAGAAGGACTGGATGAAAAGGCAAGCTAATGGGACCATTTGGAGCTAGCACACCATAAAACAGGAACATATTTACGGAAATTGTAAGCAAGCCCACCATTAGCAGAGAGACCTAACGATGAACAAGTTAACCCTCCAGACGAACAAGAAAAGCAAAAAGTTGATCCTGTTTAACAACTCAATAATCCATAACGGGAGCCTACAGGCCGAAAAAAGTCAAAATCACTTCTCCAGAGAAGTGTTTAACACCTTTTGGGCCAGACGCTGGCAGAAGTGTGGCATTGTCTCTATGTTGACAGCATTAAAATGGGAGCATCGTGGCATTGGAACAGATGCTTCTGTTTCATGCTTCCATTGCTGCTGAGTGTAACGGCAGTGGCGGCTACTACGGTCTCATCTGTCAAATATAATCCACCCAGAGCAGCAGACGAGGCCAGAGCTAGGGTGAAAGACGTTGGGATCCTGCAAGTGCAAGAGGAAGCCACCAGGCAGCCCCGAAAAGCATGTAGATTGTGTGGTTTGGTGCCACATAAGCCGAAAAAATAAAAATCAGCCCGGAACCCGCCCAAAACGTCCCATTCCGTGCCGAACCAGCCAAATCACTCCACATTTGAGGCCAGATCACGCACAATCCACCCCGAAAATGACAAATCGGTGGTATTTTGGAGGATCCGAGCTGGGATCGGCCATGTGAAATGGGGGCCTAAATGAAATGATTCCAGTGCACGATATTGTAATTTGAGCTAACGCCAAGTGCCCTAAAAAGTTCTATATACTCACACACTTAGTGTACACAATGACACATGTTACCCTCTCATTTCACACCATCAGCTGTTGTGGTATCTTCTTTGGTATCTCCTATAAAACAGGCGGCACACGGTGTCTTGATGTATATAGAGGCATATAAAGAGACACTACCATAGCTAGAGACAAAATATGTACAGGGTAAAGATATATAGCATAACGCCTAGGAGGTGCCGCTGTCTAAGACGCATTCACATTGTACATGTAGGTGGGTACAGTTCTTATATACTAAGCTGAATTAAGGCTACAGATATTCCTGTGTTTCATCACATTGAAAACCACGAATGCGCACACCATGTTTGACTCCAATACACCCTACGGTCAAACAACATCCCCGCATATGTAAAGACTTCACATTCTACAGATTTGTTGCCAATATTTTACTCATACACAACCCACACAAATGCAGCACTAAACTTACATATTTTAAACCAGTTTTAGACATTATTATGCACTCGAGTCTACCCTCTTCTATATGCGCATGTGCCATGTAAACTGTAAAACATCGTAGTCGTAATTTGATGATTGAACTCACCACTTGACGAGATTAGAATTGTGACTGGCTATACACCTTGGTTATAATTTGCGTCTGGTTATATTTTGCGTCACCAGCTCCATTTTCGATGCTGTGGTTATATTTTGCGTTAACGCAAATCATAACTGGTTATATTTTGCGTTGGTTATATTTTGCGGTCTAACAGGTCTGTAGGCTATGAACTCAACTCAGAATTCAGCCAAACATTCAGCCAGAAATTCAGCCAAACGCACCAGGATGACCCATAGCCTCGTTCAACCAGACTCTGTATTGCATGAAATGAGCGCCGCCATTACATAGTCTGGTTGATCGAGACTAGGATGACCCCGTGGTTTTGAAAGAATGACGTACATCACGTTCAGATAACTACGTCCCCGGGACTACGCACGTCACACGTTTGTCTATCACTACGTCACACGTATGTTGATAAACGTGGTTGCTGCACCTACTGTACTCAATTATGGATAATACGTGAAGATACAACTGGATATACATACAATGAAACGGCCTACATACTGTAGATCATAGTATAATGAAAGACTTCTCATTCATACATTGTAGCTATTTCATTTACTATGGAAGTACGTCATTCGCATAATTTTTTATCCCTTACCTGCATAGTGACCTCCTTTTTGACAACTATATCACTGTATGAAACCCGTGTTCAAGTGTAGATAATTTAGATTGATGATGTACAAAGCTGTTTAAGGTTTCATGCAATGAGGAGGGTTAATTATATGTGTAACAGTGGTTACTATGCTTATATTTTACTGATTTGAGTTGTTAGGCAATTGCATGCAAGACTAGTTTATACCCATGGGGACGAAACATTGATAATGGGCTCAAGTTTTATCCGTATTCTGAAATAAACACCGCCCATACCACGATCCTCACCCACCATTCATCTTGCATAGCTCAGGTCTACAGCATCCACACTGTCTTGACACTCCCACGCCGTCGCATGAGATTAGTACATTACCCATCACTGTTCTAACACAGTAGCCCACTACCCATTCTGACAGTTTGTTTGTTTGTTTGTTTTGTTTTGTTTTTTGATGTTTTTTGTGTGACATTGTCTTGTAGGATATGTCTTAAATTTTCTGCACATGAACCAGACATAACACGAGGGGTTTGAATCTTAAGCATATGCTTATATATACACATTAGCCATTTATGACCTGCCACTGTGCCTATTATTCAACAATACACTTATACTACCTATAATCTAGGGGAAACTAACTCATAAATGATAGATCTAGATGTCTACCCGGTGATATTTACGTTGCTGACGTACACTGAACGTTTAGCGTAGGTAGCCCGTACGTACGTTTATACTTTAACTATTACTTATTACGTGAGATCATGTTGATCGTGTACATGACTAATATTTCTAAAGTAATGTTTTCCCTTATATTTATTCATAATAACTAATTTATTTGATTTGAAATGTAAACAGAAATGACCGCCAAGTTGTCCTGATGGGACATACAAAATTTGAAGTACGTACGTCTTGTGGTTAAAAAGCCTTTTGTGACCAAAAAAAGTCCTTCTTCCTTTATATATTTTGATAGATTATTACCGATGACTGTCAGACTGATGCTAAGTAGTGAGGCTAATGTTGTTGCTTACAGTGTAATGTTTCAAAGAAGTGGTCAAGTCGTACCGTTATTTATATAAATTACTTACTTTTAGACTTAATGTCAAAGCTTAATATTGAATTATGTGATATACTAGATAATTATTGTAACAATTGTTTGAACACACCTGCACTCGAAGGCTCACCTGGAAAAAAAACGTAGGTGATGAAAATATGTTTACATTACACTTTCCACCGCACGGATTTATAAATTACATAATTGTATGATTTCAACCTGAAGAAGCTTAGTACATGTATCATTCTAAAATCAAGGGGGTGTTAGGGTAATTTCATCCATATTTGCAGAACAAGTGGGTACTCGCAAAATATGGAAATTGTACAGTAAAAAATTGTAAATAGCCAGATTACTAATCAAAAACTTACACAGTGGTATGTTGCAGTATTCATAGATCGCTCTATTAGGCCCAGTACGCTTGTAGACGCACCACGGCCCGTATGGGTCATTGTTCGGGTTGCGGCAGTAGTTGGCTGCCTCTGCCACGCTTGCGTCGGGGAAACTAAAGCCCGCAAAATTGAATTCATTCCAGAACATGCACGCTTTCCCGCTTCTGGTGACAGCGGTGGTACCTTTATAGGTTAGACCCACTACATAATCTTTGCAGTCTAAAAAAAAGGAAGAAGAGCATCGTGGTATATCTTAACACAGATTAGATATCAAGGTTTATTAATATATGTACTGGTGAGGAAGCAGCTCGAAACAGGCCAGTTTTGGAGGTGTTACAAGCTGCCAGAGCCCGGATGCTCCAAACGCAGTAGATAGCGTGCAGAAGATAAAAATTAAGCAGATGGTCTAGATCAGCAGAGCTGTTTCGTCACTAGCATGCCGACGGAATTTATTCAGCAGTAGCTTGGCTATAGGCAAAAAGTCGCTGGTTATACGCAATATGCAATTAGCTGCCGTAGACACTGCACACAAGGAAAAAACCTGTGATAACAAAATGTCCACGCAGCCTATTGTGGCATAGACTGTAAATATGTCCCAATTATAGGTAGTATGAGAAGATTTTTGTGTTATATGTGCTCATACTTTTTAGTGTATTAACAGTGTTCCGGAAGATCTAGAGAAAGCCTGTATACCACGTTATGTTTTCCCTACCTTCTGCATTCACCAGAGTTTGAATGACCGCCACCATCACAAGCAACAACCCGAGAGCCGCCATGCTACACGCGGTACCAGCGACAAGAGCCGTGTGGCTGGAACGTCTTCAGCACGGAATGGTGGCAATGATGACGCTTGCAAACACAGTCGCTATGTACCTCTAGCAGGTGGACAATGCATGTAGTGGGCGCTATATGGAAGACGCGTGGCTTTTGCCGTGATTACTTTGGAAGAGAATAAGAAATCCAATAAAGAAAACAAATCATACACGCACACAGAACGTGCAATATGCATGTACTTTTTTGCAGCTGATTCTTGGATATGTAATAACGCATGTAGAAAAGAAAAGAAATATCGACATTTTTGGTCAATGTGTACACTATGGATAGAATTAGTGGTGTTTCAGCTTGTTGGATCAATCGCATCTTATTACTTAATTAGGAGCTTGTTACTATTATTCGAGTGTCTGAGTAACAAGTGGGTTGTGTAAGTATACACAGCTGGAGCACATACATTTTGAACAGCTGCTCTCTACATAGTGCTGATCATT
>CM032667.1:14487014-14515068 GCA_019095985.1 Streblospio benedicti | reverse complement strand
CAGGTGAGCCTTTGAGTACAGGTACGTTCAAACAGTTGTTACATTGTATTTCATTATTTTCACATGATGCAATATAATAGTTGACACTAAAAGCATGCAATTTTTTGAAATAGTGGTCCGACTTGACTACTTCTTAGAAACATTTAACGCTGACACTAGCCTCACCACTTAAGCATCAGTCTGACAGGCATCGTAATAATCTTTCTTAACAACAACATATGATTATGTCGTGATATGAAGTTTTTTTTGCATGTATATCACTCTTATATGTTAGGCTGCAAAGTCGATGAGGAGGGTCAGAGTTACATCGGCACTACATCAGTCTCCCGTAATGGCTACTCCTGCAAGGCATGGACGACCACTTCCTACTTTGATCAACCAGATCTATTCCCTGATGCGAGTGTGACCGAGGCAGCAAACTATTGCCGCAACCCTGACGGTGACGCCCGCGGGCCATGGTGCCCCGTCTACCACAGCCCAGGCTATTGGATGCAGGATCACTGTGACATACCTCTTTGTGAGTACAAAATTGGTAATGTGTAAATGTAGCTGTGCTTTGCACTATATAGAATATCCATTGCAGTAGGTACATGTGCGTGTACATTTACATGTATGTTGATGATGAGTCACTGTTGAATGCAATCATCATAATTTTTGCATTCACTATAGGTCTTAAATTAAGCACATTAGCATAATCGGGTGATGGGAATCCCTTTCACACTTCACTTGTACAATTCTTACATAACTTAATTATATTTTCCTAAACCTACGATTTCTTAAGACATACGTTGACAACAGAATCTTTTATTGATAAGTTGTGAAGCAAGAAATAGATGAGGTTAGGAAATCAGTTATTCAAGATGAAAGTATGACTTCGAAATGCAATAAATTAAAATAACTACAGTAGTAGTTAATTCACTTGTGATGTAATATCGTTTTTCCAGGTAATTCATTCACTGCAGGTACGTTCAATTATTTATATTTTCTTATAGTAATGTAAAATATTGTCTAATTCTACCATTTTAATAGATATGCTAATACAGAATTCTAATTATACATAGCACATGACTCATATATACATCCTGCACCATTCCCATTTCATTATCCATTTATAAAATCGTATGATGTGTTTTACATGAATTAAAGTTTACACCTGCACAGTGCCCACTTAGCTAATAATTTTATAGACTTTGTTTGCATCACACATGTCACATTAATAAAAGAACATTGTGGAATTACAATCATTTACCTGCATTTTCAGATGTAGTTAGTGAAATGCCAACCACAGCTCCCAAAGTTGATTTTGAATCTTCTATGAAATCCCAAGAAGTTGCAACTAGAGCTGCAGAAATTACAACTACAAGCAGAGACTTTACAACTGTACTACGTGAAGTTTCATCAACAAACACTGAAATGCAGTCTTCAAGTCATGAAGTTAGAACTTCGAGTCCTGACAGTCCGACTACAAATCTTGAGCTTCAAACTACAACACAAAAAACTTCACCTATAACATCCGAAGTTCATAGTACATTTGCTGATCTTACTACAACGCAAGAAAATAAAAATCCAACACATAATGTTCCGGCTACAATACCAGTTAAGCTAGCTACATCCCAAAACAACCCAACTACAGTACCTGACATTACATCATCCGTTGTTGCAACTACACATATACCAGGTTATTATGAACCAATAACTGAAGGTAATCCAACAATCGAGACTCTTCCCATAGCAACTACTGATAAGTCCATTCATGTGACATCTGCTGGACAGTTCTCTCTAGATGCTGAACCTACAACAGATCTCTCCACTCAAACTCCTAAGAACGAAATCCCTGAAGAAAGTAAAAATCCAACACATAATGATCTGGATACAATACCAGTTCGGCCCACTACAACCGAAAACAACCCAACCACAAAACCTAGAATTACAACATCCATTGTTGTAACTACACGTATACCAGGTTATTATGAACTGATAACTGACGGTAATCCAACAAGCCAAGCACTTCCCGTAGCAACTACAGATAAATCCATGTATGTGACATCTGCTGGGCAGTTCTCTCGCGATGCTGAAAGTACAACAGATCTCTCCACTCAAACACCAGAGAGTGACATCCCTGAAGAAAATAAAAATCCATCACACAATGTTCTGACAACAATACCAGTTCAGCCAGCTACAACCCAAAACAACCCAACCACGGTATCTAAAATTACATCATCCGCTACACATATACCAGGTTATTATAGACCGATAATTGAAGGTTATCCAAAAAGTAAGGCTCTTCCCGTAGCAAACACTGATAAGTCCATTTATGTGACATCTGCAGAAACTACAATAAATCTCTTCACTCAAACTCCAGAAAATAAAAATCCAACGGCTAATGTTCCGGCTACAATACCAGTTAAAATAGCTACAATCCAAAACAACCCTATCACAGTACCTAAAATTAAATCATCCGTAGTTGCAACTACACATATACCAAGTTATTATAGACCGATAACTGAAGGCAATCCAACAAGCAAAGCTCTTCCTGTAACAACTACTGATAAATCCATTGATGTAACATCTGCTGAATCTACAACAGATCGCTCCACTCAAACTCCAGAGAATGAAATCACCAAAGAAAATGAAAATCCGGCACACAAAGTTCTGACTACAATACCACTTAAGCCAGCTACAACCCAAAACAACCCAGCGGCAATACCTATAATAACATTATCCATTGTTCCAACTACACGTATAACAGGTTATCATGAACAGATAACTGAAGGTAATCCAACAAGTGAGACTCTTCCCTTAGAAACTACTGATGAATCCATTGATGAGACATCTGCTGAATCTACAAAAGATCTCTCCACTCAAATTCCAGAGTACAAAATCCCTGATGACGTCTGCACTTCTGACAAACAGGAAAACTGTTTCAACAAAAACAAAGGTCTGGAGTTTGACATGGAAATCACTAAAGTTAAAAATAAAACCAAAACCATTACCATGCCCAGAAAAGGACCCATAAGACTCCCAGCAGATGTTCCCCTTTTCGCACAGGTTTTCAAGGATCCAGAAATATCTAGCAAGAGAGCAAAGTACAGGTTGCCCACTGAAGCAACGGCTGCCCCTGCCATGGCCACTTTCGCAATCGCGGGTGTGGTGGTCCTCGTGACCCTGATGTGTGTCTGTGATCTGCCGCTCTGTAGGAGGCACCTGAAGAGGGCCAAGGCTGATGTTCTTGGGGAGAAGATCAAGAGGAAGAAAAGGAAAACTGAGAATAAAAAGCAGAAGCCTGAAGCAGGTAGAAAGAAAAAGAGATTTTCCATAGAAGTTGGTGATTCGCAATGTGACTAATAAATCAAATATTTCATCTAATTGATACCTTATCGTAATAGA
Source organism: Streblospio benedicti (assembly GCA_019095985.1). Lineage (NCBI taxonomy): Eukaryota > Metazoa > Annelida > Polychaeta > Spionida > Spionidae > Streblospio > Streblospio benedicti. The sequence goes on along the minus strand of CM032667.1, from coordinate 14,511,681 downwards.
AATGTAGAGTCTGGACATCAATTTGTATAGTTACCGTCTGCAGTGTTATACGTGCCATATTATAAGGTAGTCTTAATTTGATTTATTCTTAAATTAATAAATTGATAATTTAAGCTTCATCTGGTAGCTACATTTACCACAAAAATGTGGTCTTCCTCTCACATCACCTTGTACCATATAATAGCAGACCAAAGTAGTGTTTAGAGTGAATCTATTATGATGTTATTTGATCTCAACAGGTGTATCTATATTACAATATATTGATATAGACATGGATATTCAATGTGTTAATGGTTATTTGTCGTTACAGCTTTGTATAGTGTGTACAAGTAGGTGTTATACTGAAAATATTGAAATCGTTTACAAATTGACACGGTGAAATAGAAAAGGTTTCCCTTTCAGTACGAAATGACTGCTCAGGGCCATAGATCCATATGAGGCAAGGAAGGCAAATGCCTCCTATGTTTTGGCGAGGTTTTTTTTTTTAGTCAAACCCTGAATGAAACTGAGCTCTAACATATTTGTTTTACGTTTACTTTTCTCTCTGAAATAGTGTCAGATGCTATGAAAAAGGGTATCAATTCCAAAGTTTTCTTGAGCATGCCCACCAAAAAATAAAAAAATAAAAAAAGCTGTGCCCCTATGGCACTTGCCTCCATCCTTGCCTTGTATATTTTGCCTCCCATATTTTGGAATCTTGGCTTCAGCCCTGCTGCTATACTATTAGATTCACAAGTAGATTGTACATATTTAACATGTTACTCTATACTACACCTGTGAATGTAAATTGTTTGTCAGCTTTTAATCCGTATCTCTATTGAAATAAAATAACGTAGTAAAACCTCGCTGTGGGAACACATTCCCGTTGAGAACAGATTTTCATTCTCTGTTTACTATGATATCACTTTTTCAAGGCCCTACCAATAACCTAATCGGACAGTTTTACAATGGTTAGTACATTTTTCGTGCATTTCGTATAAAATGAACTTTGTAGCCAAGGTTTTTTTCGTGATCAATTAATGTTGAATTTTTTTGTTTGATAATAATATCATAACATTGCATATGCAATGTACCCAGCTGTAGTATACCTATATATGTAATGTACAAACTTTGTAACTAAGGGTTTTTGTCATCAATTAATGTTGTGATTTTTTGTGTGATAATATTATAACATTGCATAATGTATACAACTAAAAATACACGTTATTTAGGCATTGACCATTTGATCTCAGTGGGCCCAGCTATTTTCACCATAGCTTCAATTATTTTTTTCATGAAATTTGACAACTTATTCTTTTTTTCTTAGATTTTTTTCTTAGATTACTGACCCTCAATTATTACAAAATATGACAATTATTTTTTTTCTAGCCAAATGAAACCTTATTATTTTTTTCACCAATTTTCAGCCTTGCGTTATTTTTTCAATATTTTTTTGCCCCCCCCTCCTGAGATCAAATGGTCGATGCCTTATGTAATAGTTATATTATATAATTTACATGTTTATTTGTATTACATTTGTCAATCAATATTGTATTTTCTTGACTTAAGCTCATCGGGCTGCTTGATAATATAATAGCATTTGAGAACCCAGATATTGCTAATTAATGAGAGCCAAATGGGTCCAGTTGTTATAATTATTTAACATAACACATTTTTGTCTTGAGACTTTTCTTTCTTGGTAAAATTATAAAACATATCATGTACGGAATCGGTTTGGATGCAGTGGTGGGTGTGCCAAAATATACAATGAGCACATTCCCCATGTTAATCATACATAACATTATACAACCATATGATATCAGAAACCATAGTAGGATTTTGTGATGGCGTGTACGTACACCGATCAAAGGTCGCGGAAACCGAGGGAAAGTCACAGAAACTCACAAATACTAAAACTTCTATGAAGCTAACAGCTAATTCATGGCTAAACCCATAATGTTTGCGTCAATACAGCTGAAGCAAAAAGCATACTGGGGTTTAATGTTTGTATGGTTGTATGTCTCCTGACAAGCTACAGTGTTTACTGATGAACGGATTTTGTTCAAACTTTACACCACAGTGAGGTATAAGACCACACTGGTGTGATTTGATTTGAAGCACTTTTGCAATTAAAGTGTGCTTTCTACTGGGCCAGTTTTTTTCTGCAATAGCTACTCAAAAGAAGCATTCGAACTTGATACAAGTATTGACAATGTTTACTTGCGGGTGTGATTTCCAGAAGGTCATTTTAGACCATCCCCCCCCCCATATTTTTCTTCAATAGTTTCAATACAGCTTGAACCATGACCTCAAAGCTCATACAATGTTTTCATACTTAGTGACCATCACATGTGTTCAATTTTGGCGTTTGTTAGATAAATAGTGCTCTCAAAAAAGCCATTCTAGGCGAAACTTTGGCATTATCCAAATGTAATAGTTATTATAGCGACACTGTGTTGCTGAGTACTTTTGATCTAGTTACTTTTGCAACTATTTTCGACCCAGTGTGTCAGACAGTCTTTTCACTTCACACCGGATGAGGGAGGTGACGTCAGGATATCCATAAATCCGCCCTCACAGATCATATGGTCAATCTAAACTATATCCCTGGCAGGGACAACACGATGCGATCAGTCGTGAGTCCACTGACAGGGGGAGACAGATGAACCGATCTCCATAAGAAAAATTAACAAGACGATGAACCAAGATAAAGGAAAGACGCATACGCCTTGTCCCATTGCACGCCAGCGTACTGAGGCTGAGGGCTGCTCAAAGAGGACCACCCCCACCCCCCAACCACCCACCCACCCACCACCCACCCCGACCCATCCCATCACCACACACTAAAGGACCTCAACACTATGACTATTACAATCACGAGATATAAATAGCTTGTGGAATATACCTGCTGTCTGCAAGCGTGCACAGCCCCCGCAATAAGAATCGGCAAATCCAGTGCATGCAATTGTCAAAAAGCCATAATATGCAATTTGACACTAATAAATCCATGATCATCTAGAATTTCTCGGTACTGGCGGAAGCGGTCTGCCTGTTTTCCTGAGCAACATGGACTTTGCAACCTGTGCCAATGCAGTCCCCATATTGAATTTGTACCATCTTGGCATATTTTTGCATTTCACATAATGCCAGCGTCTAGTAATCCCAACAATTGACGGTGAAATTGGTTTGTTCTGACATTGGACGATTCTTTCTCCAAGTCTATAGGACTATATCGCATGGGCTTTGCTGGGACTCGAAACCTGCACCATTACCACTGTGGTACTTTTTCACAAAGCACTTAAGGCAGGCGCATTAGACCACTCGACCACCAGTTGTGTCATTATGACTGTGATTGTTAATGATAATGTATTATTGTACATGTAGCAGTTTTCACTGCATATACTTATAGCCGACTAGGAGAAAGAATCCTCTCATGGCAATACTTACATCAAAGTCAATTAATTCGAATATATACGTAATTGGTTTTGTAGTCGTTCTATATTGTAACGTCTTGTCACAAAAGTCTTGTTGTTTTCTACCGCATCAAGTTCCCCCATATATTTCTTCTCTACAGCAGCAGTGCATATTGTCTGGGGTATAATCATGATCGCCGGACTGCGGCTGTACTGGAAACAGTAACACGTGTATTGCTGGCGGTATTTCCGGACAGCCGTGTCAAATATACCGCTGCCTATCCGTCGTTTGACTTGCTATGGGTGAACAGTGTACGGCGTTTCCCGTCACTGTGAGTGTGACATGGCTTTCCTGTCCCTGTGTCTCGTGGTGATTTCGGCCCGTGGAGTGACAGGGCAGACAGAAGGTAAGGTGGCGATTTCTGTTTGTTTGTTTTTTTTTTTAATATATGTAATATTTGATTGTTTCATGCTCGTCTTAATAGTTTCCTGTGGTGGTATTTTTTTTTTACAAGTCTGCACTTCTTTTGAATATACAATTACATGTCATACGAGTGTTTATTGTAAATGTTTATTGCATTTTAATGTTTATAACAATATAGAATAAACATTCAAATCCAACCCCTGCTGTATGCGTATAATATACACTGCATGAATATATTAAAGGATATAGTCAGATATCTATTGGAACCTGTTATATGCTCAGACGGCGAGACTTTCTAGTATGTGGCATCATCTTCATCAGGCCAAATGATAAACCTCAGTTAGTCACGTGACCACCGTAATGGCGGTGGTCATGTGACAGCAGAGGAAGCCGGATGAAGATAATGCGATCTCGCCAACTGAGCATACATGTATTAGATGGCAGGTTCCAATAGGTATATCTATTCATATTCTCTAACCCTGAATAATAGAACTCCGTATGATCCGAATACCGGGTATACATTCTTGCTTAATTAAGGGTCTATTTGTGTAACCGTTGCTTGATATAGATGAATCTGACTTCTGGGTTACTGGACATTCGGCGTTTCTCCTACAGTTGCAGTGCCGTGGGTTTGCTTTTGTCGCGGTTCATTTATCTTTATCGCGGAGTCTACAGACAAACATTTAATATTAAGACCTGTTATCTTTATTTCATTGGATTGTGTTGTTGTTGCGTTTGGATACAGCCTCGTTTAACCGCACCATGGCACACGTTGGCCAGCTGGATGGACATTCGGAAAATCGATATATGCCGTTCACATTAATGACACGTTTAGCAGTAGCTGACTTACTTTTTTCTATTGATGACTGCGTTCAGTTTTTGGTCCACGGGAAGCATTTGTCAATGATTTTGAGGAAGCATTTATCAACAAGTGTTAGCAGATTTCGGCTGTATGTGGGTTTTGTTTCGATTTGCCAGTTCATAAAGTCGGCTCATCGACTCGTGCTGATAGCACGTGACACGCGATCGTCAATCTCACCTTTCAGCTGAGGGTGGTCGTGACGGAGAATGCACGGGTCTGGCAAATACAACAGGTGTCACGTTGGAGTCAACTTTCAGGCTGTTTATACCATGGAACGTACATGTACCAATGGAGCAATGGAAAACGTCCTCGTACTCACTAAAATTCATCTTTATTATTGTACATTTTTTTCTTCATTGATGGGGACGAACCTGGGAGCTTGACTGTCTTTTAGACCTGGAATAGGTATGAGATTATCTTTAACGATGCATACTAGAACCCAGAGTTTTTTTTATTTTCTCAGCATTCCATGCTTAGAGTTATTTGTATACTGGGTCAATAGTTATGTTTGCAGAGTCATGTTTTAAGTTAGAACATTGAGCCTCATGTGTTGACGTGAAAGAAAATTTATGGTTTTTAGGTATCGGAGCCAACACCCGATGTTTTTACTGGTACATATTGATGCTATGGAATTGACAATCTCGTCATCAGATTCCTTTAAATTCAGATTCTTTTAAAGTCATATTATTTGGATCAGCGTGTTGTGCAAATATTTGACTGTTGTTTTGTCACGTTTCTGGCACACGTTTAGCAAAATGATTTTCCGTATCCACCGGAAGCATGTTTTTTTTCTCATTTCGGTGTTTATCACCATAGGATGTCTATATCTGCAATATTTACACATTTTTGTTGCTACGTTTGTTTTTGTATCAGATTGTTTGCTTTTATCTTGCTGACATTTTCAATTTGGTTCTGTGTGGTGCCCATATAATGCAAATATCTACTGCCTTGGCAAGTGTCAATATTTCACTTTTTCAGAAGAGCAGAACAGACTGTCTTACTAAATATGTTGCTCCAAGTACAATAAGTTCTATTAATATTGATACACGAATCGTAGTAGGTACATGTACATAATTGAATAAATTGGCGTAGTGCAGACATGTTGACTTCAAATGACTCACTCTTTTTTTAGTTGAGCTTACATTAGTTTCACCAACAGCAACATCAAAGGCATCAATATTGTTCTTTCTGATTCTTATTCGATGACCAGTAGTCAGGTGTATATTCTAGAGATTCGTCACCCACTTTGTGGAGGAACAAAACCACTAGATATTCAGTACGGTGCGAAGTCAGCGATGGTCACATTCCACTTGTGCTTGAACAGTTAGTTTCCTATAGTCTACAGTGCATTTAGGCTCATCTATTAGCTGAGAAGGTGCCTTATCAGATCAATCTGACACCCTGGATGGTTCAGTTAATATTAATGGAGATGCTCACGACACACCTGCAGGATTGGATGAACGAGTTCAGAATCAGTCGTGAGAATGTCACCCAGGTGCATCACTTAATGCCAGGGGCTTGTTTTGCTTGTACAGATGTGTTTGGATGTGCCACGGTGAAGAACACTACATGTTGTGTGTACATGAAAGTCAATATAGGCATAGAGTGAGCAAATCTATCACGAATGGGTGTGCTGTTGTGCTGTCATCTTATCTCCTACGGTATCATGCTTCGTGTTTGTCCGGTGTGCTCCTTGGAAATCAAATAGCACAGCGAGTCGGTAAAGGGACATTTTACTAATGAACTAGCTCCTGTACATTTAGTGTACACATTACTTAATAAAAATAGTGTTTTCAACATACACTCTATAACAAATGTTGTTACGTTTACTTCAGCTTTTTTTTCATTTTATTTTTTTTTTTATTTTATTTTTCTTGGTCACGCTGAGTCATTTCATACTGGGGTAGCCTATATAGATTCTACCCACACTATCAGGAGGATAGCTAAAGATTGGTCTCAACCATTCGTGCAAATGCGCATTCAAATTACATACCAAAACGGTGTATACAGAATAGGGAATTCAAGAAAGAAAATATAATACTAAATGTAAATATGCATTACGATTTTCATTTTTTATTTTACCAATCTTCTTCTTTTTCAGCCGATTCGTATTTCGAAGGTAGGTTTGAGCGTATAAACTTTCTAGCTACATTATCGGCGTCTGTATATACCTGTGGCACCTCATAACCACCGTAACAGTCTTGCCATCATTAGTATCTTTTCTCAACTTATTGTCATTCTATCGATACAGTGTTATGCTCAAATTTCAATAATAACGTCTATATTATTCTATCATTGATTCCATTTGACAACTCATACAAAGTATGTAATTGTCAATATATGCAATGTATTATTTGACAATTCAGATTGCAAAACAGACCAGGCAGGCCAGAATTACAACGGTACTAAAGCTATAACCATGAGCGGATTGCCGTGTATACTTGACTGGATCTCTGCAGGCTATGACCCGAGTTTGTTCCCAGACGCCTCTCTGGAAGACGCGGCCAACTATTGCCGAAACCCGGACAACGACCCATATGGGCCCTGGTGCTTCGTCAAACAGCAGGGGCAGAAGTGGTATGTGGATTATTGCGACATCCCTTTATGTGAGTATTTCGATGTGTAGTTTATCACTTTTAACACTGTGCGTAGGCACATAACCCATCACTCCACGATAAGGGCATAAAAGCCGTAAAAACCCTTGATTATAGATAGAGACGTCTGCACACTACATGTAGACGTTACGTGCAGTCAGGTGCCTCCCTGGGTCGGATGATAACCATTGAGTTAGACCTGTCGCCTTAAACCTCATGATCGAATATTGTTGTTTGATATTGAACAATGCTAACACTATAACAGAGAGTACACAGTTCATAGGCACGTACACGTTTATATTTGTGGTACGGGGCTGTTTAATCACATCATAACAAAGGAAGTTTATCGTTTTCTTATTGTTTGTTTTCAGGTCCTTCTTCAACCGAAGGTATGTTCACGTATTGTAATTTCATAGTCTTTTAGTAGTTCTATTATTCAACTGCTGCAATTGCCATTGATATTTTAGAAATATAAACTATGTTTAGATGATAAATATTCGTATGCGTGGCATTGTAAAATTTCTTTTTATAGCGATATAATCACAATTGCACTCACAGATACAACCATTCAAAGTCCAACAACCAATGAAGCGGCAACAAGACAACCTAGCATTCCAACAGTAACAGCTACTACTACAATATTGACAGCAACCGAATACCAAGATCCAACGGCAACATTTCCAACCACTAAGGAAGTTGCAATCACAGTTGACATCCCAACAACACTTAGTCTTGGCATTTCAACAACCCCTGACATTCAAACAAAAAAGGACATTCCGTCATCGGATATGCCAACAATAAACGACCCTCCTACACCAGCAGACACACCAAAATCCTCTGTACTAGTTTCAATATCTGAGATTCAAACAACACCTGATGTTCCCACAACATATGAAACGACTGACAAAATTATGATATCACCATCTGCAATGACAGAACTTGAAATGAAACATGGTCCAAATGTGAGCACAGCAGAGTCAGACAAGGTGTACACAGAGGCTCTTTCCGTGAAACCCACGGCCCAATTCCCCGGTGACGTCTGCACTTCAGATGAACAGAAGAACTGCTTTAACAAAAACAAAGTTTTGGAGTTTGATGTTGAAACTAGCAAAGCTAACAGTAGAACTAAAATGAGTACCATGCCTAACGATGGGCCCAAACGACTACCAGCAGATGTTCCTCTTTTCACACAGGTTTTTAAGGATCCAGAAGTATCTAGCAAGAGAGCAAGGTATAGACTACCCACTGAAGCAACGGCTGCCCCTGCCATGGGCACTTTCGCCATCGCGGATGCGGCGGGCCTCGTGATCTTCATGCTTGTCTGTGATCTGCCGCTCTATAGTAGGCAGCTGAAGAAGGCCAAGGCTGATGTTCTTGGGGAGAAGATCAAGAAGAAGAAGAGGAACACTGGTAAGCGGAAGCTGAACATTAACATACGTCGAAGGAAGAAGATCTTCCCCAGGAGTTGGTGATCAGGATTGTTAACTTTAAATTAAACATTCCATTTAATTGTATGTGAATGAGATATTTATTATTGGTGTCAATTCGAATAGTTAATATTTGTTATGTGATATGCCATATTATACCAGAGTCTTAATTTGATTGGGTAGTTTGTTAATAGTTAATAATTAGCTACCCCAGGTAGCTAGCTTAGGCTTGCAAAACCTTGCAATACGATTGCAGATATGGACCAAAGTAGTAGAGTGAATCCAGTTGGTGTTATTTTCTTGCATACCGGCACATTTATATTAAAATAGATTTGTATATACATTGATATTTAGTTTGAACTGTTATTTGTTGAGTTCTTTTGTATCATTTACATATATATGGTATGTGGATTATTGCGACATCCTTTATGTGAGTATTTCGATGTTAGTTTATCACTTTTAACACTGTGCGTAGGCACATAACCCATCACTCACGATAAGGGCATAAAAGCCGTAAAACCCCTTGATTATAGATAGAGACGTCTGCACACTACATGTAGGCGTTACGTGCAGTCAGGTGCACTCCCTGGGTGGGATGATAACCATTGAAGTTGAACCTGTCGCCTTAAACCTCATGATCGAATATTGTTGTTTGATATTGAACAATGCTAACACTATAACAGAGAGTACACAGTTCATAAAACGCGTTACACGTTTATATTTGTGGTACAGGCTGTTTAATCACATCATAACAAAGGAAGTTTATCGTTTTCTTGTTGTTTGTTTTCAGGTCCTTCTTCGACCGAAGGTATGTTCACAAATTGTAATTTCATAGTCTTTTAGTAGTTCTATTATTCAACTGCTGCAATTGCCATTGATATTTTTACAAATATAAACTATGAATAAGATGATAAATATTAGTATGCGTGGCATTGTAAATTTCTTTTTCATAGCGATATAATCACAATTGCACTCACAGATACAACCATTCAAAGTCCAACAATCAATGAAGCGGCAACAAGACAACCTAGCATTCCAACAGTAACAGCTACTACTACAATGTTGACAGGAACCGAATACCAAGATCCAACGGCAGAAATTCCAACCACCAAGGACGTTGCAATCACAGTTGACATCCCAACAACACTTGGGCTTTCAACAACCCCTGACACTCAAACAAAAGATGGCATTCCCTCATCGGATATTCCAACAATAAACGACTCTCCTACAGCAGCTGACACACCAACAGACCCTGTAATAATTTCACCATCTGAGATTCAAACAGCACCTGATGTTTCCACACCAAATGAAAAGACTCATAAAATTATGATAACGCCATCTGCAATGACAGAACTTGAAATGAACACTGCTCCAAATGTGAGCACCACAGAGTCAGACAATGTGTATACAGAGGCTCTTTCCGTGAAACCCACGGCCCAATTCCCTGGCGACGTCTGCACGTCAGATGAACAGCAAAACTGCTTTAACAAAAACAAAGTTTTGGAGTTTGATGTTGAAACTAGTAAAGCTAACAGTAGAACTAAAATGAGTACCAAGCCTAATAATGGGCCCAAACGACTACCAGCAGATGTTCCTCTTTTCACGCAGGTTTTCAAGGATCCAGAAGTATCTAGCAAGAGAGCAAGGTACAGACTACCCACTGAAGCAACAGCTGCCCCTGCCATGGGCACTTTCGCCATCGCGGATGCGGCGGGCCTCGTGATCTTCATGCTTGTCTGTGATCTGCCGCTCTATAGTAGGCAGCTGAAGAAGGCCAAGGCTGATGTTCTTGGGGAGAAGATTAAGAGGAAGAAGAGGAACACTGGTAAGCGGAAGCTGAACATTAACCTACGTCGAAGGAAGAAGATCTTCCCCAGGAGTTGGCGATCAGGATTGTTAACTTTAAATTAAACATTCCATTTAATTGTATGTGAATGAGATATTTATTATTGGTGTCAATTCGAATAGTTAATATTTGTTATGTGATATGCCATATTATACCAGAGTCTTAATTTGATTGGGTAGTTTGTTAATAGTTAATAATTAGCTACCCCATGAGCTAGCAGGCTTGCAAAACCTTGCAATACGATTGCAGAAATGGACCAAAGAGAGTGAATTCAGTTGGTGTTATTTTCTTGCATACCGGCACATTTATATTAAAATAGATTTGTATATACATTGATATTTAGTTTGAACTGTTATTTGTTGAGTTCTTTTGTATCATTTACATACATACAGTTCTTTTGTATCATTTACATACTGTTACATACATACATTGTACATACATACATACATACATACATACATACATACATACATACATACATACATACATACATACATATACATACATACATACATACATACATACATACATACATACATACATACATACATACATACATACATACATACATACATACATACATACATACATACATACATACATACATACATACATACATACATACATACATACATACATACATACATACATAATATATATATATACATATATATATATACATATCAATCAACAATGTAAATATCAATCAACAATCCGTGTAAATATAATCCGTGTAAATGTAATCCGTGTAAATGTGTAAATCTGAAAGACCTATTAGAGCTATATCATTTTTCTTTGTATCATACGATTAAGCCACACGAAATGACATACATGACATGTATAACAAAGACAGTTGGCACAGCTCAAGATAAATATGTGCGTTGTGCCGCGGAGCCAGGTCTGCTATACGCACTCCTAATGCGGGTACATTTTTATGGCAACAGAATCCACCATTTTGAAACATCTCGATTCAAATCACTAATACCTATATTCAGGCGAATATCTGATGCTCAGTTATTCGTCATAGGAAGGCCTGATGCCTTCCGACTTGTTTACACATTTTGATATTATAGCAAGAAAACCTAGGAACAAAATGTCGCCATATGGCACGGATATACGAAATTGCTAATGAACTATAAATAATCATGCATAATTGATGTCCACAAATATGCTGTACTCGTGTATTTTTCTACACTGTAATGCATAATTATCATACCAGGTTGACGTTATATGGTATAATAGCAGGTATTTATAAATTATTCCCTATAATGTTGTTGTTAATATTGTTGGATTGGCTATTATTGAATTAGCTATTGTTTTTGTTGCAATTTAGTGTTTGTAAATTAGAACACTTCTGTTTCCTATTTGTGTCTTATTCATTGATGGACATCATAGGACTCAACACGTTACATGGCTATGGCGACAAGTTGCATGAGTACTTTGAGCCTCTTGATTTCTAGTTTCTACTGGGGTAAGTGAACGTATTTTCTGTGTTTTATTACTATATGATGTATGATATATGACTAGTGCTTGCAAGTTATACTTTACAACAGGTTATTATTAAAATAAAAATCACTTGTAAGTTAGGAACAGTATTAATCGGAAGTGAGTATTGCCGTCATTAGGGAGTGTTCATGAAGTGGGGAGAGGACTTGTAATGTTCAGAACTTGATTGTTGAAACTTTTTAGTCCTCCCTCTTTGGAGTTGTAAAAGCTTTTCGCCTTTCTGTTCACTCTGTATGGTATGCACTGTCACAGACCTAGGCAATGCCGAGACTTGCGCACCTCTCACGCAATGGGCGGAGAGCGCTACAGCGTCGTCAGAATACGGCAGTGGGTACGTTTCAATACATTTCTTACGTATTTAATAAACAAATGAGGATTTCTCACAATTAGGAACATTTTACGTTTCATCACTAAGAAGGACATTTTTGAATAGGGACAGGGGACGGTGTGAATTCTCCTAAATTACAGATATGTTTCCTCAGTGGGGACAAAACATAAATGCTCACGTTAAAAAAAAGGTTTACCGGTAGTCCGGTACCCCATTTAAGCTTATAGGCTTTATAGGCATTAATATTCAATACCACAACAGATGGTATTTTGGCAATAGCCTCATAGGTTATTGAAGCATTCAAGTAGGTTAAACAGTGTTAAATATTATAAGTATTTTAAGAGTAAGTTAATTTCAAAAATTTAAGTTGATGAGGCCATGTAAAATAAATGACGAAAATATTTGATAATAAATTCTAAAAATTCTAAATTAAATCCTAAATTAAGTAAATATAAAGTAAATAATAAGTATATAAATAAATTAATTAATTAATTAATTAATTAATTAATTTACAAAGTTTGAAAAAGACAAATAGAGACATATTATATTACAAAGTGTCAATAATGTGGACACCTCACCAATAGGTACACTACTCTTGTGTCCCTAATAGCAAGGTTTTACTGTGCCACCAATCAAATATCAATTTTATTTTTGTGCAGTTTGGCATAGATGTATAAGTATATATAGGTTACATAGTTTAACAGTAAGGTCAGCCAAGAACATTACTTATATGCCTCATGGAAATAGTATTATAAGAAGACCAGTATTCTTTAGTACTGGTTTACGATGGAATAGTCCTCAGTAAATCCTGATTAGATGCTGGTCAGACAGGACGTAGGGCATAGAGGTGGCGATCTGAGATCTGTGCGATCTGATATCAGGTCCTCTTTACCTCTCAGTACCTTCAAAGGCACGCGGTGGTCGAACCTGCCCATCGTGGTTCTGTGCCACAAGTAAGTGCATGGGGACAGCCGAAACACTGCTTGGCAGCACTGACGAGAAGCCAACCCGCAGGGGTAGATTGCAGCCTTGGCCCAAATTGTTTGGGTTTTTTAACAATAATTATGATATGATATAATAAGAGAATGCACTCGGGCTCACCTTTGTGAGGTGCTACACATTATACTAGAGGCACTTCTAAACTTCAATAAATGTAGCAATCTGTTTTGAGGTACAATTTGTTATGCATCTCTTACATTTGACTATTGTGGATAATTATGCATCCTTGTAACATCACTTGTGTTGCAGGATGTTTATGCTTCATATATGTGTTTATGTGATTATTTCATATTATTATTTCGATCTACTCGCTGTATGAAATTACTTGAGGTGGGCTGCCATTGATGCAACAGGCCCATCTGACCTTTACCCCACATACAATAGCGACACCGAGCCAGGAGCCTGGGCACCATCGGAATCAAACTGTGGCCAAGAGTATTTACAGGTAGCTTAATAATATCAAGACGTTAATTGAACCCTCTAACTGGGTGTTAAAGGTTATTATTTGTATGTACCATAAGTAATATCAGAAATTCATAGAGATGTTCCTCTTATGAATTCTTGGTTTAGGGATCTCTTACATAGTCCATTCTTAAGAAAGACGACTTCTCAAGACAAAAGAAACATGCAGTAAGCCATTTAATGACTCAGAAGTGGTCGGCTACTGGATAAGACCTTTTTCAATTGGACCTCGCCCAGGCTAGGTAGTCATAGACTACTACCAGCGTTTAATAGAATCCGGTCCTGTAGTTTTATGTACATGTACATGTATGTACTTGCAGGTGAATTACATTACAGCTGTGTTAGTGACTTCTATTGAGATATATGAGGTCTACAACGCCGGTGGAGTGACGTCAGTAGAAGCACTTGCTGACGGCACCTGGCACGTCCTGTACACCAGGCAAACTACACCTTTTGACCCAGAACCAGCAGCCAGAATATTTTCACCAACGTTGGAGGTACGTAATGAATACTGCGTAATTCGGTCGGTTTCAAATGATGATTGTGTTTGTTTTCTTGTGTAAAACTCGTTTGCTTTTACTTGCAACTACTTTCAGCATTTATCAACAATCACTCAAACTTTGCGCGTCCACGTGAGTTGCCAATTTAGAAGTGGTTCCAACTGGATTGAGATAGATGCCATCAATCTCACTGGTGGTAGATGGACATTTTGTGTTTAGACTATGTCTGTATAATGTACTAAAAATGAACCATGTCTTGATAGTTCCTATAGATTTAATTAAATGTGTGTTGTTTTAAATCATCAGGACAAAAATAGATGTTCTGAATTAATACGTCTAACTATTACCAGACATTCTTTTAGATGTGTGCGAACCGAACGAGAGCAGTAGTAGCAGTATGCCACCAACGGTCCAATACACAGCAACCACATATTATGATGATCAAAATACAGATGATGGTCAAACAAAGCATGATGGTCTAACAGAATATGATAGTTCAACTACAGGTGATTGTCTTTTTTTTAATTCACACGTTTAACAATTCTATTTGCATGCTTTAATTTCTATTTAAATGCCTGCAAATGACACATTGATCACAAGTGAAGATATCCATAACCCAACAACAAAAACTAATTTAAACCTTGACATGTCCTCTCCAGCATCAGAAAGCCGTGGTATAGAAACTGTCAACAGAACAGACGAAATTCAACTGACGACAATGTATAGAAATGATGTGAGCACTGTAACTGACCCATTGATCACAACTGAAGACATCCAAAAGGCAACAACAACAGCTACTTTAAACCATGAAATTTCCTCTGCAACATCAGACAACACTGAAGTAAATACTGTACACCCAAGTGAAAGGGTTCTTCTTGCAACAGTGTCAAAAGATGATGTCAGCACTGTATCTGACACATTGATCACAGATGAAGACATCCATAAGCCAACAACAACAGCTGCTTTAAACCATGAAATTTCTCAAGCAAGCACTGTGCTTGAGTACAAAGTAAGCAGTGCTTCTACTAAACCTCTGGATTTCTTGTCAACAGTATCCACCCTGAAAACTACAAACATGCCTTCTGATATATGCTCTGCTACAAGGAAAGAAAACTGCTTTGATGTGGTAAAAGCTACAAACTTCAAACTTCAAATTACTGACTCAATTGTACAAGGCGGAAACGTGAGCACAGGTGGTAAAAATCTGACTACAAAAGGCCCCAAACGTCTACCAGCAGATGTTCCTCTCTTCACACAGGTTTTCAAAGACCCAGAAATCGCCAGCAAGAGAGCGAAGTACAAGATTCCGGTTGAGGCTCCTGCTGCGCCAGTTATTGGGACTCCCTACATTGCCGGTGTGGTGGGCATGGTGGTTGTTGTCTTTGTCTGTGATCTGCCGCTACTCAGGAGGCAGCTGAGGAGGGCCCAGGCAAATATTCAAGGAGAACCACTACAGAGAGAAGATTTAAAGCACAAGACTAAATTTGCAACCAAGATCAGGATATCAGCTGCGATGATAAAAGAGGAAAATATGAACACTGAAATTGAGATTTAATAATTTGTAGGACCTAGTACTAGTACATGATCTATGAAAAATACTTTTCTATCAATAATGAGACACTGAAATATAATTTGAAATAATTTGCCACCATTGGTGGGAGCTATTGGTAGCAATTCAGCGATCTGTGCGGTAGCGCAAACATCTGCGGTGTGACCGCATCATTGTTGTTGCTGTTTCGGTGCGGATTGGTCAAATTCTTGTGGTTACGGGGCGGATGCGGTCAGAAATATGAGTTTGCGGACACTTTGCTGATCAATGCAGTTACTTTGTGGATGCTTTATGGTCAGTAACAATAGAATGACTTCAGATCATTCTTTGATCCACATCTACAGCAGATCATTACATGTGCCATGTGCCTGTTCAGGACTCTGCGAGTAATTGCTCAGATTCAGATTCTCTTTGATCAACATCTTTTACTTTGTTTTTGGAAGAACATTCAGGCATGTTATTTTTTTATTTAATTAATTGCAATATTGCGGTTATTAGAGACATGTTAGAATAGCATATAGAATATATCTTAAACACTTTATTTTATAATGTTGTTTTGTATCTTATTAGAAATACCTCATGTTATTTGTCATCATATGCTTTGAAGTCAATTTCATACCATTACCAACACTCTCCTTACATTAATTAGAAGTAACGACTGTGCACAGCATGATTCCTTTTGATTTCATGAACCATATAAGTAGTATTTAGTCAGTCATGCAACGGCATGGCCTTTTTGAAGATATTTGCTTTATTGTAATAGAGTCCTAGGCCTTTCATGACCTTGCAAGTTAAATCTTAATTGGAAGTGAAGCGTTACATGTGATATGTGTTGTTCTAGATTAAAGGGTGCTTTAAAATTAGTGTCCTGCATTCATTTTATCGCTTATTATCTAAAATATTTAGTTGTAACTGTGGATACACATACGTATTGTAATTAAATAAACATAGATTTCAACATGATTTCCTTTTGACTACTTTGGTCCCATTGTCACCCTCCTCATTTACCACACTAAATCACAATAGCGGACGGTAAGCACAAATATTATTTTGAGCTCTATTACAGGATAGACATCACAGATTACTTAACTAATCTGTGATAGACATTACTATTTAGTGCGAGAATTAGTCATATGTTATTTGTTTTGGATATACTGTGTCTGTACACAACTTAATGGGTGATTTGATGTATCAAAATAGTGTTCTGAGGAACAATTTGTGTACCCCTTGACGCGGGTGACATTGGTGTATTTCGACACACGAGGAGGGTGGTGGTGAACTACGTTTGATGAGGTTAAAAAAAAATTATTTATAGACACATTTCATTACTGTCATTATACTAATGCGTTGATTGCATCGGTTACACAATGGGCTTGAATAATTAAGATACGGCATTTGTCTTTTTCAAACCATGCATAATATAATATATTGTACACATGTACACTCAGACAGGAATATCGAATTATTAATTAAGAAGTGTCAATTGTTTGGATCTGATGGAATTGATCTGTCATCTTGAAAGCTTTGATGCATATTTATGGTATAACTATGTGTTTTCTATTATCAGATACACATGCTTATATTGTATGCCCAGTCTGGTACCGGACTATACGTACAGAATGTAATATTTCGTATTAAAATGATTCACATGAATGGAATTGTTTTTGGACTGAGGTTTATCAACATATCACCAAC
Source organism: Streblospio benedicti (assembly GCA_019095985.1). NCBI lineage: Eukaryota > Metazoa > Annelida > Polychaeta > Spionida > Spionidae > Streblospio > Streblospio benedicti. Next base: position 14,494,097 of record CM032667.1, on the reverse strand, counting down.
TACATACAGACCAAATCCCTGTACGTGGCCCTGCAGCCCTCGTGCCCCGCATCTGCATCCCCGAATTGGCGGGCCTCTGCAGGCTAAATCATCACTTTTTCTGCAGGTGGGGGTTTGAAATTCTCGTGTGGGTGCAAGCTATAATCGTCAAAAGATATTGCATTGTGGGCTCCTTGCGGGCTACAAATCATAATAGAACTCGCAACGCAACACGTATGTTCTGCTTGTTAATTTTTTCTAGTATCTTTTCAAGCTTTACACAGGTTATTATCATACACATGCATATCTCTTCTCTTAGAAAAAGCTGCAGTAGATATGCAGTGCTGTCTGCCTATAAGCACCATAGAAATTATAGAAACTTCCATTGAACTGCATACACATAATTTCCAGAAATTACCAGTTTCTGAGAACAGAAATAGTTTGCATAACAAGTATTAGAAGAAATTTCTTTTAAATCAAAAGTCAACGGGTCACTTTGAGAGGTCACATGGTGTTGGTGCTGATTCATATTTATGAGTGACATGGAATATGTTAATCAATGGCAGCGTATTTCAAGAAAAGTGACCCAATTTGTGCGAGAGTAGCAGTGATTTTTACGAGTGTAGCCAAGAAATTCAAGAAGTAATCAACATTGTCATATGGAATAGCATTGCCTCAAAATGGTTGTCGATATTTTTAAAAATGTGGCAGGAATTTTTTGAAAAATGTCCATTATTTCTTAACTATTGGAATAGTAGCAAGGGAATTTAAAAGTGGCAGCTATGTCATAAACGGTCCCTTATATTTATATACTGGCTTGTACATGGGTTTGTGATCTATTGCAGAACGGAACGGAACGGAACAAAAATCGGAACGAAAATCCGGGGTGGTAACTGTGCATTTCAAATATAGATCTATGTTATCTTCAAATTCACTAACTCTAAGCAGCTGTATCTTATATTAGAGTGTATTGTAATGTAGTTCTTTCATGTGCAGATGCAGGGAGGCGGGTGCGCAGTGGGCAAGCTCCCCCACACCAAAATATGTAATATTCGTTGTTTCTTTACATTTCCCAGTCGGACAAGGCGTTACTTTTACTCATAAGTATTATGTATGTAATAGTCATAATCAAGAGGGGGGTTGTAGGAGGCGAGCTCCCTCACACCAAAATGTTTAATATTCATTGTGTTTTTTATATTTCCCAGTCAGACAAGGCATGACTTTTACTCATATGCAGTATGTGTTTCTTTAATAGACATAACCAATAGGGGGGGTGAGGGGGTCCTAGGTAGTAAGCCCCACCACCACCACCACCACCACCACCACCACCACCACCACCACCACCACCACCACCACCACCAAAATGTTGTTTTCATGGGTGTTTGACATGTCCTTGTTAGAATAGGCGTGATTTTTACTGCTATGTAAAAAGTTCAAATTCTTGGTCCGTTCCGTTCTGCAATATATCAATTCAGGGGGGCTATTTTTAAATTGTGGAACAGAACAAAACAAAATTGTCAACTTCTATTTCTCAACATATACAATGTAAGAGGTAATACATACTGCAACTTCTATGATAGTGTATTTTTATCTATTTCTTTCATCGACAGGACAATGTTGGGGGCACAGGGGGAAAGCTCCCCCCCCCCCCCACCACCACCACCACCACCAAACACACACACACACACACTTAATCATTAGTCATGAATCCCAACCTGCCATTGTTTGCACAAACGTTTCAAGTCACCACCACTATTTTTCCTTTTATTTGATTTGATTTATCGTATTACTGCAATAGAGTATAACAGACAATACGAGTAGCATATTAGTAGATGATATGCAAGCCCTATCAGTCAACTTTACAAATAATAAACAAAGCAACAATGTGGGACATAGTCTTTGTGGTAATGCAAACATAACCATAAAAGAATAATTAAAAAACGTCCAGAGTTTGGTCTTCATGAGTGAACCAGTAATGTACTGGTCACTCACCTCTACTCAGCCATTGGACACTACTGGGGGTGATAGAGCATGTAGTGACCAATGTCCACCACTATGTGATGACCATAACTCAAGCATAGTATACCCACTGTTCTTGACAGCCTTTACCTCCAGACACACGTACTGGGGTGTAATGGATGGATTGAGAACACTGAATATTGTTATTTGCTACTGCCTGCTGCCGCCGCCGTTCTTGCGTTGTTCTTATTTTCTTGTTCTGCTGTTCTCCTTCTATTTGCTATTGGGTTCTATTTTCATATCCATATAATCGACTTGTATTTCCATACGTGACTAGCTATGTGGATATACATAAATGTTGCCTTGTTTGTGTCCATTATCGCCGCCCATGTGCTGTTTTCCTTGAATATTGTATGACATTGTATGCACAGTATGTGTGACGTTTGTATTACATGGTCCTATTCCCTTTCTTCTTTTTTTATTATTCAATTTCCATATTAATCAAGTTACCCCATTGTTGTTATCCGTTGTGTGTCATGTGTGTCTACAGTTTATTCAGTTTATTCTACATGAGGATGCATTGGAATAGCACGTTTACTGGTATTTTTACTGTAAAACCTTGAAATTTTTATATCATGAAATAAAATAAGCATACGTGGTACAGTAAAATGATGCTATCGAAGCTAATTATACAATGCTGTGTAGACTTTGGGAAAAAAGACAATGAAGTATAAAATACGCTTGCTTCTCTGGTTTTATCATTTAGTAACTTATTCATTATTGATATCCACAACATTGCTTCCATCATTTACTATTATGATGTATAATCATGATACCGGGTAACACTTTTATGTTACACATTATCTTCATGGACATTGATAATTTACGATTTCTGTTAGCATTGTCAATTTAGCTATTGGGGTTAAAGTATGCGTACCAGTAATTACTTGTCAATAAGAACGTAACTGATTCCTGGCTGTGTCCATTATCTTCATGAAATTATAGGATCCCCTTAGTTTGTACTTGTGCTCACAACTGTAGGTGGCATGACGACTTTAAGCGTCTTGTTCTTCTCGCTCCTCTGGGGTAAGTGCGATTTATCTTTTTTATTTCAATATGTAATTGTAATACGTTACCATATGTGTTTGTTTTAGAAACCATGAACTAGTTATTGGTTTACCATAGCTTTCAAGATGAATGTTATAAAAACATCACGGCGTTCAATCGATCTCCAGTTAATGTGCGTAATCAAGAGCTTTTCTGCAGTAAATGTTTACTTTTGAAATCAGACATTTGGATTTTTCACTGTAAACAGGCTGAAAATCAATCTTTCTTTCGTCCATGCAATATAAGAATACCTCTGGCACATACTGATGCGTTTTATCTCCACTCACATGGGTTGGTTTCTGCTGCTAAGTCTGCAATACATAACCACCACCCCTTCAAAATTGATGGCATCTGATAGACAATGACGGATAGTGTGGCTGTAAAGCTGCTTAATTCAGGCAACATATAAACAGGAATGTATCGCAAAGTTGATTGAAACATATTACACTAATCCCATGCATTTTAAAAACATATAATTGCTCAAAAAGTATTAAAGTCGTGGTAAGCGGTGATCAACAGTTTTCATATGAGGAGCAAATCAGTTTCTGTGGATTTGGAGACTTAACACAATATATCAGTTGATAATCTAGATGCAATGCATAAAGTAGTTTTCAGTCAAGTATACGCCACATAGCTGACCCATATTACGGCTTGACAAAGCAATATGAGGAAAAATATTACTCATTTTCTGACAGTGGACAGCCATGTAGAACGAGGGTCTTCAACTATTGCAGACTTAGCAGCAAAATCCAGACCATGTAAGTGGACATACAAACCATTCATAGACACTACAGATATTCCCATAGTGCATAGACCAAATAATTTGCGCCAAAGACATATATTTATACTACCTGCAGTGAAAAATCAGAACCTGTAATTTCAAAAGTAAACATTTCCTGCACAAAAGCTCTTGATTACCGCACTAGCTCTGCTTATTACGCACATTAACTGGAGATCGATTGAACACCGTGAATATGTAACTTACACCCAGTTCCTGCCAATACGGTAAAACACTTAGTCATATTCGTTTGCAACAATGTCTCATTTAAGCTATTTAAAAACTTTGCAATATCATAATCAATTAAATAGATACATATTGAGACCGGTCATTCTGTCTTTGTCAAGAATTTTGCTCCTCTCATAAGAGCTTTGTCAGCTTTTAATTAGGATCCTCTCAGTTGGTCACAAGATGACCAGTGGAACAGTTCACAGTTCACAGTTCATTATTCAAATAAGGAGCTGGGTGGAATGCTGGCTCCTTATTCCATTCAATATGGAGACAAAAGTAATGACGCAATCATCATCAAACTTCTGGCTGGCGCCTGGGAGTCATTCCCAACCCCATGGAATTTTTGTTGGGTCAGATTCAATTCATGAGTTATAAAATGGCAGAAATGTAATGAGCCAGCTCCTTATTTGCCATGCAGGTGTGGGAAATGGCTGGATTGTCATATTGCCTCGAGGGGGGGGAGTCACCCCCGATTCAAGGGAGCTTTATTTTAATAAATTTGACTCATTGGGCACGTACAAATAAGCACAAATCGAATAGTGAATTGAAAAGTGAACTGCTAAAGGAGCCAACATTCCACCTACATGTATTTCCTTATTCGGAGGAGTGTTAATTTTCCGTACAATAATGAATGATATGATCATTTTGCAGCTTTGAGTATACCACCGGGGGCCAATTCAGACCCAAGGGAACTTTGTAGGGTTAAATTTACAATCCACCCAGTTCCTTATTCAAATAACTATCTGTGAACTGTGAACCAGGAACCAACATTCCACTAGTGGTATAAGTATGGGTTTATATGTTGACAATGTCGGATCGTTGATTAACAGTCATATGCAACTGTGCATGTAATGCAATCCATTTTAATCGTGTTTTTGTCAAATATAAAAGCTAATACTTTCCATATTACACATTCAAAATATGAAATAGTTATGGTAGACATAGTGTTAATATACAAATAACACGCAAAGGGGAATATTGACTTGTGAAGACCTCATGGGGGATTTGACGTTCGGGATTTGACAACACTTATTGCAGCGTTCTCAGATAGATATCTATATATATATACACACACAATAATCAACCATTTACAGTCCGGGGCCTGGCGGAGTCGTGCACTTCACTAGAGCAATGGGCAGCGACTGCTACTGCCTCATCGGAATACAGTGACAGTGGGTAAGTTTTGCTCGTTCAATGTTGTCACAACATTTTTCTTTTTCAAATTCCCTGAATTTTCCCTGGATTTTTTTTAGTTTTTTTTAGTTATCACACAAATTCCCTATGATTTCACTTAAATTCTAGCAGAACAGGGGAATTCGCTTGGAACATCCCGGCATGGAATTATTTTAGCAAATTTTCCCGATTTCCCCCATTCTTCCTGAGTGGCGGCATTGCCGCAACCCTGGGTTCTATTCATGTCAGTTTAAACCGTCTTATGTGTAGTTATTATGATTGCTGCACGTGCTTCATACCTTTGAAAATTAATGAAAAAAAGATTGTATTTGGTTTAGGATACGAATATAATATAACAGAAGAATGTGAGATACACTTCATATCGTTTTGTAATATCAGTCAGGTTGTGTGGAAATAATCTCCATGTAGTGAAGCTTTTCCATCATATTCTGTCTTTTTACTCAATCCTTCTAATGTATGTACTAATTTTTTCCAGTTGGTCCGCGATGAAGGCGACTGGAATTTACGACGTCTACCCAGATTACGGTGACGAAAGTAATGCTTGGGCTGCTAAACTCTCAACCTGTGAACAAGATCATCTGAAGGTACCATAATGAATAGACAGACAATTAAATCACATGCTTTTTAGTATGATACCACGCTTATCACGGATTGCCAGCCATGACGCAGGACCACATGATTTGTAATTCTATATTTTTTCTAAGTTCTGGCAGCGTTCGTGTTTATTAATATATGCGTTAATCACGGCAAGAATTCTGTTCAAATAATAAACACATGTACATGAAAATGTCCCTCTAGACCACACCGTTATATGGGGAAGGCGTAACTCGGGAGTTGCTAAACTGAAAGCGTATCACATCTTTGTTTTTGTTGTTTTTTTTAAATTGCGTTGTAACACTCTTAGGATATTACACAAAAATGTTTAAATATAGTTTAAATGACTGTGAATATAGTTTGAATAACTGTGATTAGAACATATACATGTGGTGGAACATGATAAGTCATCCACTTTTTTCCACCGCTGCCATCTATTTCAATATATTTTAAATATGTTTTAATTGTTTGTTTGTTTTTTAAATTATTGTCAACTGTCTGTATTTCATATCATAAATTTTATTTGTAAATAATATGGGAAACTAAATAAATAAATAAATGAAATGAATAAATGAATAAATAAATAAACAAACAAACAAACAAATCAATAAATAAATAACTAGATTTTAAAAAAATATATTCAAATGTTTGTGTGATGATTATTACAATTCCCGGTACATCCCTATTTCATGGTATGTACAACAAATATCAACAGACAAACGTTTGAATCGATGATTCTACCCAATGAATGGAAAGCTGCATTTACAATCTTTTACTATTTTCAAGAAAGGCTGTCTCAATCAAACAGCAAACTACCGATCAGTGTCACTCACTTGCGTATGCTGCAAGCTGCTAGAGCATATGCATGTCATTTGTAAACATGTCGTGTTATACCTGGAACACCACGACATTATTACACCAATACAGCACCAGGGGTTCCAATCATTACATTCCTGTGAATCCCAGCTGATCATAATATTGATTTTTGTCTTGTGATCTTTGTCTGTGCTTGGGATAAAGGCACACAGCTGATGTCACAGTACTGTACCTGTTCAAGGCCTTCGACAAGTTGCTACATCGGTCTCTGAGGGGAAAACTACAACACTACGGTATCCAGGACAATGTGCATTATTGGATTACAGACTTTCTATCAGGCAGATCTCAGAGATTGTGTGTTGATTGTGCACATTCAGATTGAGAGAATATGGTCTCCGGGGGTCCCCTCGAGTCATTTGCAAAAA
>CM032667.1:14450129-14479836 GCA_019095985.1 Streblospio benedicti | reverse complement strand
CGCCTACTAGAAGATGGTGGGGTGCTGAAGGTAAATAGTCATGAGTGTGTCAATTTGTACTTTATTTGTACATTAAGGATTTTTCACCCCAGTCTACAGTGGCATATATTAGTGGCACAGCAAAACATGTATACTTACTGGTGTCTGTAACCAATCAGAGCAGCTCATTTGCATACGTGCCTAAAATGAACTCACTTTTCTATCTCTTAAATGTATCATAACCGGGGTTTCCCCAGATCGATAGTTCTTTGGTTTAAACGCAGCTTATGGCTTTAAATGGTTATTAGGTTTAGTACACAACAAACTGGTGTGAGAACCTCACCTTTGGTAGGATGGAATTTTTCGCAAGACAGTCTTCCATCCTTAGCGCAATGACGTCACAGTCTTGACAACAGAAGACATATCTTTTTCTCTAGTTGTATGGATACTTGTCCGTTTGTGAGTATTGTTGAAGTGTGTTACATTCACTAGTCTGGAATTTTCAGGTCATGCATGGCAGTTTCAACGACAGCGCTGCGTTATACTGTCAGTTCGGCATCAAGCTCAACAACGTGTTTGACACACAGGTAAAGATAATTCAGATTGTCTTTTCACCATGTCATATCTATACCAATCTTATAAAAACATAAATGTATAGAAATTGATCCACAAAATCAGCAATGCACAACATTGCAAAATTCGCCCAACACAGGAAGACAGTTGAAGAACCGTGTCTAACGCCATAATTGTCGTAATATTTACGCTTCAATGCATGAAATCACAAAATATGCACAGATAAACAATTATCAACTTTGAAAACAATTACTTCAATATTGTAAATGCCATATTTTTCACATCCTCATATCTCACAGTTATACTGAGTATAGAGCCGTGATTCAAATCCTTTAATATTCGTGGAAGTTGGTCACAAAATCTAACCAATCAAAAGCCCCACTGCCAAAATGTTCAGGGACTTTAACACGATATGAAAAACGGTACCGGCTTTGCAGCGCTGCAAAGCGTTGCTTTAACTTTCACAATAAGCCATCCGTTTTATTTCCCGCAACGGCTACATACGATACATGGACTGGTAAAATCAGTGTAACGTATTGAAACCGACGATGTATTTTTCAGTGTGCATACATGGCCATTGAGATGAGCCGCGGAACACATTTGCCCACAGGGTTGAGACTGGATCTTCTAGTGGAAAAATACTGTGGTGAAGAATTCCAGCACTCCTGCAAATCATACCAGGTATTACACACGTAGCATTTGATGCAAGTTACTTATGGATGATGTATATTTTGTCATGCTTCAGCAAAGTGGAAATGTAGCAGCAGCAGCAGTAGCAGCAGCAGCAGCAGCAGCAGCAGCAGCAGCAGCAGCAGCAGCAGCAGCAGCACAAGCACAAGCAAAAGCAGGAATTATAGAATTATAAACATGGATACTATTTCTTGGAAATCATGAAGCGAAAAGTTAACTGTACTTGTACTGCAGTGTACATTAATTCTTCATAATTAGCTGAGGATGTGTTGTATAAACACGAAATATATTTTTCTCTCTTTGGTACAATTTATTTAATACTTAAAATTAATGTCCTATCTACCCCCAGTCGCCACTACCTATTAATGATTTCAACCCTACCAATCACAAATTCATATTTAGGAAAAGTGCAATGCTCCTGGAACAATTTCGCGGGGTGGTACAATTTCAAGGCAACAATGGCAAAATGCCGCTCGCGAGACCCCGGTTATGTTATGCGTATGATGCTACGGCTAGACATTCCGCTACTTCAGGAGCGAAGTAAAGTGTGCAGGCTCACCCTGATGTACAAAATCGTGGAGGGACACCTGCCTGCCATGCGTCCGGATGTTTTCCTTGTACCACTCAGGAGAAACAAACGTCCGATTCGAGACAGACATTTGCGTAGCGATTTCGTCAACACGAGTATTGTGAGCCGCTCAGTTACCAACAACTCTAAGTGTTTTGCTGTTCCACGCTGTAGAACCCAGCCATCCGAGAACTCTTATTTTCCACGAACTATTCGCGAGTGGAATCAGCTACAGGAATATCAAGTCACTGCAGAGTCCATCGACCAATTCAAGGCATCCCTGGTCGGTGGCGCAGTGACAGACTAAATTAAACACTGCCCTCTCTCTTTCCGTTGCCAGTTTATGTCACTTTTGATTGAGGCAACGTAACCTTACAGATTACAGATTACAGATTTGTTTGAATACCTATGTCTCTTTTAAAAGAACAATTTGCATCTGAATGTAATTATACTTGATTTTGAATCATACAGGACGTGTGGCTGAAAACAGACAAATTTTGGGGGATTAGGCCTTTACCAAAAGAAGCGATTGAGTATGCTGCTGAAGATGTCACAGTGATATACCCACACTTGTATAATGCTCTTAAAAGGTAATACGCCATGTCAATCAAAAGAAAGTGCTGTGGTTTATAGTTTAGGATACAGAAATTTTAAAGGTCATTATTTTCATAATATTTACATATCCTTATATGTTTTAGCCATTTGGATGAAGACTCGGAAAACTTCAAAGAACTTATATTTCTTGAATTACATAGAAAGATCCCAGCATTCAAAGAGCAGGTAGATGATTTGAAAAACAAGCGGGCAGAAAAGGCTATGAGAGCTGTATTTCCAAAGATTGACTCAAAATACTCAATGCAGACCAGATGTGATGAACTTGATCATGATGAATACACATGCTTAAAGTAATAGATATTTTGTAAATCAAAAGGCAGACATTATGAATTGTCATCGAAACCTTATATTTTGCCAATTTATTTAATGACTCCACAGTGTCTTCTTGAGTGTTGATAAACTAATTGAATCATTTTTATATATTAGATATTTGAGGAGTGGACAACATGAGTACTACAAAACTGCATCAGCTCTCATCAAGCATCTTGAAAAACAAGTGGCCAAGAAAGAGCTTATGAAGGTGCAGAAAGAAGTTGATGACTTTGTTCCCAGTAAAGACATGCCGTATTTACGGGTACATCCGGTTGGGTACTTTCATTTAATGAAGAGCCTGGAGCATCCAGATCCATCTATCCGACAATATGCAAAACAAGTCCGAGCGGCGTGCAACAGCCTACGGTAAATCATAATGTACACAGCGTTATGCAAAAGTACTCTCTCTGGCTTTTTTTTCAATAAGTACATTTGTATCTATGTAATGTCTCTTTTCAATTTGTATTTAATCTGCCCTTTTACATTTACGTATGATAGCTCTGATTCAATGTAAATGGTGTTGTTTTTTTCTAGTTTACGTCTTTTGACAACCTACAAACATGTAATACAAATGCTTATCAGTATAAAGTAAGTATATAATAGAAGAACTTAAACCCTCCAAAAATGACTTATAAATTACACGCACTTCTATAAGTATTAACATTTGCAAGAAATTACCTGACATTTGCTAGTGGGATTTTGTTTCATTTTCTATTTATTTCTTTTTGGAAGGGGGGGCAAGAAAAAAGAGACCAATGTTTCACTTTTGTGGATGGAGCAAGACAGACAGTGCATCATCCCTAAGCCATTTCAAATGAAAATCATATGCTATGATTTCAGTGAGCCGCGACCAGAGAAGAAACCAGTCAACAGAGGCGCTAGAGGGCGAAGGGCGCTAGGGAGGTTCTAGTTATTCAGTAAATGTCTAGCAGCAATAATACAGTAAACTTTTAAAGAATACCTATTAGAACCATTATTGTGCTCTACGGCTAGGCTCTAGCTGTTTTGTCGATAGCTTCATCAATAACATTATAAACTTGTTATCACGATATTGATTATCTTGAATTTTCTTCAATCTTGATAATTATTTCATGTAAGTAGGAAATATATGTAAACTGTTGATAGACACTGAAGTGAACACAACATAGTGGAGACAATGGATAACACATACCATAGCTAATTGCCACAGTGGTGGTGGTTCAGGGTTCAAGTCCCGGCAGTAGCTATGTGATATAGCCCTATAAAATTGTGGAAAGAATCCTCTAATGTCAATATTTGCACCCGAGTGAATTAATCTCTATATATTTATACAAATGATAAGTGTACTGAATATAAACTTAACAAGTAAAATGCATGATCTTACCTTAATCTTTATTATTTATTTTTCTCAGTGGGTAGTTTTTAATATTACAGTAGTGTTCCCTTGACTTGTATATGCTGACAGGTACACATGCATTACACACTATAATCCTGAGATGAGTAAGTCTAAGATTGTATAATTCATGATTTTAAAACATTAGAGGATTTACTTTCATTGAATCTTTGTGTATACTCATCTATTGTGTTTGTGTGCGTGGCAAGTATGCAGGTTTTTTTTAAATAGAAAGATTTTAACTTTGAGGCTCGATTCCTCGGCCGTCATGGATTTGAACGGGACAAATTGCGGCATTTAAGTGATTGAAATACTATTTTTATTGTGAAATATATGTTGAAAATCCACAATAATATTAGCTGGGCATTTTAATTTGGGTAGGCAATGTTTTCTTCAATATTTTTGTCTATTAGTGAGCATCTTTATCCTCATTGCAAATAAGTAAACCAATAGTCCAAATCAGTCATAAATATGTGTCATTTATGTAATTTGTATAATTTCTAATTGGATGTAAATCTTTTTTATAATTAATGTTATATAAAACATTTGTAGCTGGGATCATTTTGAGGTTCCATATGTTCATATGTAATACTTGTATTGTATTATCATACAAGCAAAACATTATCTCATGAGATGAATGTTTTTTTTCTGAACCTGAAGGAGGATGTCCCATCTTAGATTATAAGGCTGTAGACATATATACTGTAGACATTCTATAGACTGATAGAATATCAAAGGTATGCTTCAGGTCACGTCCACACCCATATGCTTGTAAGACCTTATAAGGTCAGTTACGGACCAGTGACAGCCAGTTCTACCGTACGTATGTAATTTCATTTTGCAACCACATGTCAGCAGTATAAATGAATTTTGACTTGACAATGTACTGTTGTTATGTAACTGGTTCTGACCAATCTGGCTTCTGCCTGCTATATAAAGGTAGCAGTGTTTATCTTGTCGGAGGATTGTTTTAATAAATCGTTGCAACACAAACTAGTATTTTCATCCATCACAATATATACTTTATCTATAACATCCATACAATTTCTTTAATTTAAAAAGTATAGATAACACTGAAATATACTGTCAATTGACCGTAACATCACATTTTAAATAAAAATTACAAAAAATGGCTTATTATTAGCAGAGTCTGTAAAGATCATGGGCATGCAAAAAAATCAATGACGAGCGACTATCATATCACACAACCTATTTCTGAAGTAGATACACATGAAGATAAAAAAAATCCCAGTTGCAGTGATCCAAGATTCGAGTCCAGGCAGAGGCTATGTTATTTAGCGCTATAGACTAGGCGAAAGACTCCACTACTGCCAAGTCAATATCCAAGCCAAATTCAAATAACTTACCAGGTGAATCCACAGGATTACCCTGTGTCTGATCATCATCCTCTTGAAAGGAATTAATAAATAGTCATCTGTTAATATGAATTTAAATGCACCATGTAACACAATATTAAATTCATTGCTTGCAATACATGGAGCCTTGATATTGTTTTCATGTGCTATCCCTTTCAGGTCGTCTGTGCCATAGACAGCATTGTCCAACGGATCTAGAGCTGAAATGTTTTTAAAGATATAGTTTCTCTAGATATCTAAGGTGAGACGAGAATCGTTGAGTACATTGTATTTTAGAATACCCGTTGCATAGCGTGAAATGGGTTGGAGTCTTTGCGTCTGATTACAGCTGATAGAACTTACCAATGGGTCTTTCAATTTCATAGCGAGATTGTGGTTAGCTGGTCCAGGGAACATCTCAAGCTTGGCGTTAGTGCAGTTAACAAGCACTAGAAATTTGATAGTGATATTCGAAAGTATGTAAGATGTCTTCATCGTCCAAAAGTATACTTCATCATTGCCTCACGATGGGAATGCTACAGACGTGTACAGAACATCCAATGCAATGCGCAATTTTGCATTGAGCAATTTTGAATGCGTAAATACTATTTGCTGCTGTTCATATACATAATACTCAAAGCTTATATATGGGCCAAGTTCTTTTCAATGGTGAATTTCGTGTAGAACATTTTGATAGCAGCAGAGTGGCGATTAATATATACGGATTTGTATTTAATGTAACCACAGTATTTTTCTTTTTTCTTTCTTTTTTTCTTCTTTTTTTTTTTTTTGGGGGGGGGGCGAGGATGAAATATCCAGACAAATGCACCAGAGACTAAAACCTTAATGAATTTATTTCTTCATTGTCCTTGGATGGTGATAAATGGTAACATTCTATTTGCCATGCGTTATTTACAAGCCATGAATTACAACTTTATTGACTCATGGTTTCTCCTTGTCTATGTCCATAAAAAATGTCTCATAGAGGGCATTCGTTTGCATTGTGACTAAAACTGTAAATGTTTAATCTGCCTTGTTAGGCTTATAGTCAAGTGGATTTTGATAAACAAATACTACTGAAAAACCATAAATTTAACATTAAGTATTAAATCATAATGATGGTTTCTTATTCCATTTTTCTTATTAGCAATGTTGCAAAATTAGAAGACAATTATGTATAGGGTTGTATTGTGTGTATCAGTTTTCTATTGAAGAAATGAGATGAAAAATCGGAAATCTGTGAGAAACTGAGACTTTGGAAACACAGAGGTGGAATACGTCATGGCTATTTCAAGTATAAAGCATTACTTTGGAATTGTTTCATTGGCGTATCAAATAGTATTACGTTGAACAGAGCCCTTTTAATAGTATCACTTAGAAACCAAAAGGGATTCCAATGGCAAACCACAGTGATGAGTAACAGAAGTCAATGGTGACAGAGAAATCGGTCAGCCGAAGTGACGCTCTGAAACCTCGAGACAAACCATACACATGTCCGGATTGTGGCAAGTGTTGAAAAGTGGGCACAATACCGTGCATGACTCTCATATTCCTTCTCTGAAATAGCGAGGAAAGTGTGTTCTGCCTGGACCCTGGTACAGTCCATGCTTATTGAATTTAGCTAGTCTACTGTACGTGTAGTGCAATATTCTTGTCAATAAACAACACTTACCGGTATAGCTTCTATTTATATGCAAATTAAACACTCGCACTGGATGGAATATGGTGAAATAAAAGTATGATGGTTATAGCCATATAACTTGGTGAATTTTAAGTTCATACCAAATGCTGGTAAGAAAACTAAGCCCCTATTAAGGATTTGATTAATGCTGATTTAGTTTTAAGAGTATAAGATACTAAACATATTTATTGACCAATCAATAACAAGAACGATTATCAGACCCCATATCAGGAAAGAAATCAGTTCAACAGAATTATTTAGAAAGGAAACTGGGAAGAAGTCAAAGAGATGGAGGAAACAAAATCCAGCGATGAAATCCTCAGTGAAGACAAACTGGTTCTCCTGACGGCAGTTTCCAGCAACGCACCAACGGACGTTGTCACCCGTTTGATCTCACCAAGTAATGTCAATGTGCCGGGTAAAAATGGTGACACATTGCTCCATGTGGTGGTGAGAGCGGAAAGATGGAAGCTGGTGCCAGTTCTACTGCAGCACGGGGCTGATATCAATCTGTGTAATGACAGTCAAAAAACGCCATTACATGTGGCTGCAAGGCATGGTCCCCCAGCAGACATCATCTCCCAACTGATTTCTCCTCAAAACATCCACATGCAGAATAATGATGGTGAGACATCACTCCATGTGGCAGTGAGAGCGGTAAGATGGAAGCTGGTGCCAGTTCTACTGCAGCATGGGGCTGATGTCAATCTGGGTAACGACTGTCATGAAACGACATTATATCTGGCTGCAAGGCATGGTGCCCCAGCAGACATCATCTCCCAACTGATTTCTCCTCACAACATCCACATGCAGCAGAAGGATGGTGACACAGCACTCCATGAGGCATTGAGGTGGAAAAGATGGCAGCTGGTGCCAGTTCTGTTGCAGCATGGGGCAGACCCCTTCATACTCAACCTCCTCCCAGAACCACCACGGCCACTTTCTCTCCAATCTCTGTGCATCACGACCATCAGGAGGCACATGCCGGTCAAGTCTGATGAGGCGTATGAACGAATCGGACTTCCCCAGAGACTTCTTCCTGAGCTCAAGCTGAAACTGCTAGCTGATGAGATTGTTGCTATGAAAAAGCTGGAAGGCCTAAAATGACTTTCTTTCAATTCCTCAATTCCTAAGGAGTATTTTCACTTGTTTGATTATCATACAGACAATACCTCATCCAGGTTGGACATACCGGTATATAAATAGAAAAGTCAAACATAACTTTCTGTTGTGTTTATAGTTCAGTCTGTTCATCGCATGTATAGCTCATGTACATTCAAATGGTTTAAGAACTAAGTCAGCTGGCTAGATTACTTCTGTATTCAACTATTTCTATCAAATATATGGAAAGTGTCATCTCTGAAATGGCTGCGTTATTTGAGTTATGGTGACTGTCCTGAAGTTGAGAGTGAACACTTCACCATAAAAAGAGCAATGAATGGTGAGAATCAAGTGGGATTCATATGTGTAATATATGAATGTAATCATTACAATGAAGCCTTGCCATAGTGGCATCACGATTAGGACCACCTCGTCACTGGGAACACAATTTCATTCTGCCCTTGACTATTTACGGAGACACTAGTGTCCCTGATATACATGATGTGTGCCTGATAGAATGTGGAAATATACGCATATCTCACAAATTGTACAGTTACACTAACATTCCTTGCATAATGGTTTGTGACAATGTACAAGAAAACGCGTGCAACACTGACTCCGTGTTCATGTGATACCTAATTTTGATCAAAACATTGAATATGCAGTAATTCAAAATGGTGCTTATTGCATTTTAATATAAGTAAGTAGAGTAGGACTTAGAATTTCATTATGAATATCAAATTATTCCTGAAAAAGTGTAATGATGCTGTTGTATTGCATTAATATTTTAAATTAAGCACAAACTGTACCAAATTGGTGACATCCATGTTTACATTTGCCAGCTCACCTGTGGGGCTCACTTACCAGTCGGTACCCTGGCATATTTAAGATAGGATTCCAGGAAACTTTTCAAGTTTAGTCTGTTGCAGGATTTTGTTGGATACACATGACATTGGATATATTTTTTTCTTTTAGAATTTGTTTAAAACTTATTATTTGTATGGCATCATATAGTAATTACAAAAATACTGGAACGAAAAGAAGTTTAGCTGGATGTGCATTGAGAGTTCAAAGACACAACTTCAACTTTGGTAGATTTCAAATGGTATGACTATATGCATGTAAATGGTTTACATTTGAAATTTGTAACTTAGATTATTTAAACCTAGTAAGGCTGTATGATTGGTTATCTGTTTATCCAACTATGCAATATTGTTAAGTGACATTCATTGTATATGTTTAATCCAAGGTAAACAAGCAAGTAGTTGTAATTCATTTAATTTATAATCTTAACTGGTTGATTCTGGAATGGAACAGATTATGGTAATTAACTTTGTAGCTAAAACCGTTGTCATTCATCAACATCTTTGCGTTTTTATTCATACAACTCATCAAACCGCCAGCTACAATGCATTTTAGTGAATTGATCGAGGATAGTATATTGATAGGAGGGTTGCTGTTGTGGTTTTTCTGACACACTTTCCTTTTTCCCTTCAGGTGATTGTGCTTCTTGCATTAACACACGAAGATGTCCGGGCACCAAGCGTCTTCTTGGCCCCGCCCCTGCTTTTTGGAGGCATATCCCAACTTTCAAAGTTAAACAATACTTTAAATAATACTATTTAAATTTACTGTATCACTTTAACAAGTGGTATAATATACTAATTTAATATTGGTGTCCAAATAATATCCAATTCCGAGTTCAAAAATGTGAAATTACACATAATATTGTACAAACACTACTGCTACAGTTTCGTGGATCACATGCTTCTTTTGTTCTAGGGAGAGGCCAAATGAAAGCATGCGGTCCTATTTATACTGCCTACATACACTTGTTTTCGTATAGCTAGGAATCATGGGAAATAAATAGACAAACAAACCAAGCACGTGGCTGTGTTGCATATGCATGAAGCTTTTTCGCTGTCTCGATAGAAATATTTTAGAACGATTTTTACCCACGTGGTGTCAGTCTCAATCAACGAAAGCTCTGTGATGCTACCGCGTGGCAGAGAGAAATAATAAAGACTGATACTGTTTGTCTATTCTTTTCCCAGAATGCAATTTTTTGTAGCCACCTTCTGGTTTTAGACAGGAACTACGATCGCACCCTAAATATTTCTATTAGAAAATAAGTGTATGCCGCTCTGGTACCCTGTGCAAAAAGCGCGTGCAAATTGGTTATTTTGGTTCTGCCCGTAAAAATGTCCGGGTTAAAACGGTGCAGTGGCGGCACCGTTTTAACTGATGCCGTTGTGGATTGCACGCGGTACCTCGTGTTTTGCCATGTTAAAATGCCTATGTTTCATACCACGGAGGTGTGGTTTATGCCGCGGGCGGTGCCGCGCATGGTAAGAGGGTTCACGTTACGGATCTCGCTGCTCCGTACTGTGGCTGGTACCGCACAGCAATACAATTGCACTGCGGAAATACAGTTGGCCAGCGCGGTACATTTGATGCCGCGGGATACCGCAGGGCCCTTTTTTAGTGCCGCAAACAGTGATATTTTGTGCAGGATTGTGCAGCGGGAGCTAATATTCAGGGGGGGCAGGGGTGTCGGAAAATGGCTCAAATATAGGCGCGGTATTGCCCGCGGCATCACCTTTTACGAGGCTCCCACACTCTTCAAAGTTCTTATTTTTTTTCAATATTCCGCGGGCTGCCACGGGGTACTACAGCCTAGTGTAATGTACGGATCAAAGATACAGATACATAACAGTTATATTGATATTTGACGTAACACCATGTTATGAACATTAATTTGTGTGTCCAAATAAGGAAATGCGATGCCTGGATGCATGCTTATTCACTTTGTGGTACTACATGTATATATTGGTAGCTTAACCACCAATATTTTATGTCTATAGATCTATCATCACTCAGCTTGTACTGAGCTAGCATCATTCGTCTGATCAGTAGTATTAGTGTAAGATTTCTATAAGAACACCCTAAACTAATTGCTACAGAATTTCTGTTGATTGCATATGATTTAGTAATATATTATACAGTTATTTCCAAAAGTCTGCCAAAATTAACCCTTGCAGGAATTATTTATATTGAATTTTGGAAAGGTGTTTTGGCTAAGTTGATAAAAGGGCCTATGCATGTGAACGTTATGACTCAAAAACAATATTGTTATAATTGTCAAATATTTTGTTTTTCGATCAAAACTATGCATAATTATAATTTATTTCATTATGCATATACCCAGGCAAATACTATTCCAATAAGAAGCGTGATAATTTTTCAATTATTATTAAACTGATTAAGTATGGTAAATAATGAGTGCATTATGACGAAAACTATAAAGTAATATACCACAAGTTCTAACAGTTGTAAAGCTTAATCCTCTTCTGCATTCGTCTTTGACATTTTCATTTAAGAGTGATTGTCTATTTTGCCCTCTACCCGTTGATATCAGGGTTAAAGAAAGTTTTTCCATAAGAACAGATACATTTCAAAAGTCAATTACATGCATTTGTAAAGAAAGAAATGATAAGTGGGCAACACAGGTACTTGGTCGAATTCAATCTGCCATTCTATCATTCCGTGCAAAAATCTCCACCAATAACCCATTGATCAATCAGTTTGCTCAATTTTGCGGCATGGAAAACGCAAGTCTTTCAGACCACTACTACGGACTAAAGTCCAAACTCCTGCATTATCAATTTCAGCCGCTGATGTCGCAATTTAAAATTGTCCTGTTTAATGTAAGCCCATTTAGACTAAAAATAGTAGTGGTCTCTGCGATTTTTTTCTTTTATATTTCTTGCAATGAGAATGTTATAATATGATTTATTTTAAAAAAAATGGATTTTAGTCATGATAGAATGGTGATTGACCATTCGAAAAACCTTACTAGGGATTTTGCGATTGACACTTCTCGTTGTCAATTCCTACAATGATTTGCATTTGCTGATGTGGTTTATCATCAAACTTGTAGTACCAAAACTTAAAAACCATTCCCAAAACTTTCTCTACTAGTAGTAAGACAGCAAAAACAAGTTTTTCAGGCCGTCCATCTGATACTGAAAAATATGATGCATTTTTAAAAGTTGCTGATTTTTTTTGCAACAGCACAAAAATGACTTTATGTCCATTTCAGACTTGTGTAATCTTATGAACTCTTTCTTACGTGATTCTGTTGAACCATACAGTCATCCTTGGATGAAAATTAAACTAGAGGAGTATTTTGGTGATTCTATTGTAATTGGTTATTGTGAAGGAAGGCCTAATGTAGTTACTTTTAAAACCAATATGAACAGTATCCTAACTGATTTCTTTGCTCATCCCCGTGAAAAAGATCCTGAGGCAGAAAAAAATAGATTGATACTAACTGTAGCAAAACTAATTAAGGACGACATAAAAAATGTTAAACAAGACACAGCTCTTTATCCTGGCACAAATGAAATGTCTAATGTCGATGAAGCTATAGCTTTTCTTCCCAGATCATTACATTTGCTTTTAGAAAACGTGATGAATCCAAACAGTGAGGTAAAGATAGCTTCGATAGGACAAGCAATTATTCAATCATTAAGGACAAGAACTATTCAAGCCCCTCTTCAATTAGGTCTTGCATTGCAAATGCATCATCATTTCGGCTCCAGATTTCTTATAGATTCTTTACATTCTCAGGGGTTTTGTTCCTCTTACAATGATGTTAAATCCTATGAAAAATGTGCAGCTGCAGCTCATGGCACAGATTTACCCATTCTTACACCTGGTCAATTTGCACAATTTGTTGCCGACAATGTCGACCATAATATATGCACTTTAGATGGATCTGGCACATTTCATGGTATGGGAATAATTGCTGCTATAACACCAAGTGAAAAGGTTTCTATACAGGTTGCAAAAGCAAATGTAACGTTTGATGATATTGCTTCTGTTGGTCGAATTAAGATCTCTCAATATCAGCCACTTGTGGAAAATTTCAAGCCATTTGTATATCAGAAGCTTCCTGTGATAGACATTAAAGATGCATCAGATTCTGTGGACTGTTTATGGAAAATATCTTTTCCCTTGAACTCCAAGAGGCCATTATGGTCAGGTTATATGGAGATGTTGCAACAAGGCGAACATCCAGGTCGGTCTGAAATCGTGTTTATGCCAATGATAGACATCAATCCTAGTGACTTTACATGTGTATATTCCACTTTGTTGTTTGTTCATGAGCAGGCTACCAGATACAATCAAACACCCATCTTGACCTTTGATCAGCCTTTGTGGTAAAGGAGCTGCCCTCAAGAAAGTCATGTCTAGTATTGCCTTTATTTCTAATGCAGAAGTGTTTGACCTTCCATATCCTCTTGCATCCAGGGACGATATAATTAATGCTGGGGAAAAGGCACTGTTAGAACTGTACAATGGTAAAGCAACTGTGTCCTTGGATGCTCTTAGATACACTAAGTTTTGTGAAAAGGTTTCCTTTAGCTCTTCACACATAGAAGCCAAATCTCTGCCTCCAACTTCGGATGCAGCAAAATACCATATATATCAGTATCCGGATTACCGCAGTATTTTAGCCATATATGCCATTAGTAGTACAACGGAATAGCAATGTGTGTAATTTAGTAAACGCAACTAGTAAGAATTGACCACTCCTCTTGGCTATTGTCAATTGTTACACAGACTTTAGATTACCGACAGATATCTAAAAAGCTGTGGTTACGTAGGAATTAGTACAAATGCTAGTAACACAGGGGCAAATTATAGACTAAAATAAAAACAATGTCTTGGGTACACACATCGAACGTCGAAGACCTCATGTATGTGTACCTATGACCTTATTTATTTTAATTTATAATTTGCCCCTGTGTCTATAGTAACAGAGGCTAATAGAGGCCCTAGCTAACGCACGGTGACAATTTATAAACAACAATAATATAAGTTTCGTGACGGTGGAAACTATGATTATGAACGTAGACGTAGAGCATGATCGGAGACACAAAGGTGGTAAACCAGCAACAACTACTACTACTACGGTGTCAGTGCCTGTAATCCGAGTGGCTAATCCCGACCCAGATCACTACATCATATATGCAAAAAAATGTCCTGTTGGACTGGGTAAGTATTTTTGCACTCATACAGCCAGGCCCGTGCTTGAATATTTTGAAAGTAAAGTAAGGTTCGGTTTTCTGCTTGCGGGCTATCATTCAATTTCAATGAATAACTTTACGGGGTTTCCCTGAACATTTCATATCTAACCTTACCGGAAGAAAATGTCTCTCAAGGCGGAGCACCCACCCCGACATTTATAACCTATAATCTTTCTTGCATCTTTCACTAAAAAATTTTAATGGTAATTTGTAGCTTTCAATCTTTTCTTGGATATTTGTCAAAGCCAAAGGTAGCGTCATCCAAGATATTGTGAGTTGAGTGGATCTAGTGGTTCTTCCTGTCATACATTTGTAACAAATCTTCAAAAGTGTTGTTTTGTGTACTATAATGTTTATTCTACTCAGCTGGAAAATTACTGTAGAGATGGAGCAACCAAACGACAATGTCGACGACGGCGAATCTTTTTTATTGTATCTTTGTTGTTGTTAGTTGACTGTAAGTGTGATAGGACCTGCCTGTGTTGAATTAGTCGTGAATGCTGCAGGCATCACACTGCTGGTGTTTGGGGCCGTGTTTGTGGTTCTGGGCAGGCTGGAGTTCGTCACGTGGGCGTGGGCCACCATGGGCTGTGGACTGATCGAGGCCGCACTGCTGCTGGCCGGCGGCGCCGTGCTAGTGCTGACAGGTGAGTCACTGGCAGTCCCCCTCACCCCACCCACCATACAAATGTCAATATACCATCCCCTGATTTCCAGAAGACCATGATCTGACAACTGGAGTTGCTAGTGAGTTGCAGTAGTATATCTTGTGGGTGTTGGCAGTAACAAACCACCCCTGTCCCACTGCTTTGAGAAGGAAGTCCACTCTTCACACAGAAAGAGATGGTACGTGGTACTACCATATATATCTCCCAACTTAGATTTCAATGAATGTAATGATGATGCTCGCCTAATGTCACTTGGTGGTTATCATACACCATCACTGGCAGATCTAGGTTTTCATAAAAGGGATTTCAAGGGTTTCGTACACGTGATCGATAGTGGACATGACAAAAACCCTACAAACATGAATTATATCGGAGGTAAATAGGGGGAGGGGTGTCCCATGCGGCCCCCCCCCCCGGATCTTCGTATGATCCTTGAGGAATACATGTATGATATAATATATGACAACTTGTGGCAAGCTGAGGAACGTGAGGTGTAACAAAAAGCAACAACACATAATAATGTACTTCTGGTGATCGCAAAAGCATCGGTCAACAACCAGTTTTCGTTTTCAACCAAATAATCTCAACTCAAATAGCTTCAAATACGTTAAAGGAATATTAATTTGTAACAGACTATGTACATTAGCAATCAGTATTTCAATTTGAGATTTTGCAATAATATTAATAAAACTTTTCTGCAACAGTTCTCCTGTTTTGTGTCGTCAAAATATAGTACAGATATCAATAGATTGATCAAATCAAGCACTTACACCAGCACATGCAGATTAAGATAAATTGTTATACATGAACATGAAAGAAACATGGAACAAGAGTTTGGCTTCGTTTTTGTATGTACTAAATTATTGTCTCAAACCCTTTAGCATTTTTATCATCATCATGTGCCCAGAGCCCCACATCACCATGCATCCTTTAGAACATATTTTTCATACTTTTGGCAGTTGAAAAAGTTCTTCATGTCAATCAAATATTTTGAGACATACACAATTAATATCTCTAACTTAAACAACTCTTTACCTTACCAAATAGCACCAGATTCTCTATTCCTTATATTTCAATTTGGTTAATGTTGACCTGCAAATCTGTGCACGTAATGTTGGCCACACAGTTTGCCGAACACACAGATGAATAATCCGGGCCCAGTTTGATATATTATTAATACTATGAAAAGTGTTTGTTCTAAAGTTTCATTTTGATCTCAATTTTTATTCATTAAACGTTTTCGAGCTCCTGAAGGCTCCTTTTCAAAATAAAACACCAAAAGAAATGAAGAACAAGTAAAATTTACAGTGGAAGATCATCACTTTAACAATATCCATCAGTACGTACTTAACAGATTAAGACAAATTCTTATAACAGATTATGATACACAATACAACATGTAAATGGAGATTTAACAATATTAAAATTATATTCTTCTCTCTCTCTTCTATGGCAAGCAACCTCCTACCCACTATATTGACATAGCTTGAAGACACATCTTCCATTTGACTATATCAAGTGGCCCAGACGGGACTCGAACTCACGACCCCAAGGTTGTGAGAAGAGATTGATACCATCATCCCAAGCAGCCTTTTAACAGCCCGCTGCTTGGGATGATGGTATCATTCTGGTCTCACAACATTGGGATCGTGAGTTCGAGTCCCGTCTGGGCCACTTGATATAGTTAAATGGAAGATGTGTCAATATGTCAATATAGTGGGTAGGAGGTTGCTTGCCATAGAAGAGAGAGAGAATATAATTGTATCCACAAGTAAACTTGGGAAAAACACATTAGAAAACTCCACTAGCAGTAAAATGCGAAGAAATTAGAACTCCCAAAATTTCCATCCATAGGTGGGATTCGAACCCACGACCTCCGGGTTGAGATGATAATTGACCAAGTATGTAGGCTGGGGGCTACAGAGACATCGGTTCGTACGAGTAGCCATTTAGCAGCCCGCTGCTTGGGATGATGGTATCATTCTGGTCTCACAACATTGGGATCGTGAGTTCGAGTCCCGTCTGGGCCACTTGATATAATAGTCAAATGGAAGATGTGTCTTCAAGCTATGTCAATATAGTTGGTAGGAGGTTGCTTGCCATAGAAGAGAGAGAAAGAATATAATTGTATCCACAAGTAAACTTGGGAAAAACACATTAGATAACAATATTAAGCTTAAGGACCATGTAATTGATTAATAAATATTATTCTATTGAAGGCTGGTTGATAATGGTCAAGTTTCGAATTACGCATAATGTCGCATTTCATATTTGCTATTTCTACTCCTTCTGATATTTGTCTTTCTAGTGGGGATTTGTAGCTGTTGATCACTTCTATCTTGAATTCTTGGCTCTGCTGAGGGTGGTGGTCGACCATGTGTCGTGCAAAGGCATTAGTTTTCAATCTTTTTACATCCACTACCAGCCGCTACTCTTAATCGCAACGCGGCCGTGTAGACTTAGGCATGCGGAGTTAGTTCACTACATTTTTAACTATCTATATTTCGTTGCGTATTCTGAGACTAGTTTCAGTGCAATTTAAAAGAGCGTTGGAATTGGTAGGCCTATATAATTTAAAAGATACGGGGCGACATATAGACAACTTTGTACAAATGAGAAAGGATATACTATTGTAAGTCAGTGAGGCACAAAAAAGTATGCTTAGAGAAAGTTCTAAAATGTAAGTAGCATTTTTGGAAATTGGTTGAGTGATTCTTGTACAATTAATTTCACAATGTAAAAACAGATTTTATGCGGGTCTTTTTTTCCATTATGGATATTTGTGTACATATATTAAAAAGTCACACCTACTTAAAATGCACTGGTTATTGCATGCGTTTAATGAAGGCTGATTAATGCTATCTCATTAATGCTTACAAATGCAATTAAACAAAAGTTTGTTCCTGTACATATAAGTTGTGATTATGACAGAATCATAACCATAGAGCATATAGTGCATAGACCTAGCTAGATAGCCAAAGTCCATCAACCCTTGTGTAAAAAGTGTACTGTAGTTGATGCGTATAACCTGCCACCAATACGCAGTGAAACAACAACATCGACTCCTGTATTTAAGTGGCAGCACTGTAGTTGTCTATATAAGTTGTAGCAGCAACAAACACTCCTCTTCAGTGCCTTTTGGCAGAACTGATACTGATGGGGAATTCCCATCAAACAAGGGTCTAGTCCTAAAAAAATCTGAATTGACAGTCGGTGTCAAAAAGGTCATGTTTCAAAAATTCATTCCATGTTTGTAATAGACATTTAGCATAAGGGATTAAAAAGTTGTACACT
Organism: Streblospio benedicti; assembly: GCA_019095985.1. Classification (NCBI taxonomy): domain Eukaryota; kingdom Metazoa; phylum Annelida; class Polychaeta; order Spionida; family Spionidae; genus Streblospio; species Streblospio benedicti. Next base: position 14,461,533 of record CM032667.1, on the reverse strand, counting down.
TTTGCACTTTTGGTCTTCAACCAATCAGTGAACAGGAAAAGTACCAGCATATCCATGAAGTGTGTCTAATTGAGTTAGAATAAGGGTCAACATTAAAATGAAGCTCCTCCCAATCCTTATTAGGCATGTTGTTATACAGTGGCATGTGGTCATCAGAGTATGGCTGTAAACATATGATATGCGATATTCATGAGTTATGAATTGACATTCATGGTAGTCTGATACAGTAATGGTAGTATGATAATATTACATAAAGTAAAACATAAATAGCATTTGTCATTATTTCAAATTGTATTAAAATGGCAGTCATCTTTCATATTACATTTTGTAATGAATGCTTCAACTCCCAAGATGCGTGTCGTACACACTGTACTTTATGAGGTCCCAAATAAACCTTCATTAAATATAATGGATTTTGACGGCTTTTGGTGACGCAATATCATGAGTTCAAGTCCTGTTGGATGCCATGGGATATGGATTTAGGAACCTTGCCCATGAACTGTCTTGGGTAATTCTTAAAAATTTGATACAGAGTTGGTATTTACTTAGTTCAGTATTTAATGGCTGTTAATAGAAGGGCTGCATTTTAATATACACTGACAACCTGCTTTACTATAAGAACAAACCAAAAAAGCTAATTATAAAATATACCAAATAAAATTTTATGAATTAATGCCCCCAAATAATATAGTTATTGATATTCCCATGATGATCATACCAAGAAGGAGGTGAACTGTACTTTGACCAACAAGTCTTTTCATCCTCTCAGGCAAATATAGAGTAGCTATTACAGAAAACCTACAGTTTTGTACAAGCTAAGCAATTAATCTCTTTGACTGATAACCACTGTCTTGGAGGAATAAAAATGGTATTAGACAATTTTTTTGTGCCCATCTTTTACTTACATGATAATCTAATAGGTAATTATCCACTTTGATAACAGGTTCATTACTTATGTCGCACTGTATCTGAAACCACTTGAGAAAAAGTGCAAAATATGATTAGAAAACTCTACTAATTAATATTTATGATCAGGACATTTGATGCTGTGTGATTGGTTAGGGCCAAAAAAGTGCTAATCTTAGACAGTAATGAGTGAGAAATTACTACTTATTAATAATTCATGATTGTTACATTTTATGTTCTTTGAATGGTCAAAACCAAAAGTGACAAACCAGCATTATTCAGTAGTTTGTTACTTTGGTACAAGTATGGAGCGTAGATTGGCTGAACATCTGTTTGACATTTCCTATCTATTGATATGCAAGAAAAAGTGTACACCTTTGTCATTATGACCTGTGCAAGATGTCTAGTGAGAAACTACTACTTATAAATAATTTCTGATTGTTACATTTCATGTTCTTTAAATGGTCAAAACCAAAAGTGACAAACCAGCATTATTCAGTAGTTTGTTACTTTGGTACAAGTATGAAGCGTTGATTGGCTGAACATCAGTTTGACCTTTCCTATCTATTGATATGCAAGAAAAAGTGTACAACTTTGTCATTATGACTTGTGCAAGATGTCTATTTGCGCTACTCTGCGTCTGCTTGAGTTAAAATAGACAATGTATATAGCGTTTCAACCAGAACAGTATCATGATTAATTTGGGATGCTTATCAACAGTATCAGGCTCTATGCTGAAACCTTCTGTTACCATGGAGAGCAGAAGTCAGACAAAAATGATCATTGCCAAAGTGTGTCTTTTCTCACAGAACACCCTCTCCCTAGCCACACCACATGCAGAGATAAAATGTTTCAGGCCCCACTAACACATGTGTTCATGGTAGCTCACGGCTATGGGCACCTCGTATAAGACACTCACAGCCTGGCGTATGTGGATGAATTTTAAATTGATTTATCGTGAAAAGTTGCAATATCCAGGTAGTATCCAGAAGTGCCAAAATGAATATCCACGTTTCATAGGATACCCTCAGAAGTGTTAATTTCATACATATTCAATTGCTTCAAAATCACGTCAAAATGACCTTGCTTTGATGCAAAATGGCATGCCCTGTCAGAATATTTACTTTACAGCTGCCTTAGTATACTCAGATACCCAACAGCAAGAAAACCGACTGTTTGAAGTACTAATACTGAACCCTTAGTAAGTTTGTTTACGACCGCTATTGTTTTTAGGACTAGACCCACAAATCACTGTTGAGGTCTATAAATTGGGTTTCTAGGCCTATATGATATCTGTTATAGCGCCAAACATGTAAGCGTAATACTTCTTAAAACTTCCATTTTAGGATTATTAAGGGCTTGGCATGCATTGTAATCGTGCTCATCATATGGAACAATTATTCGAATATAAAAACATACAATTCAGCCATATCAGGAAATGCCAATGGAAATGGCAATGTATCCCCGGTGCATTCTGCGATTCGATGGCTTCTACCTCAAAATACGCACATGTATGACTGTACAAAGTCTGTAGCATTCAACACATCGTACTCGAGCGATTTCCTCAAATTGCAATCCCATCATGAAGACCACTTCAACCAAGTGAAGATGTCAATGGTAGGAGTGAAAATAGAAGGCCATAAAGGAGCTGCCTTCAAGTTCCCTGCAGTACCGGTTCTACTATGAGTTGCAGTAGTATATCTTGTGGGTGTTGGCAGTAACAAACCACCCCTGTCCCACTGCTTTGAGAAGGAAGTCCACCTTCACACAGAAAGAGATGGTACGTGGTACTACCATATATATTCCAACTTAGGATTTCTAATGAATGTAATGATGATGCTCGCCTTAATGTCACTTGGTGGTTATCATACACCATCACTGGCAGATCTAGGTTTTCATATAAAAGGGATTTCAGGTTTCCTTGCATACCGTGATCGATAGTGGACATGACAAAAACCCTACAAACATGAATTATATCGGAGGTAAATAGGGGAGGGTGTCCCATGCTGCCCCGGATCTTTCTATGATCCTTGAGGAATACATGTATGATATAATATATGACAACTTGTGGCAAGCTGAGGAACGTGAGGTGTAACAAAAGCAACAACACATATACTTTACTTCTGGTGATCGCAAAAGCATCGGTCAACAAACAAATCAGTTTTCAACCAAATAATCTCAACTCAAATAGCTTCAAATACGTTAAAGGAATATTAATTTGTAACAGACTATGTACACATTAGCAATCAGTATTTCAATTTGAGATTTTGCACAATATTAATAAACTTTTCTGCAACAAGTTCTCCTTGTTTTAAAGTCGTCAAATATAGTACAGATATCAATAGATTGATCAAATCAAGCACTTACACCAGCACATGCAGATTAAGATAAATTGTTATACATGAACATGAAAGAAACATGGAACAAGAGTTTGGCTTCTGCTTTGTTTGTACTCAATTATTGTCTCAAACCCTTTAGCATTTTTATCATCATGTGCCCAGGTATTCCCACATCACCACATGCATCCTTTAGAACATATTTTTCATACTTTGGCAGTTGAAAAAGTTCTCATGTCAATCAAATATTTTGAGACATACACAATTAATATCTCTAACTTAAACAACTTTACCTTACCAAATAGCACCAGATTCTCTATTCCTTTATATTCTCCCTCAATTCTGTTAATGCATATTCTATTCTTGTTGCTTTGGTCATAGAAAAATATGTTCAAGGCAAAACAGAAATGTCCATCACTATTACTCAGTGATCTTTTACATGAATGATCAACGTTGTTCAAACTCTTAGTTTCTCTCTACATTAACATAATTAATGTGTGATTTATTAACGTCATGAATGATATAAAAACGCTTTTGTTAATATTTGTAAATTTGTAACAGGACAAGTACACAGGCTGCCTGTAGAAATTTTAGTAGGTCAAGTGTCCTATTACGGTACCATTCACTAAAAATCCAACATCCTCAAGTTTTTATAAACTGATGGGGAAACATATTCAAAGGCAGTTTCAATGGCCTCTCTTTGAATATGAACAGAGTAAACAAGCCTAACTCCTATGATTGGGTGTCTAATAAATTAATTTTGGTCCAAAATGGTTTTTATCATCATTTTCTTAGTTCAACCTCTGGGATAACCATGGCATTTACCATCATATTAATTCCGTCCGTATATGTTTTAAATTAGTTGCGTTGTAACTATGTGAACTATTGTAACTAACTATTAACTTTGTAAACTATGTATGTATGTCTGTAGACAAGCTAGCGGGCGCACGGATGAACCGATTTCGTTCAAACTTTACACAACTATGAGGTTTGAGGCGACACCGAAGTGATTCAATTTTGGGCAATCTGCCAATTAAACTGAGCTTTCTAGAAGCGTTTTTTATGACATTTTTTAATAATATTCAATGCACTTAGCCTTTCAAGAAAGAAATCAATATTCCAAGCAACAGCAAAATTGATTATTGATTTGAAACAGATATTGAACATCATCTTGTTATTCAGTACTAGTGTATGGGAACACAACTATCTTTTTTGATGGATATATTGATTCTGATTCATACACATGTTTTCTATCAAAGGTCAATAAATTTGTTACTGAAATTTGTTCAGTAATAGTATAAATCGTTCTATTTCAACACTTTTGGAAATTAATAAAATTGGATCAAAATAAACCATAAAAGTTTGAATACAAATGCTTTGAATTTATCGGGATTATTAACAAATGAAATATTCAAAGCTGCTAATTTCTTTTTCGTAAACGTGAACAAAATTCCTGAAATTGACCTTAGTTGATGGAGAGGTTGATGTTTAATTTGAATTCCACACACATGTTCCTATCTAAAGTCAATATTTTTACTCCAAATTTGTTATTAATCGAGATAAATGCAATTATGAAATTTTGACCCGATGACCCTGTTTTAATTTGGATTCCACATACATGTTCCTAAAATATATTTTTTACCCAAATTTGCCAGATAAATGCAAATATTTTGACCCAATGGTTTGCCTTGAAAAATATATTTCGTCAAATTTTCCGCTTTTTTCCTTAAGAGTTTCCAAGGTACAAAAACATGTTTGCGAAAAATCCTACGGGGTAGGGGCATAATGGAGCCCCGCGGACTAATAGTAGTAAACATACCACACTTCCTTCCAGGATGCTGGCCCCATGTAAGTGTGAACCAAGTTCCTATTCACAATTGCATTGCAGCAACCCTACATTAATGTCAGTTTTTATTTTATCTTATCTATCGTTATTATACTACTTATGATATTTTTCTGAAACACGTTTGAAAGATCTTTAATACCCCTGCACAATCTTCACACCTGTAACAACTGATGGAAAATAGATTGCTTGTAATTTAAGGTACGAATATACACTATTCAAGCCATACCACATCATAACAAAACCATGTGGATATATAGTTTTGTAATAATACTGTTGACAGGTGATCAAGAATATTTGGGGTTCAAATAGATACCAATAAGTCCTCAGTTGTGGGCCCTTAGAGAAGAATCTAATAAGAATACACACAGGTATTGTTGTATTGAATGATTTAACAGGGAAAATATTTAAAGTTATGTTTATTGAATGCGCGATCAGTCAACAACAAAGCGGATGAGATAGCTGACTTCATCTGTGATAATAATGTTGATTTATGCGCAATAACAGAAACATGGTTATCTAGTCACATATGTGATGATATTAGTATTAGGAGTATTACACCACAAGGGTACAATAATGAACACATCCCAAGGATCTCTGGCAGAGGTGGTGGAGTAGCTCTGATCTTCAGGGACTCTCTCACACTTAACCTAGTTAAGAGATCGCCATTGATGTCATGTGATTTTATAGAAGCATTGTTCTCAACTGGTAATGACTGTATTCGTTTAGTTAACATGTACAAACCTCCATCTACTAGTAATTATGGGCAACCACACTCTGTCTTTATGGAGGAGTTTTCCGACTATATTGATAGTTTGTCAACTCTCTCGGCAAAGTTGGTTGTTCTTGGCGACTTCAATTATCATGTAAACGATGCCAATGATAATGAAGCAGCTGATTTCACAAATCTTCTGTTTTCACTGAACCTAACACAACATATCTCCCAACCAACCCATGTACGTGGGCATACTCTGGATCTTGTCATTACCAGATCAAATGATGAAATTATAAGAAACATTGAGGTTCTTCCACCGTCAATATCGGACCACTCACCGATATTTTTCACCTTGCCATATCGCCAACCTTGTAGCAAGAAGAAAACGATAACATATAGGAATATAAAAGCTATTGATCTTAGTCTATGGTTATCAGATCTGTCTAAATTAGATTTGTGCACAAACCCTTCGGACGATTTGGATGAACTTGTTGGAGAATTCAATACTGCAATTCACCTGGTAATCTGCTTGATACAGCAGACAGAAAGCGTCTACATGCACCACTAAAGACCAAAGTAATTCCAATACGTTTTAAAGCAAAAGCAACGCCGATATCAGCTGTTGCTAAAACAAGTAACGAATGCTATTAAAAAAAATTTGGGAAACAGGTCATTTAACTATGCCTGCTGAGCCACAAGGGAATAACGCCATTAGCTTCAGCGGGGTTCATTTTTGGTTCAATTTTTCTTGTTTTATTCTTCCCATTGGACCACTTGCATTGATGGTGCTCTCTTAAATGGGTAACGGAAGACAAGATTATGGCATTATCAACCAATCCTTCTGTCGAAAACATTTTTTCATAAACATATTTTTTTTTTGAAGGCAGATCAGACGTTTTTTCAAATATTTTATACTTTAAATGCAATGTACTGAATGCTTTAAATCATCCAAACTGCATGGCTTTGATATGGACCAGTATATGGTTTTAGAACAGAGAATGTCCCAAAAATTACTTCCTAGTAATTCACGCTACCATCCAGCACGTTAACTCATACTATGTTATTTTGGCAGTTTTGTCCATTTATTGCTCAAAAAAATTTCTAGGAAGATTATTGATTATTCAAAAGTTCCGTTGGTATTTGAGCTGCACAATACCCAACGAGACTAATCGATGGATTATTGGATTATTGCACGCTAATTGCACCCCAAATCGCAAAGATGGTGTCATCCGTTTTTCATAATCTTAGCAATTTTATGGATAAGAGCAAACAAGAGTTGATGGAAAGGTAAATGTTTTATGCACAGTTATTGGCATTCAAACTCACCAAAGCCGTCATGTCAAACGTCAGACCAGCCTACAAAAAATTATGAATTGCTTACAAATGCTTATGAGATCATTACAGGTCCAAAGAAAAAAAGGGGTATATAAACGCACCTGTAGTTCCATTCTTTTGTCATCTGCCATACCCATCACATTGTATCAATTTGTGGTCCAATGAAGAATTTTCAAGAAAAATTGAACATAAAGAGCATATGCAAAGCTAATTTACGCCGCTCTTCGTGGCTCAGTATGGTTCTGATTTTCATCTAAGTTAGATATTGTCTTTGCGACGTATGCTCGGGTTTGGAAATACTGTCTGCTGGAGTATGCAGTTCGAACGCAAATGAGCACCCCAGCAGGTTTTTTTGTCGGTTGAACATCCGAAATGAAGCTGAGCAATGCTTTTATCCGCTTTATCCGACTTTCTAGAATCTTTCTGTCTGCTGTTTGTAAACATTTGTTACACGCAGCGATGAGTGCAAAAAATTATTTTGAGCAGATGAAAAGCATTCCAAATGCCTAATTCGTTGTACAAGCATTTACGGTAAATAACCATATAGCCAATAACGATGTAGTTGCTAAAGAAGTAGACGCAAAGCTGAAAGATTGTGGCGCAAAACTAAATTAAACATTCATGCAGAAATCTATAGAGTAGAGTGTCATAAGGTAAAGAAACTATGCCGTAAGGCTAAGAAAGAATACTATGAAAAGTTGATTGAAGAATGTAATGGTGATCAGAGGAGACTCTTTAGAATAACGGAAGAGTTGATGCATGTCGCGAATCAGTCAATCCTTCCTGCTCATGAAAATGCAGAGGAGTTAGCTAATACGTTTGCAGATTTTTTCCAGGAAAAAATTAGGAAGATTAATAACACTTTTGATAACTCATCCCAGCCACTTAATCATGACAAGGCATCATTTCACACTACATTAGATTCTTTTAGACCAGTCACTGAAGAGGAAATGCGCAAAATAATTACTTCAAGTAATTCAAAAACTTGTATGCTTGATCCCATACCCACTAGCCTTCTGAAAGCCTCACTTGAAAACCTTTTTACCGGTGATTACAAAAATCGTAAATTTATCTATAACAACATCAAAAGTTCCGTCAAAATTTAAAACTGCTATAGTGTTTCCAATACTGAAAAAGATCAAATTATACAGGGAAGATCTTAGTAACTACAGGCCAGTGTCAAATCTACCTTTTATTGGAAAAGTAACTGAAAAAGTTGTAGTAAATCAGATGAAGGGCCATATGACAGTAAATAAGCTTTATGAATTGTTTCAGTCTGCATACAGAGAAGGACACAGCACAGAAACTGCGCTTTTATATGTATGCAATGACATACTCACCTGTCTGGATAAGAAGAAATGTGTGCTGCTGTGTCTGTTGGATCTCTGCAGCATTTGACACAATAAATCAATCATTCTTATTGGAGAGGTTGGTGAAGTCTATTGGCATCACAGGTAAAGCTTTAGAATGGCTTCGTTCATATTTTGAAGATAGGAAACAAGTTATTAATATCAATGGTTGCACTTCAAAACCACATACCCTGGATACTGGCGTTCAACAGGAATCCATACTAGGGCCTTTTGGATTTCCTATATATCAAGCTCCTCTTGGATCTATTATCAGCAGTCATGGCGTCAAATACCATCTATATGCAGATGATACGCAGGTATATGTCTCATTTGATCCACCAAATGGTGATCAATCTATTAAAATTCTAGAGAAGTGCATAGCTGACATTAGTAAGTGGATGCATAGCAATCACCTTAAGTTAAATCACGGTAAAACAGAGTTTCTTGTTCTCTGTTCTAAGTATAACGATTGCAGGGTTGAAAATGTATCATCAATCAAAATTGGGGAATCTTTAATTACAAACTCTAAGTCAGTTAGAAACATTGGAGCCATACTAGATACACATATGTCTATGGTTGACCAGATTAACTCTATTTGTCGATCATGTTACCCTCATATACGTTCCATTGGAAGAATAAGACATCTTATTACAAAGTCTGCTGCAGAAAAGCTGGTACATGCTTTCATCTCCTCTAGGCTTGATCAGAACAATAGTCTTCTCTATGGTATTCCCATGTTACACATTAGAAAATTGCAAAGGGTCCAAAATCATGCTGCGCGCATAGTGACATTGACGGCAAAATATGTTCATATTTCCCCTGTCCTGAAAGAACTACATTGGCTACCAGTGATTTTTAGAATAAGATATAAAATTCTGTTACTCACTTTTAAATGTATACATGGTCTTGCCCTCCATCATATTTATCTGGTCTGATTACTGTGTACAAGCCAGCCAGAGAACTAAGATCTCAAAATAAAGTTACCTTACGTAGGAGTAACTTCACAAACAATAGCTATGGATATCGTGCTTTCCAAACTTGTGCACCACAGCTTTGGAATGAACTACCTGATGACATTCAAATTTGTGATAATAATGAACAGTTTCAAATCTTTAATCAAAAACTCATCTTTTAGAATTGCTTTTGATTAATTAATGTTTTTATATTATGTTGATATTATTTAATTACGTTTTGTCAAATTATGCTTGCTGCGTATCTGTTTTTATCTGTTTTTATGATTCTTATTATGCTGTGATAGTATTTTATAATATAATTGCTATTTATGATACTATATCATCTGAATTATGTCGTATATTTTATTAAATTACTTCAGTGCAGTGTTGGCTAAAGATCATGTTTTCTGCAAGAGAAAATTTTATATGACGTTGCTGAAAAGGGAATTTTATATGCACATTACCACTTTCCCAGAGCTGTGGCAGCCATTAGTGAAACACCCACCCCTTACCCCCCCCCACCCCCACCCCCCAACTGAAATCTTCCGAATTCAACCCATTGGTATGGTGTACATGTCTACATGATTACAGTATAATTGACGGAGCAATTTTTAATATTAGCATATTTTATGCCACAAATTAGACTGACCGTAGCACACTTCTTAGGCTTTTCTAATGTTTATATTTGGGCAGCACCCAATAATTCTGACCAAATTGCAAATATTTAGTAGTCTGAGCCCTTATCATTACAAAACACAACATAAAACATTTTCTACACAGTGAATGTTGAAACTCCACACACATTGCTGTGAAAATCAGGTTTTGTGTGATTTTTAGGTTTTAGGAATTACACCACATCAGTGATTGCCACATCCATTGAGATCTACGAAACCTACAACGCCGGTGGAGTGACGTCAATAGAAGCACTTGTTGGCGGCAACTGGCATGTCCTGTACACCAGGCAAACTACACCCATGGATCCAATAACAGAAGCTAGAATATTTTCACCAACATTGGCGGTATTTTATGAATATACTATGAATCCTACAGGATGTCATCTAATTATGATTATAAGGCAATATTTTAATCATCCTGCATAATGCCATGTCTGGGTACTGTTTATATGAAAAAGAAGATCATGAATTCATCTACTTTCAGTCTTTATCAACACCAATTCAAAGTTTGCGAGTGAATGTGAGCTGTTACTTTGGTGATGGTGATTCTGAACATTGGGACTATGTGGAGATTGATGCCATCAAGCTCATTGGAGGTAGAATAGATCACTACTAGATTGTGGTTTAATGCTCTACTAAATGTAGTTTTTCATAATTGATTTATAATGCATATAAATCGTTGTGGGTTTCTTTTATAAAATATTAGTGTAATTAAATTTACTGACAGATTTAGTAATATGTGTGGGGTTTTTTTTAATTCATGGGGAATTTTTCCCTTACATGGGATATGTAAATATAACAGGAGCACTTTTTGTTTTAGATGTATGTGAGGCTCAAAGTAGCAGTACTAGTGTGCAGCCAACGTCTCAATACCCAGAAACTAGCGACGAAGGTCCAACAACAGATGGTCTAGCATTTAATCCTTTTCTCAACAGTTGATATCTACCATTTGAATTCACGCCGTCTTATCGTTTGCATGCATGTATAAATATGGATATATCTTGTAGTTTTCTTGAAATGCTTTTCTTCAAATAATCCTACTTTATCTATAATCCGTCCAGTAACAGTTTTATCCGTTACTGTGATAACTTTTATGTATCATGTTTATCTCTTAATTTCGTCCACAGGTCTGGTTATGCTCTCAACTGTAGATGAAACCCCGACATCAGAGCAAATGGAAAACCAAATACATGTATCTACATTTCCAAGTACGTCATATGCAATTTCAAAAACAGTTGGAAGTTCGATCCATATCACCAATGTGGTATCTACAACATCCTCAAACATTTATGT
>CM032667.1:14430417-14450029 GCA_019095985.1 Streblospio benedicti | reverse complement strand
TGTGTAGCGCCCACTTCATATAAAAATAAAAAAATGATTGAGGTTCAGTAATCTAGCAAAAAAATTAGATGTCAAATTTCATGAAAAAAAAATAATTGAAGCTATGGTAAAAATAGCTGCCCCCCCCCACCCACCCCACCCCCCCCACCCACCCTGAGATCAAATGGTCAATGCCTAATATCCTGTCAGGTTGTATGGAAATAATCTCCGTGTAGTGAAGCTTTGTCATCATATTCTACCATTTTATCCAATCCTTCTAATGCATGTAGCCTATTATTTTCCAGTTGGTCCGCTATGAAGGCGACTGGAATTTACGACGTCTACCCAGAATACGATGACATAAGTAATGCTTGGGCTCCTAAACTCGAAAACTGTGAAGAAGATCATCTGAAGGTACCATAATGACTACACAGACAATTAAATTACATGCTGATAGTATGACACCACGCTTATTTCGAATTGCAAGCCATGACGCAGGACCACAAGATTTGTAATTGTATATATATTTTTTCAAGTTCTGGCAGCGTTCGTGTTTAATAGTATATGCGTTAATCACAGTAAGAATGCCGTTCGAATAATAAATACATGTACATTAAAATGTCCCTCTAGTCCACACCGTTATATGGCGAAGGCGTAACTAGGTAGTTGCTAAACTGAAAGTGTATTACATGTTGTTGTTTTTTTCTTTCTTTAAATTGCGTTGTAACACTCTTAGGATATTTACACAAAAATTACTAAATATAGTTTAAATGACTGCGAATATAGTTTAACTGTGATTAGAAAATATACATAGGGTGAAGTCATCCACTTTTTTCAACACCCCTCCCATCTACTATGGTAATTTTAAATATTCTAATGCTGTAAAATTATTGTAACTGTCTGCATTTTATGTCATAAATTTTATTTGTAAATATGGCAAACTAAATGAATAAATAAACTAAATGAATAAATAAATAAACAAAAAATAAATAAAGAAAGAAAGAAAGAAACGAACAAATTAAAAAATAAATAAATAAATAAATAAATAAATGTATATATTCAAATGTTTGTGTGATGATTGTTACAATTTCTAGTACATCCCTATTTCATGGTATGTACCACAAAGTATAATATCAACAGACAAACGTTTGAATCGATGGATCTACCCAATGAATGGAAAACTGTATTTACCATCTTTTACTATCTTCAAGAAGGGCCGTCTCAATCATGCAGAAACTGCCGATCAGTGTCACTCACTTGCGTATGCAGGGTATGCTGCAAGCTGCTGGAGCATAAATATGCATGTCATTTGTAAACATATCATGTTATACCTGGAACACCACAGCATTATTACGCCAAAACAGCACGGGTTCCATTCATTACGTTCCTGTGATTCCCAGTTGATCATAACATTGATTGGCTTTGTCTCTGCTTGGGATGAAGGCGCACAGCTGATGTCACAGTAGTGACAGTGCTGTACCTGTCCAATCTCCCGTTTGCAGACCATTATCAGCTCGACTTCATGGTGTGACATGCCCGTTGGCTTTGACTGTTTGCTAAAAGTCATACTTTTCTTCAAGAGAGTATTTTATATGCAGTTGCTAAACAGGAATTTTATATGCCAATAATTACTTTTCCGGTGCTGAGACCCACCCCAAATCCAACCCACTGCTACATGTCTACATGACCACTGCATAATTGACGACCCATACTGCAATTTCAACTAAATTCATATAAACTACTAATATTTGACATCTAATAATTGTAAGGTCAAGGCCAGAAAACATTACCTTAGTATATTCCACAAATCAAACGGACTAATGCACACTTCTTAGTCTTTTCTGATTCTAAGGACTCCACCCAAAGATTCAGACCGAATTGCAAATATTTAGTGGTCTGAACCCTTTTACAAATCATATACTACACAATATTTAAATACTTTCTACTCAGTGAATGTTTGAGACTAAATACATACATATACAATATGGGTTTTGGTGTTATGCTTTTGATGTGTGATGTTTACGGGAAATGTGCTTTTAGGTGAATTACAACACTGCTGTGATCCCCACATCCATTGAGATCTACGAAACCTACAACGCCGGTGGAGTGACGTCAGTTGAAGCACTTGCTGGCGGCACCTGGCACGTCCTGTACACCAGGCGATGTACGCCCAGAGATCCAGAACCAGCAGCAAGAATATTTTCACCGATATTGGCGGTATTTTATTAATCCTTCATGATGCCTTCGAACTATGATTGTGAGGCGATGTCCTACATAATGCCATGGTTGTGTGAATTGTTTATATATGGAAAAATATATCATGTATTCAAGCATGGATCTAATTTCAGCCTTTATCAACGCCAATACAGAGTTTGAAAGTGAGCGTGAAGTGTATTTTTGAAGTGGCAGTTATGGATGGGTGGAGATTGATGCCATCAAGCTCATTGGAGGTATATCGTCGTTTAATGCCATGCTAACTGTGTTTCCTTTCATGAATAATATAATGGCTGCAAATGGGCATGTTTACTGATTTAATAGTATAATTTAGTTTATTGACTCGTATCTACTCAATCTTGTGACCAAACATGACCAAACCGGGACCGTGTGACAAAAAATCAAAGGTTGGTCGGGAGTGTCACGGCAGTTGGTTGGTTATTATTCACTTATTCAGCAATATGTGGTGTTGAATTTATGTGGATTTTTTCCCCAAATCAAAATACATGAATTTAACAGGCGTACTTTTATGTAGATGTATGTGACCCTCCAAGAAGCAGTACTAGTGTGCAACCAACGTCTCAGTATCCAGAAACTACCGAAGATTGTCCAACAACAGATGGTCTAGCATTTATTACTTTTTTCAACGGATGATATTCACTAAATCACACGCTTTGTTATCATTTTATTTGCATGCATGTATATCTGCCCTATAGTTTTTATTGAAACTTAAAGTAATTCCACTTCATCTATGATTAGTCGAGTAACTGTTTCATCTGTTTAACGTAATGTAATAATTGTTTATATACCATGTACATCTGTTTTCCCTAGGGTCGGTAATGCCCTCAACTGTATCCGATACCCCAACATCAGAGCAAATGGAAAACCAAATACATGTATCTACAATTCCAAGTACATCATTTGCAATTTCAAAAACAGATGAAAGTTCGACTGATGACACAAATGTGGTATCTACATCATCCTCAAACATTTATGTTACATCTGCTGACGTTTTTTCTGAAATCTCAACTCCAACATCTGAAAACCCCGAAGTAGAAACTGTAAACCCAACTGAAGAAATTCAAGTTGAAACAATGTCTAAAGATGATGTCAGCACTGTAACTCACACATTGATCACAACTGAAGACCTCCATAAGCCAACAACAGCAACTGCTTTAACCCATGAAATTTCCTCTCCAACGTCAGAAAGCCCTGAAGTAGAAACTGTAAACCCAACTGAAGAAATTCAAATTGAAACAATGACTAAAGATGATGTCAGCACTGTAACTCACACATTGATCACAACTGAAGACCTCCATAAACCAACAACAGCAACTGCTTTAACCCATGAAATTTCCTCTCCAACGTCAGAAAGCCCTGAAGTAGAAACTGTAAACCCAACTGAAGAAATTCAAATTGAAACAATGACTAAAGATGATGTTAGCACTGTACCGGACATATTGATCACAGCAGAAGACATCCATAACCCAACAACCACAGCTGCTTTAAACCATGAAATTTCTCATGCAAGCTTTGTGCATGAGTACAAAGTAATCAGTGCTTCTACTAAACGTCAGGATTTCTTGTCAACAGTATCCACCCCGAAAACTACAAACATGCCTTCTGATATATGCTCTGCTACACGCAAGGAAAACTGCTTTGATGTAGCAAAAGCTACAAACTTCAAGCTTCAAATTAGTGACTCAATTGTACAAGGCGGTAACGCAAGCGCAGGTGGTAAAAATCTGACTAAAAAAGACCCAAAACGACTACCAGCAGATGTTCCTCTCTTCACACAGGTTTTCAAAGACCCAGAATTCGCCAGCAAAGAGAGCGAAGCACAAGCGTCCGGTTGAGGCTCCTGCTGCCCCAGTGATTGGGACTCCCTACATCGCCGGTGTGGTGGGCATGGTGATCATCGCTTTTGTGTCTGATCTGCCACTGCTCAGGAGGCAGCTGAGGAGGGCCCGGGCAAATATTCGAGGGGAACCACTAAAGAGAGAAAAGTCGAAATGCAAAACTAAGGTTCCAACCAAGAGCAAGATGATGAAAGAGAAGAATATGAACACTGCTATTGAGATTAAAGAATTTGAAGGGCCTAGTACTAGTACATGCCATATAGAAAAGAGTTCTTCCGTTGAGATTGAGATACTGTGAGAGATATGATTTGAAATAAGTTGCCTGCATTGATGTGCGTTGGCGGTCAACATCTAGCATTGTGAAGACTTGTTGAAAGATTGAGTTGAAAGATTCAAATATATTGACAAAATGAGTATTAAATCATTATTCAATAAATACGTTTATCTATATATTGTATATCTATATATCAAGTATGATGTTGTGTATGAAAAGAGAAACAAATGTAAATAAAGTTTAATTAGTATTTTGGAATTTAATCTTTATTTACAGCAAGTATATATTGAATTGTGAAACAGATATATTCTATAAGATTAGTGAAGGCCAAAGACTTATCTAGTAACTTTATACCTCAGAGTATTAAAAAGTGGCAGTTATATTTTAAAGTACTATACAATATATAATAGTGAGAAATAAACTTTTTGAGACCAGTTTAGATGGTCCCATTCATTCCGAGGGACAAAACAATATACTGTTTTATTTATTACATCAACAAGAAAATATCTACAAAGTCAATAGTATTGTTATACCAATGATAATTGTACAAAGTTATACATTTTTAGATAAAGAACTTGTGCGTCCAAGGGTGTGGGAAGGGGCAGTTTTGTGGAGTTCATACACACACCTCTCCCTTGTGAGGTGGTAATACCGTAGGATCCTTCACACCAGTTTTGCCAATTTAAATGCACGGCCTGGTATCGGTCAGCTCAGTCTACTAAATCCATATCTTTGAGCCTATTGCACCATTTATATTTATCAATTTAGCACATAACGAACTAATGTGACGATCTCATCTTCTTTTATGGGTAGCACCTCTTCTCTAGAAGCCGTCTTCAATCGGGGTTTTGACATATATTTATCACAGGATGTGATAAATGTCAGGATATGATATGGAAATACAGTATATGTATGTTATACTGTATTTTATATAAATAGTATAATAACTTTTAAGCCAAAAATGAAAGATTAGTAATAGTATTTTATGTCCATGAAATAAGTCATAAATGACACACTTTTAAAGTAAAATAAAAGGCATTTTTGTCAACCTTTGGTTGGGTGGATATTGGTGTGTATAGGTCAAAAATGGTTTACCCCACAAAAAAAATCCAATAATATATTTTACAATGTCAGACAAGGCATGATTTTTACCCACATGGATTATGTATTTCTTTAATAGACATAACCAAGATGGGGTTGGGTGGGGGTCGCACGATGAAGCCCCCCCCCCCCCCTCACCATAATCTCGTACTCATGGGTGTTTAACTTCTCCTTGTTAGACAAGGGGTGATTTTTGCTGATATGTGGAAAGTTCAAATTCTATAATTTGAAAATTTTGTTCCATTCTGTTCCGCAACCCCAGCCCCTCTTGGTTATGTATATTAAAGAAACACATCATATATATTCATGAGTAAAAGTCATGCCTTGTCTGACTGGGAAATGTCAAAAACCCAATGAATATTAAATATTTTGGTGGGGAGGGAGCTTGCCCCCTGTACACACACACACACACACACACACACACACACACACACACACACACACACACACACACACACACACACACACCCTGGATCTGCATATGAAAGAAATACATAACAATACACTCTCATAGAAGGTACAGCTGCTTACAGGGCTTTCATGATAATATATATCTTAAACACACAGTTACCACACACACACATTTTGTTCCACACACACACACACACACACAATATACACACACACACACACACACTTCACACACACACACACAACACACAACATGGATCTAAAAATGAAAGAAAACATAGACATAAAATAAATGAGTGGAGGTTGGAGCTCAAGACCCCTGCTTAGTGTTAGTGAGTGTCATCAGATGCCCCCCCTGAAACAGGATGTTTATGTCTCCACATTTGCTTATGTCACCGTGGTTTTGCATTTATGTCGATGGAGTTCCATGGGGCCTGGATTTTTAACGTATTCACAGATGCGGCTTGTTATGACTGCAAAGGGTCTAATATAAATGCTGCAAACCCATGTACAGAAGGATGACACAAAGTGAGGGGGTCATTATAATGGTGCAAGGAGCATTGGCACCATTCTGTTCAAACACTATTTAGTGTGGAACATATGTAGTATGCTCATACCTACTTTATACATGGAACCAGAATCCCTCAAATGCCCCTTCAAATGACTAAAATCATTAGATGGTTGGTATGAGTAATTTTACACCTATTTGTATGTTGAAACATTTCGAATAATTTATACATAGCATGTTAATTTTATGTTCAACCTTTTATCAACAAGTCATACAATAAATGTACATGTCGGGTACATATTCATAACTAGGCGGTGCAGGTGGTCTGTGTAACATTCATAATAACAAAATGTCATAATTCATAATATGCATGAGCCTATATCCCACGTATTTAGTGGCATGTATTATATGTAAACTATGAAGAACAACATGTTTGAAATGAAACTTTATGGCAAAACCCATTTCGTGTTTAAAAAGAGATAATATAAGCTATGGCATGAAAAATTCAATTTTACATTTCATTGTTTTTAGCCTGTTAAAAGAGAAACTAGAATAGATATTGGTGGATTCTAGACAAAATGCTATTTGCATAATTAATTTTTTTATATTTCTGATAACATTTCATGGTGTTCTAACATGAAGGGATTTGATTTTTTTATGAAATTATGACATAAGTATACATTTACAAAATACGTTAACTGTAAATGTGCGTGTGCGTGTAAATACACATGCATGCATGCAACCATTTTGATGTTTTACGGGCGCATGGCCGAAATATTTCATAAGCTTTATTTACAAAAATGTTAATCAAAAATTTTGGGGGTTGTGTCTGTCAGAATGGGAGTGGGTATTGCTAGAACAGTGTGTCGGTGCTGTCATGAGGAGGGATAGATTTGTTGCTGATTAGTAGTAGGGCTTGGGGGGTACTTCAGGGATGAATGGGTAGGGGGTGCCACTGAAGGTCCAAAATCATACCCCTTAATGAAACCAGTGAAACTATAAAAATGATACCCCTAGTGAAACCACCGGATGAAAACAATGGGGTATTATTCCTAAGTGATACTGTAATGAAAACAATATTTTCTACAACTTATATTTACCTTTTATTGTTTTTTATGGCTCAATAATGCAAAATCACATGAAATGAGAGCTAGATATTGAACCTCGAGATTGAACCTCCCTTGGTGAAACTGGCTGGAATGTTGAAATCATGACCCCTAGTGAAACTGAGTGGTGAAAAAGGTGACCCCTAGTGAAACTGAGTGGTGGAAAAGGTGACCCCTAGTGAAACTCCGGGGTTGAAAAAGGTAACCCCTATCAGTGGCACATGCGGTATAGGGCGACTATGGAAGTACCCCCACCCCCACCCCCCCCCCCTCAAAGGGTGACAACGTGGCATCAGTTAGTTCCTCTTTGTACACTATATGATTAACTCAAAAACACACAAAAAAACTTTCTTATACCTTACATCAGGGTACCCGGGCTCGGCTGCCCGACTATACTGGCCTCCAGATATTATAAGTGCATGTAAGAAGTGTAAAGAGTTGTTTTATAAGTGGAAAAAAGCGGGTCGCCCCCAAAACACCCTCATACATACATCTTGAAAAGGAAATCAAGCAACTCCAGAAGCGGCTTCATGCCAAAGTAAATACTAATAAGCTAGAGAAAATAGTTCCAGCCTCCAAGCTTGATCAATGCACCTTTTTTAAGCTTATTAAAACACCAGCGAAAGACCAATGATGCTGAGGCCGCGTACATTATGGTAAACGGTGTCCGTTATGAAGATGCCGATTTGTTGAATGGGTGGGCTTCGTACTTTGAGTGGCTGGCAACCCGAAAAGACAACCCCGAGTTTGACACAGACTATGCTGGAAACAAGCGCTTAATGTTCCGAACAAGAGGTCATTGAAGCTGTAGTGTTTAAAGTCATTAAAACATTAAAAAACGGTAAGGCGTGCAATAAGTCAGGCCTAACTGCAGAACACCTAGAGCTGGCAGTAAATCACCTAGTTACAATGTACTCCATTTGTTGTAATGCTGCGAAAAATTGATTGTGATAGGCAGGTACCCAATGCCTTCAACAATGGGCCGATAACTCCTATCCTCAACAAAGGCAAGCAGAAGTACATCTCAGACCATTATAGGAGAATAACTGTCACTGCCATTCCTAGTAAGGTTCTCGAGAAGGTCTTAAATCCTTCCATTGACAACAGCATTGCTAAATGTCAGAGTAAGATGCAAAGAGGCTTCACCGAAGGTTCTTGCTCTGGCAATGCAGCCCTTCTATACACGGAGGTAATTGCAGAAGCCGCCGACCAAAGCATCACGCTA
This sequence comes from Streblospio benedicti, assembly GCA_019095985.1. Classification (NCBI taxonomy): domain Eukaryota; kingdom Metazoa; phylum Annelida; class Polychaeta; order Spionida; family Spionidae; genus Streblospio; species Streblospio benedicti. The sequence goes on along the minus strand of CM032667.1, from coordinate 14,441,352 downwards.
TACACAACCATGTTAGGTGCATCTACGGCATTCGATGTCGTGGCACACGAAAACCTCCTGATAGACCTATATGAGCATGGAGTACGAGATGAACATTGGGCCATTATGCTCGATTGGAATGACCGCATAACCTCTCAAGTAGGGAAAGCAATAGTACAACTGTAGGTGAAACAATGATTGAAAAGAGAATTCAATGTGGCAGGAGAATTGTATACTCACTATTTAAGGCAGGAATGAATGGCCTAAATGGACTCAACCCGGCTACCTCTGTGCAACTATGGGCTACGTATGTGATCCCAACGGTGATTCATAGCCTTGAGGTAACACTTCTGCCACCAACCGCAATTCCAAAACTTGAAGCTTTTCAATGAAAAGTTCTGACACAACTACAATACTTTCCAGACTGTACTTCTAATGCAATAACCTATATGCTGATAGGTATACACCCGGTTGAGGCTGAAATAGATAAAAGAGTTCTGAACAAGTTTAGCTCTATAGTCAATATGACCGAGACTATCGATCGATCTGCTGAGTACGAAATTGGAAAAAAAAACTTACGGTCAAGAGTCTCACTAGTATGTCATGGACCACAAATGTAAGACTTCTGACCCACAAATATTGAATATTGACTACCCAGCGCCGATGAGGTTCTACTTAGCCCACACTCAATAAATTATTGGAAGTCCCTTGTGAAAAAGGCCGTTTTAGATTACCACCTCAAAAAACTTAAACATGATTGTGAGGGGCTACGTTCCACCAGATATGTAAACCTAGGTGCTTGTTCCTTGAGAAAACCCCATCCCGGGTGGGTCCTTGCGGGTTCCAGTAGAAGAGAGCTGTCTAGGGCAATTGTCAAAATGAGACTTCTTATGGGTACCTACCTCCTAGAGGGTCGGAAGTCAAGAATGCACAAGTCTGAGAAGGCAGGAAGATCTCCCCTCTGTGACTCAGAAATGGAAAACAGGGCGCTTTTTCTACTGAAGTGTGTAAAGCTTGAACAGGTACGTGAGCAGTACATGCTATGCATTGAAAGGCACGTCAACATCAGCTCTCTAAGTGACGATGATAGGATTAGATTACTCCTAGATCCGTCTCATTTCGTCCAAAACCAGGGTGACTTACATATAGTGGAAGAAGCCACAAGAAGGTTATGTTACGCTCTACACCACCACCGACTACTACTACTACTACTACGCGATGTGACCCGTCAACACAGCTGCCTACCCTAGCAGAGTGATAGGGGTTCCGCTTAGAAAGCGGGAATTTAAAAAAAAACGTTGAACATTGAACATCTAGTACCTTGGCTTGGGTTTGAGGCAAAAACACAAGTTACAAATCTGGTCAAAGCTGGTGAAATACAATTCTAAATAAAATGTGAGTATCATATATGAAAACTTGAGAAGTATGCAAACATTCTGTGTGTCGTGTTCATAATTATGAACATAGAGCACAATAATACCATCTTCATAATGTTTAATACACGATGTTTTGTGCCACTGGTATATTTTCTGGGTCCAAGTTGCGTAGCCCTAGGCGATTATCAATACCTAACTTGAAATTGGTCAATATTTTTATTTGCTACTGGCTGCTGCTGCTGCTGCCGCCGTTCTTGTGTTGTTCTTATTTTCTTGTTCTGGTTCAGATCCATAAAATTGACTTCTATTACTATACATGACTAGAAATGTCGATATACATAAATGTTGCTTTGTTTTGTGTCCATTATCGCAGCCCATGTGATGTTTTCTTTCAATATGTATGTGACGTTGGTATGACATGGTTCTCATCCCTTTCTTCTTCTTGTTTTTTTTTTTTTTTTGTTCAATTTGCATATTACTTAAGTTACCCCATTTTTTGTTATCCGCTGTGTATTGTGTGGATCTACATGATAAAATGATGCATTGGAATAGAACGTTTGTTTTCAATGATCATAATATTTTTATTTTATGGAATAACACACGTATACATGGTACAGTAAAAATACTTCCAATCTGTAAGCTACCCATACAATAGTTGATGTTGTTTCTTTTACTTTTTGGCAGACTTTGAAAAAAGACAACAAAGTGTAAAATACACTGCACAGATAGCATTGTCAATTTAGCTATCGCAGTTAAAGTGTATGTCCCAGTAGTAACTTGTCAATAAGAACATAACCCCCCTGTTAGAGTGGCCACGCCGCATAAATTTTTATGCGAAAAAATGACAGAGTCCGTAAAAAAGATGAAAAATTGGGAAAATTAACACTTTCATTGTCGAATAGGTCGACTGCGCCGGATGGCTCCGACGCGTCGTCCAGCGGACTCTTGCGATGCAAAAATAGGCTCCGTGCTACCTCCGCATCAACGCCGCACGCAAAAATAGTACGGCATCCCTCCACTTCTCTGGGGAAGTGGATTTTTTGCGCCCCGTAACAACTCCCCGCGGATGGGGATTATTGATTAAATTTGCTTTCATCTTTTTGAGTTCGCTGGTTGCCGTGCGAAGCGGTATTTGGCACCGACGGACTCCATCTGCTTCCGTCCGACGTAAAATGAACGCCGTTCAGCACCGCTGAACGCCGGTGTACGCCGCAAGACCTATCCGCGCCAAGAATAGTGGCCACTCCGTCTGCTTCCATGGTCACGCCGCAGTCGACGTCTGTCGGTGCCCTGCGGTGCATATAAAATCGAGGGGTTTATTATTTCGCCTGCGGCGTTACTTCTACTCCGCCAGGAATGGACATTTTTTCACGATTTTTAAAATTTTAGCCCTTGGACGGTGTTGGACGGTGTCTGGACCACGGACTCCATCCAACGACGTCTCACTCTAACAGGGGGGTAACTAATTCATGGCTGTGTCCTTTCTCTTCATGAAATTATAGGATTCCCCTATAGCTAGTTTGTACCTATTGCACATGTTTGTACCTGTGGTCACAACTGTAGGTGGCATGACGGCTTTAAACATTTTGTTCTTCTCGTTCCTCTGGGGTAAGTGTGATTTATCTTTTTATTTCAATATATACAATGTAATTGTAATACGTTACAATATGTGTTTGTTTTAGAAACCATGAACTAGTTATTGGTTTACCATAGCTTTCAAGATGAATGTTATAACAATATGTAACTTACACCCGGTTCCTGGCAATGCAGTAAAACACTTTGCAATCTCATAATGAATTAAATAGATACATATTGAGACCTGTCATTCTGTCTTTGGCAAGACTTTTGCTCTTCTCATAAGAGCTTCATCAGCCCTAATACGCCAATTAGGAAACGATCCTCTCAGTTGGTCACAAGATGACCAGTGGAGCAGTTCACAGTTCACAGTTCATTATTTGAATAAGGAACTGGGTGGAATGCTGGTGCCTTATTCGATTCAATATGGAGACAAAAGTAATGACGCAATCATCATCAAACTTGTGGCTGGCACCTAGGGGTCATTCCCTACCCCATGGAATTTTGTTGGGTCAGATTCAAATTTCATGAGTTATAAAATGACAGAGTGTAATGAGCCAGCTCCTTATTCCCCATGCAGGTGGGGGGAATGGCTGGATTGTCATTAAACTAGATGTGTGGCCTCGGGGTGGGGGAGGGTGGTCACCCCCAATTCGGGGAAGTTTTACTTCATCACATTTGACTCATTGGTTACGTACAAATAAGCACAAATCGAATAGTGAATTGAAAAGAGAACTGCTAAAGGAGCCAACATTCCACCTAGTTCCTATTTCGGAGGAGTGTTAATTTTCCGACCAATAATGAATGATATGATCATTTTGCAGCTTTGTGTATACCACCGGGGGCCAATTCAGACCCAAGGGAACTTTGTAGGGCTACATCTGACCCATTAGCTACGAAATGACAAGCAGAATACGAATAGTGAACCGAATTGTGAACGTAGTTAACTGAATAAGGACTAAACAATCCACCCAGTTCCTTATTCGAATAACTATCTGTGAACTGTGAACCGGGAACCAACATTCCACTGATGGTATAAGTATGGGTTTATATGTTGACAATGTGGGATTATTGATTAACAGTCATATGCAACTGTGCATGTGGCGTTGACATATAAATAATGCGTAATAGGGAATTGGCTTGCGGATAAAAAGTTAATATATTTGATATTGCATTGACACATGCAGCGTTCTCAATTAAAAACTCACTCAATTAAAATCCAATTAAAAAAAATTAAAAATAATAAAAGATGTTGTGATGAATTGACAGATAATATCTATGTATGCAACAACTATTTACAGGCCAGTGCCTGGCTGAGACGTGCACTTCACAAGAGCAATGGGCAGCAACTGCTACAGCATCATCGGAATACGTTGATGAGCCTGGGTAAGTGTAGCTATATCAAAGTTTCGAAGTCAGTTTTTTTTTCTTTTTTCAAAATTTCAAAGGCTTCTTGTTTTTATAAGACAAAAGATTCTTGTTTAAAAAAGGCTCAAGTAAAAGCTTTCAAGTTCACTGTAGTAACCATGGGCCACAGCATCATGGGAGAGGTTTGTGGTATGTATACTACTATGATTTTCAAACTCTTTGTTCCATACACATTACTACTATTATAATAGCTGAAGCAGCATTGTTTTTGGTTCGTTTGCTAACTAACTGTAACTATGTAACTATAACTAACTATGCTGTGTATGTCTCTGGACAAGCTAGCGGGCGTACCGATGAACCGATTTCGTTCAAACTTTACACAACTATGAGGTTTGAGCCGACACCGAAGTGATTCGATTTTGGGCAATCTGCCAATTAAACTGTGGTTTCTAGAAGCCCATTCATGATATTCTTACTGATATTCAATGCAATTAAGGCACCAAGAAAAATCCATATTCAACCCAAGCAGCAAATATTGATTATTGGGTTTGAAACTGATATTGATTAGTATCTGTTATTCAAACAGTACTATTGTATTGCAACACAAATATCTTTTTTGCCTGGGTATATTGATTTTCATTCATTCTGATGTTTTTCTCCTCAAATTATTCATTTCTTGATTATAAAGTATACATCATTTATGATCATTTTGCAGCTTTGTTATATACCACCGGGGCCAATTCAGACCCAAGGGAACTTTGGGAGGGGAGGAGCTACATCTGACCCCATATGCTCAAATGACAAGCAGAATACGAATAGTGAACCGAATTGTGAACGTGTTAACTGAATAAAGAAACTAAACAATCCACCCAGTTCCTTATTCAAACTATCTGTGAACTGAACCGGGAACCAACATTCCACTGATGGTATAAGTATGGGTTTATATGTTGACAATGTGGGATTATTGATTTACCGTCATATGCAACTGTGCATGTGGCGTTGACATATAAATAATGCGTAATAGGGAATTGGCTTGCGGAGAAAAAAGTTAGGATAATTTGACCTTGACACTTGCAGCGTTCTCAATTAAAAATTCTCAATTAAAATCTCAATTAAAATCTCAATTAAAAAAAAACGTTGTGATGTTGTGATGAATTGACAGTTAATAACCATTTACAGGCCAGTGCCTGGCTGAGTCGTGCACTTCACTAGAGCAATGGGCAGCGACTGCTACTGCCTCGTCAGAATACGTTGATGAGCCTGGGTAAGTGTAGCTATATCAAAGTTTCTAAGTCAGTTTTCTTTTTTTTTTACAAATTACACGATTCCCCAATACCTTTATAAGACAAAGGATTCTTGTTTAAAAGCATTCAAGTAATTGCTAGTAACCATGGGCCACAGCATCATGGGAGAGGTTTGTGGTATGTATACTACTATACTATGATTTTCAAACTCTTTGTACCATACACATTACTACTATTATAATAGTAGTAAGGAGGACTTTGTACGAATATTTTGAAGTTATATTTATATCAATTGATCAATAATATACCATTTGCATGTAGTTACAGTTAACTTATCTAGAATACATGCAACTTATTTATTTGTAATGTATTGTTTGTATGTAATCTATTAATGTATGTAATTTATTTTATTTTTTACGAGCTCAATAAAAAAAAAATAAATTTATAAGAATAGTAGTAATGTGTATTATATAGTGTTTGTAAGTCATAGTAGTAAACATACCAAACTTCCCTTCCATGATGCTGGCCCCATGTAAGTGTGAATCAAGTTCCTATTAACGATTTCACTAATTCTTTGAGTGGTTGCATTGCAGCAACCCTACATTAATGTCAGTTTATTATTTTATCTTATCTATCGTTATTATACTACTTATGAAAAAAAAAATCTGAAACACGTTTGAAAGATCTTTAATACCCCTGCACAATCTTCAAACCTGTAACAACTGATGGAAAATAGATTGCTTGTAATTTAAGGTACGAATGTGACAACACTATTCAAGCCATACCACATCATAACAAAACAATGTGGGATATATAGTTTTGTGATGTCAGTCTAGGGTTGATTTTTAAAATAATGTTTGTGTAGTTCAGTTTTGATCTTATGCTCTGCATTTTACTCAATCCTCGAAATGCAGGTTCTATTTTCTTCAGGTGGACTGCGCATGAGGCGACTGGTCCATACGACTTCTACCCAAAATACGGTGACAAAGAAGGGGCTTGGGCTCCTAGCTCCGATCTCTGTGTACAAGATTATCTGCAGGTAACATAATGACTAGGTAGACAATTGAATTACATGTACATACCTGAAGGCCATATCACACTTATTTTGAATTAACACAGAGCCACACGAGTGTATACTGGCAGGGTTTGTGCGTGAATGGTATACGTGTTAATCACAGTAAGAAGTTTGTTAGAATAATATTAATACATGTAGGCTATGTTAAAATGCCCCTCCAGTCCACATACTAAAATAGTTGATTTGATTGGATATTTTGATTTGATATTATTCATTTATAATTCAACATGTTATCATGCACATTATAACAAAATTGAAAATAGATAGAACATAAAAAAAGACAAACAAAACATGGAAAGACTTGAATAATACTGTTGACAGGTGATCAAGAATATTTGGGAAATACTGATATTACTGACAATAGATACAAATAATTGTGCAAAAACATGAAAAATTGCTAAAAAGGTAACACTAAAAGTCTTGTAACTAAAACGTCCCAATTACCTATTTCCATGTGGGCCCTTAGTATTATTAGCAAAATGACACCAAAGAAAAAATAATTAAAGAGAAGGATGCTCGTTGAAGTGGCAAAATCTACTGTTTAGTGTCCATTATCAGCTGGACTTCTTGGTGGGACATGCCCTTTGGCTTTGAGTGTTGGCTAAAGATCATACTTTTCCGCAAGAGAAAATTTTATATGACGTTGCTAAACAGGAATTTTATATGCACATTACCACTTTCCCAGAGCTGTGGCAGCCATTAGTGAAACACCCCCACCCCCCACCCCCAACTGAAATCTCCGAATTCAACCCATTGGTATGGTGTACATGTCTACATGATCACAGTATAATTGACGGAGCAAATTTTAATATTTACCATATTTTATGCCACAAATTAGACTGGCCGTAGCACACTTCTTAGGCTTTTCTAATGTTTATATTTGGGCAGCACCCAATAATTCTGACCAAATTGCAAATATTTAGTAGTCTGAGCCCTTATCATTACAAAACACAACATAAAACATTTTCTACACAGTGAATGTTGAAACTCCACACAGTTTTGCTGTGACAATAATGTGCTTTTAGGTGAATTACATCACAGCTGTGATTGCCACATCTATTGAAATCTACGAAACCTACAACGCCGGTGGAGTGACGTCAGTAGAAGCACTTGCTGACGGCACCTGGCACGTCCTGTACACCAGGCAAACTACACCCATGGATCCAATAACAGAAGCTAGAATATTTTCACCAGCATTGGCGGTATTTTATGAATAGACTATGAATTCTACAGGATGTCGTCTAATTATGATTATGAGACAATATTTTAATAATCCTGCATAATGTCATGACTGGGTACTGTTAATATTGAAAAAGAAGATCACGCATTCGTCTACTTTCAGTCTTTATCAACACCAATTCAAAGTTTGCGAGTGAATGTGAGCTGTTACTTTGGTGATGGTGATTCTGAACATTGGGACTATGTGGAGATTGATGCCATCAAGCTCATTGAAGGTAGAATAGATCACTACTAGATTGTGGTTTAATGCTCTACTATATGTAGTTTTTCATAATTGATTTATAATGCATATAAATCGTTGTGGGTTTCTTTTATAAAACATTAGTGTAATTAAATTTATTGACAGATTTAGTAATATGTGTGGGTTTTTTAATTGATGGGGAATTTTCCCCTTACATGGGATATGTAAATATAACAGGAGCACTTTTGTTTTAGATGTATGTGAGGCTCAAAGTAGCAGTACTAGTGTGCAACCAACGTCTCAATACCCAGAAACTAGCGACGATGGTCCAACAACAGATGGTCTAGCATTTAATCCTTTTCTCAACAGTTGATATCTACCATTTGAATATCGTTTGCATGCGTGTATAAATATGGATATATCTTGTAGTTTTCTTGAAATGCTTTTCTTCAAATAATCCTACTTTATCTATAATCCGTCCAGTAACAGTTTTATCCCTTACTGTGATAACTTTTATGTATCATGTTTATCTCTTAATTTCGTCCACAGGTCTGATTATGCTCTCAACTGTAGATGAAACCCCAACATCAGAGCAAATGGAAAACCAAATACATGTATCTACATTTCCAAGTACGTCATATGCAATTTCAAAAACAGTTGGAAGTTCGATCCAATGGTATCTACAACACTCAAACATTTGGTATCTACAACATCCTTTCAAACATTTACTCGTTCTACATCCCAAGTAGACACTTTTTTGTAAATTCAAGTTTCAAAATGTCTACAGATGATGTCAGCCCGAGCGTCTGACAAAATGAAGACATCCATAAGCCAACAACAACAGCTGCTTTAACCCATAAAATGTCCTCTCTAATCCAAAAACTGAAATAGAAACTGTAAGCCCAAGAAAGAAATTCAAGTTGCAACAATGTCTAAAGATTATGTCACCACTGCAACTGACACATTGATCACAAATGAAGACATCCATAAGCCAACAACAACAGCTGCTTTAAGCCATGAAATTTCCTCTCCAAGATTACAAAACCCTGAAAGAGTAACTGTAAACCCAACTCAAGAAATTCAAGTTGCAACGATGTCTAAAGATGATGTCACCACTGCAACTGACACATTGATCACAAATGAAGACATCCATAAGCCAACAACAACAGCTGCTTTAACCCATAAAATGTCCTCTCTAACATCACAAAACCCTGAAATAGAAACTGTAAGCCCAACTGAAGAAATTCAAGTTGCAACAATGTCTAAAGATGATGTCACCACTGCAACTGACACATTGATCACAAATGAAAACATCCATAAGCCAACAACAGCAGCTGCTTTAAACTATGAAATTTCTCAAGCAAGCACTGTGCTTGAGAACAAAATAAGCAGTGCTTCTACTAAACGTCCGGATTTCTTGTCAACAGTATCCACCCCGAAAACTACAAACATTCCTTCCAATGTATGCTCTGCTACACGGAAGGAAAACTGCTTTGATGTGGCAAAAGCTACAAACTTCAAACTTCAAATTACTGACTTAATTGTACAAGGCGGTAACGTGAGCGCAGATGGTAAAAGTCTTACTAAAAAAGGCCCAAAACGACTACCAGCAGATGTTCCTCTCTTCACACAGGTTTTCAAAGACCCAGAAATCACCAGCAAGAGAGCGAAGTACAAGCTTCCAGTTGAGGCTCCTGGTGCAATAGTGATCGGGACTCCCTACATCGCCGGTGTGGTGGGCATGGTGGTTGTCGGCTTTGTGTCTGATCTGCCACTACTCAGGAGACATCTGAGGAGGGCCCGGGCAAATATTCGAGGGGAACCACTAAAGAGAGAAAAATCAAAATACAAAACTAAGGCTGCGACCAAGAACAGGATGATAAAAGGGGGAAATATGAACACTGCTATTGAGATTAAAGAACTTGCGGGGCCTAGTAGTAATACATGCCATATGGAAAAGAGTTCTTCCGTTGAGATTGAGAAAGTGTGAGAGATATAATTTGAAATAAGTTACCTGCATTGGTGTGAGTTGGCCCCGGGCAGTTGGCGGTCAACATCTAGCTTTGATGACTTTCTTTGTTGAGTTGAAAGATTCAGATATATTGTCAAATGAGTATTAAATTTGTATTGAATAAATAAGTTTATCTATATATTGTATATCTACATATCAAGTATGATGTTGTATATGACAAGAGAAACAAATGTTAAATAAAGTTTAATTAGTATTTTAAGATTGATGTTTCACAGCAAGTATTATTATTGTAAAAACAGGTATACCGTTATACTTGGTATATTCTCTATATATTTTATAAGATGAAAGCTAAAAAAACTTATATAGTGACTTTATACCTCAGAGTATTAAAAGTGACAGTTAAAGTGCAATACAAGATAATTTATATTTTGTAAACTGAGATAAATTTTTTGATACAGCCCATAAATTCCCTGGGAAAATTATCACAGGTAAATGTTGAAAAGTTAATAATGGAAGTTTTGATAGATTTATTTAAAACTAACAACCCTTTAAAGGAAAATAAAATTTTTGGAAATTTATTAAATGACTTGGTTGATACCATTTATAAATTTTTTTTTGGTCTTTTGTATTAAAAATTTTATAATTGAAAACCAAAGAATGAAAACACCCAACCTTTTTTTTTATTTGTTTAAGCCCTTTGAAAAAAGTTTAATGGTTTTTTTCCCTTTTTTTTTTTTTTTTTTTTTTTTTTTTTTTTTTAACCCAAAACAAAAACTTTTTGGAAAAGGAAAAAGCAAAATTTTTTTTAAAAATTTTACACAGAAGGAAATTGTTTTTTTTTTTTTTTTTTTCCGGGCCCTTTTTAAAAATTTTATCTTAAAAACTAAAATTTTTTAAATAAAAATAGTTTCCCAAAAAAAAAAACA
>CM032667.1:14412781-14423854 GCA_019095985.1 Streblospio benedicti | reverse complement strand
TACATCTGCTGACATTTTTTCTGAAATCTCAACTCGAGCGTCTGACAACCCCAAGTAGAAACTCTAAATCCAAATGTAGAAATTCAAGTTTCAACAATGTCTACAGATGATGTCAGCACCGTACCTGACACATTGATCACAAATGAAGACATCCATAAGCCAACAACAACAGCTGCTTTAACCCATAAAATGTCCTCTCTATCATCACAAAACCCTGAAATAGAAACTGTAAGCCCAACTGAAGAAATTCAAGTTGCAACAATGTCTAAAGATGATGTCACCACTGCAACTGACACATTGATCACAAATGAAGACATCCATAAGCCAACAACAACAGCTGCTTTAAGCCATGAAATTTCCTCTCCAAGATTACAAAACCCTGAAAGAGTAAAACTGTAAACCCAAAAGAAATTCAAGAAATTCAAAGATGATGTCACCACTGCAACTGTCATTGATCAAAGATGATGTCAGCAACAACAGCTGCTTTAACCCATAAATGACACTAACATTGAAATAGAAACTGTAAGCACAAATGAAAACAAGTCCATAAGCCACTGCAACTGACACATTGATCACAAATGAAAACATCCATAAGCCAACAACAGCTTTAAACTATGAAATTTCTCAAGCAAGCACTGTGCTTGAGAACAAAATAAGCAGTGCTTCTACTAAACGTCCGGATTTCTTGTCAACAGTATCCACCCCGAAAACTACAAACATTCCTTCCAATGTATGCTCTGCTATACGGAAGGAAAACTGCTTTGATGTGGCTAAAGCTACAAACTTCAAACTTCAAATTACTGACTTAATTGTACAAGGCGGTAACGTGAGCGCCGATGGTAAAAGTCTTACTAAAAAAGGCCCAAAACGACTACCAGCAGATGTTCCTCTCTTCACACAGGTTTTCAAAGACCCAGAAATCACCAGCAAGAGAGCGAGGTACAAGCTTCCAGTTGAGGCTCCTGGTGCAATAGTGATCGGGACTCCCTACATCGCCGGTGTGGTGGGCATGGTGGTTGTCGGCTTTGTGTCTGATCTGCCACTACTCAGGAGACATCTGAGGAGGGCCCGGGCAAATATTCGAGGGGAACCACTAAAGAGAGAAAAATCAAAATACAAAACTAAGGCTGCGACCAAGAACAGGATGATAAAAGGGGGAAATATGAACACTGCTATTGAGATTAAAGAATTTGCGGGGCCTAGTACTAGTACACACCATATGGAAAAGACTTCTTCCGTTGAGATTGAGAAACTGAGAGATATATAATTTGAAATAAGTTTCCTGCATTGGTGTGAGTTGGCCCCGGGCAGTTGGCGGTCAACATCTAGCTGTGATGACTTTCTTTGTTGAGTTGAAAGATTCAGATATATTGACCAATGAGTATTAAATTTGTATTGAATAAATAAGTTTATCTATATATTGTATATCTACATATCAAGTATGATGTTGTATATGAAAAGAGAAACAAATGTTAAATAAAGTTTAATTAGTATTTTAAGATTGATGTTTCACAGCAAGTATTATTATTGTAAAACAGGTATACCGTTATACTTGGTATATTCTCTATATATTTTATAAGATGAAAGCTAAAAACTTATCTAGTGACTTTATACCTCAGAGTATTAAAAAGTGACAGTTAAAGTGCAATACAAGATAATTTATAATAGGGAGAAATTAACTTTCTGATAACAGTTTAGATAGTCCCAAATATTCTGAGGCACAAAAAAGTATGCTGTTACATGTATTACATCAACAACGAAATACCTACAAAGTCAACAGTATTGCTTTACCAATGGTAATTTTACACAGTTATACATTTTATAAAGAACTTGTGCTTCCAGGTGCGTAGAAAGGGGCATAGGAAGGGGCAGTTCGCGGGGTTCACACGAACACATATCAACCATCCACCATCCCTTGTGAGGTGAAAATAACAACAGATTTGCAAATTTATATGCACGGCCTGGTATCGATCAGCCTACTTTACTAAGCCAATCTCTTTTGAGTCTACTGTGTCATTTATATTTATCAGTTTAGTACACAAAGAACTGATGTGACGAGTCTGACGACCCAACCTTCTTTTATGTATATCATCTGCTCTCTAGGGGCCGTCTTCAATTAGGCTTTTGACATACAATTATCACAGTATATGATAAATGTTGGAAATACAAACTACATGTATGTATGATAGATGGTATTATATATAAATAGTATAATAACCTTTAAGCCGAAAATGAAAAATTTGTAGTATTATTTTTATATTAATGACCTAAGTCGTCTGTGACACACTTTTAAAATGACAAAATTAATGGCATTTTTGTCAAACTTTGGTTATGTGGATATTGGTGCGTTTATCAAGAACTGAATGTAAATGAATGAAAAACACACAGACAACAGGATTTTTCAAATATTATTTCGTTTATAGCTTGAAAAGTACTGGCTCTTTTTTACTAAAACAGCTTTTGAAAGAGCATTTCACGCATTACTAAGTGAACATTGTTACCGTTTATATCTTAAAAACTATTTCATAAAAATATTCAAAAACATTTGGAATGGGCGTCTCAGTGGCTTTCAAACAATATATTACTCGAACCGAAACTCTTCTGCCCAGTCGAAAATTATCAGTTTTGTTAAATCAGTACCCGAATATTGTATACAGCTAAAAAAACTATTTGTTCTAAACATATCAAAACATATCTAAAACATATTTGGAAAGAGCTTCTCGAGAGCTTTCAAATGAGCTATCCCTCATCAAGAAACTCCAAGGAGTGAAAATAATTGCGCCGGCAACAAGATGTGTCTTGCTGTCAAATGTAGATCTAAAGAACATACATGTAGTCCCAAAGAAATATAGTCATATTGTTTATTTACATTGCATAGAATATTATCATTGATATAAATACCGAATTAGTATTGCCCACATTCCCAGGAATAACTATATAACCACAAACCCACTTTTTTTATTTACTATTCCATAAATCACATTACGAAAATTAAATATAGGCATATAATAGGACCTGTATGAGGGCGTCAATTCCCTTTACTGTGAACCGCACTAGGAAATAGGATAAATTCAAGAATCAAGTGTGAACTGCCTGTGCGCCCCCCCTTCCCATATGGCACTGTGTGTAGTATTTGTGTAGTGGCACCGCAGAGTCCGCAGGATCCACAATGGCACTTGTGACTGCTGCCGGGTGAACTACGGATGCGGGTTTGAAGGTACATCAGTAGGTGGGATTACTTCACATGGGATTACTTCATTCAGTGTTTTATTCACGGATGCAGAAAATTATGTTACTACCAACCAGTAACAATTAAGTAAATATCCGATCAAAGATGTTAAGGGCAAATCGTGTGTGGGATAGTAGTTTTTTATAGGATAGAATGGATAGGTTGGAAGTTATCCTCCACCTGTGTGGGTGGGTATATGATCAGTATATTAAACATATTATAAGGAAATGGAAATAACCCATGTAGACTGTGCTCACCTTTCAAAACCAGATGTGAGCGATATCATAATGTGACAACTGTAGGCGCCTTTGAATAGAGCACGTGCAATAACACCATTGATTTCACAGCTCATTGATGACAACCATTGCTATTGTGTATAAAGTAGCCATTTTAGGTGACTTATTGACATTCCAAAAGTGCAATTGGCTTTCATTGTAGCAGATCAAGACGGGTAACCAATGAAAAGAAGCCTTTTAAACAAGAGCAATGTCAATATATAGCAACTAACAAGCTGCATTGTCGTCATGCGCTCACAACACTACAGATTGCTACGTAGACTACTGGCTTTTTCGCTTCTATTCTGGATGGTTCTATTCAAAGATCATATCTTCGTAGCGCGCACACGGTACGATGTAGAGCCACCAGATACATTATATCTGATGAGCAAAAACGTTTCCCAGGAATCATGCAATTCTCTAGTGAACTCTTCTCACATGAGTTTTGTGGTTTGTCTGCTTGAAAGAGCCAAAACAGTGCAAGACTTTTCTCTCGATCGTAATGACTTCCTGAAAGTGAACAATTCGTGGATAGACCAGGTGATTAGCACCAGTGGGCTGTCTTCGAACGAGGAGCTGGAGCAATTAAGGTAACTGTTGCTGCTGTTGCTGTTGAGGTTGCTGTTGCTGTTGCCGCCGCCGCCGCCGCTGCTGCTGCTGCTGCTGCTGCTGCTGCTGCTGCTGCTGCTGCTGCTGCTGCTGCTGCTGCTTTGTAATCATAGCTAACAGCCTATTAGTTTGATGTGACTATGGACAATGGACCAATGGACCGATCCGAGATCTTACCGCTAACGTAAAAATAACCACATGCGCGGAAGAATGTTCTGACGATCACAAACATGAGTTGTGCTTCATTTTGCGTCAAAATAAAGATTTTTTGTCAAGAATATAACAAGCTGTTTGTGTAAAAGGATAAATGAGCGTAAATGATTTGTTAACTGCATATACTTGTTCTTATACAGACGCAGAGTAATACATGCATATATAATGCAATTCTAAGACTATAATTCTCTCGTACAAATGTGAGGTTACGAGAGAAGGCACAAATATAAGGAAATTGAAGGGCAAAGTTTGTGGTTATATCAAATGCCGTTTTAATAATCCATACAACCCTGATATAATTTCCCAAACCCAACAAAGCATGTATTTAATTCCTGGTGGAAAAATATGCTGCTGTGAAAATTAAATAAATTGGTTTAAGATAACCATATTTCAGAGAATTTCCCATTTTCCGCAATTTTCAACATTTTTTACAAACGTATAGAAATAAATAATGTCATTAGCAATGTTATATACGTAAATTAGTGTTAAGGTGTACTCTTTTCAACACCACTAGTTACACTCTCGTATTATCATTTGAAATGACTGTCTATCGCTTTCCAACACAGTTTCCAATTATAGTTACAAACATGACAAGAGATTTTCAAGTACTTTATCACTATTCTAAGTACTTTGGGGTACATCTAGCTCTTTGGTCCCATGTCTCATTGGTCCCCCGTCTCATTGGTCCCCCATCTCATTGGTCCCCCATCTCATTGGTCCCCCTCCCCCATATGTTTTGTCCCTCACACTCCGCTGTTATGCTACTGCCGCAACCACAGTCGCCGCCGCCGCTCCCGCCGCTGCTGCTTTTACATGCAAGTGGTACTTGAATGCTATTTTGCTAATCAATGCATGACAATCAGAATATTTTTTGAGTCTCGATTGCAATCGTATTTGAGGATATTCAGTTTTTGTCGCAGCCTAAGTGTATGCGTGTACAAGTTTCACAGTCACATAATTGGAATAAGCTGACACAGTATGATTACTACAATGTTTCTATCAGTGAAACAATACTATTCGTAGCCCGGGATTCGTGGGCGCAATTTTAGTCTGATAATTATAAAGTGGATGATAAGAGGAAATGTGGCATCTGTTGAAAGATGTGCCCATTACTGAAGTGTCCCCATGGTGCGATTTTACTATACGGTATAGAGTCTCTCTGTGAAGACCTTAGGATGCTAATCTAATGTGTTGCCAGGTGGAGTTTTGTGACCTTGAGGAATGATCTAATAGGTGGTGTTTGCAGGTTGTTGTACTGTACCACAGAAGTCTCTATTCAGACCACCTGCGCCAATTCCCTCAAATGGTCTCAATAGAGAGGTGCTCTTTATACGGAAGCTCATTTTGGTTGTTTTATGAACGTTCGGGAGCATGAAAGATGGTTCTATTACAGAAGTGGTCTTAATTGGAGGTTCTACTGTAATATACAATAAAGTAGAAGTATCAAACAATGTTGTTGTGGAACAAACATCCCATGCATTTCAATTACAATAAATGAACAGAACCCATAAAGAGAATGGAAACATTTCAATTGTTTTAAATGCTTGTATTTGATTAAAGTTTATTTTTTTATTGATTATAAATTAAAAACAAGCATGAATGGTGCATCCATACATCTGAAAATTAAATGATCATATCTTAAAAAATATCTTTATTTATCCAATACTTAATGTAATGATTGCTTAATTGTTCACATGCACAATTAAGGCGGGATTGTTTTTGTCATAACAGACAGTATGAGAGAAAAATGGAAAGACAGAAAAACATTGGTTACTTACATGCTTTACATTACACTATATAAACTAACACAAAACGCACCTTAAAATTAAGCAGTATTCCAATAGGATGGGGACCAATGAGAAGGGGGACCAATGAGATGGGAAACTAATGAGACGGGGGACCCATGAGACGGGGGACCAATGAGGCGGGGGACCAATGAGACGGGGGCCCAATGAGACGGGGGACTTTAGAGCTGATCCCGTACTTTGCATAGTACTAAAACTGTGGCTGAACGTTTAAACAATTTTTTTTAAACCCGTACAAATGTCTAGATCAAAACCACAGTCTATGGAGAGATCCGTTACGTGAATGTGACTACTTCATTACTCCCCTACCAGCCACGTAACCCGTGTGTTTGTTTGTCAGAAGCACATGCTGCGCTCTGATTGGTTAATTCGAATGTGTGGGCTGGGCTCAGATCGGTCCATTAGTGAAACATATCAAAACATTATCATGCTCTCTTTCAGGCATGTTCTTTCTGGCAGGAGAAAGCGACTTCCTGGTGCCATAATCATTGGCTGCAAAAAATGTGGAACGACCATTCTCAAGGAGTATCTCTCTTTCCACTCCAAGATCAGCTTTATGTTCTTGGAACCACATTATTTTGACAGAGGCTGGACAAATATCACCAGATATCGGTTGAATATGCCGTACTCGTTTGCTGATCAGCTAACCATGGAGAAAACTCCCAGATACTGGATTACAGAAACAGCACCTGAAGCAATTCACAAGATGGATCCCAGCATCAAGCTGATTCTTATAGTAAGGAACCCCGTGAAAAGAATACTATCAGATTACCGACACAGCATACGAGTTGGAAGTTTCCGGAGACCATTGCAAAGAATAAACTGGCTACAAGGACTACGAGTGAGAAATTCAAGCTTCCAGAAATTTATTTTTGATAAAAACGGTGATGTTAAAGGAGATCTATACATGCTTCAGCCGTCTTTTTATGATGTGCACATGGCAAACTGGCTGCGGTTCTTTGACAAATCGCAGATATTCATTGTTGAAAATTCAGCACTTTTATACAACTCTTCACAAGTGCTATCGGAAGTGGAGACCTTCCTTAACATTAGCCATGAGCTATCATCTACAATAAAAACAATTAAGAGTGCTGGACACTATTGTATTCGTGAATACCATGTATTCGGTGGCTCCCAATGTCACTTTCTCCACATACATCCAGTACATTACAACGTAACAAATGTGTCTCTTGCAAAACTCCAGCAGTTTTTTGTTCCTCATATGCAGAAGTTCTTTTTGATGACAAATAAAAGCTACAACTGGTTATGATATGGTTCACACATCTGAGACAGACCAGTGGTCAGGATATTGTGTTGACTGGGGCGGGGGGGATCGAGCAGTTAGAGCACTCCCATGTGAGCGACAAACATCAGAATGCTTATTAGTCATTTCATGAATTCTAAACAAGAAAGAACATTGTGTTCACATTTTTCTTTTGTGTGTGTGTGTTTTCTTTATATGCTTTATTTTAATAATCAATATTTAACAAGTCCTAAGAATTAAGATTTTATTTAAGCTTTTGGAGACCTATCATAAACTTGTGAATAAAAAGCTCGAATGTATATTTCCGTTTAAACAACTCACCCCTTGCACAATGCAGTGAAGTGTACTACTATACTAATTTTATTATTCACACCAAAAAAAAACAGTTTTCAAGAACATGTGATGTGAACTTCTGCTCTTTTGGGCCAAGGTAAGTGACAATGCCCCTTGACCTCTTTAGATTATATTACGTGAGACACTTCAAAGCATACGTTTGACTACCAATACGGCATAGAGTATACTACAAATAGTCCCAAAAAGAAAGAAGCAATTCCCTAAATTTCACCAACTAATATGACATTATAACAATCTCATGGATCAACTGTGCATTTTGTTTTGTTTGTTTGTACTTCGCAGCCATCAATTTTGATGATTATAGCAGAGGGAGGCCACGTGGTGTTGGTACATGGACCTCCGGAGGCAGGCTAGGTAGCCAACTGAGCCTCGGGTGTGTGGAGGGATCACACTAGCTATTGTTTTCCAACTAGGTGAGTTCTTTTTCGTGCAGAGGAGAGGCTCTCCTCTGCACGAGGCTTCCGAACCTCTGCTTGGCGTCGCCACCGTCTAGTTGTAACACTGTACGGTGGCGACGTGCTTCGGTGGAAATAATCGACTCCGTAGCACACGTACGACGTAACGGTTTTGGCTACACTGTGTCTGCCATGACCAAAAGGGCGCGAACTTGCGACGCCGGCAGATCACATTTTTCAAGTCGTGCGCTCTAACGACTGAGCTATTGAGGACCACAATCCTCAAAGCTACTTCAATTTCCTGAGGGTTTCTCCACAACTTTTTGAGGAGCTCGTTGTGAGGCTAGAATCCATAAGCAAGACACTAACTTCAGAAAGGACACCCTGCAGGTCTGAAAGTGGCTATTACCTTGAAGTAGGCCTACCTGGCCACAGGTGACAGGTATCCGTATTTGCAGTGGGGTTTCCTAGTGAGCAGACACTGCACAGTAATCCCAGAAGCATGTCAAGCAATTTGTGACGAGTACGCTGATGAAGTCATCAAATTCCCCACCACACCAATGGGCTGGCATGAAGTTTCAACAAGCTTCCAGGCCAAATGTAACGTGCCCCATGCTCTGGGAGCCATCGATAGTAAACACATACGCATAAGGAAGCCGTACAAGTCAGGCAGTGTTTATTACAATTACAAAAACTTCTTCTCTGTGGTGCCCCTCGCAGTTGTGGATGCTGACTGCAAATTTATGTACGGTGATGTGAGTGGTTTGGGGCCACCAGTCGGATTATTATCCAATTCCGAGCCCAAAACTTTATGAGATAAAACGAAAATAACAATATATAGTACAGGTACGGGTTTCACGATTCACATCTTGCTTCTGTTGGTGGGAAAGGGCAAATGGAAAAATTACGCTCTATTTATTTATACTGCGCTCAGGCGGCTGCGGCGCCGAGTGCAAAATCCCGCGAAAATCAGTTATTTCCCCGAACTGTGTGCAAAAATTCACGGATAAAATGGCGCCGCAGCGGCACCGTGTCGGTATACTTCGTACCGCTGCGGTGTCCACAACGACACCGCGTGCCAGCGCGTTGTGTTTTCCCATGTTAAAATCGTATGTTTCATGCCGTAGTCAATGCCACTGCGGTAACATTTCAACACGGCAACAGCATATTGGAACGTACTTGCGGTACGGATTGGCTGCTCCGTACTGCAGCGCAAATACAAGGACACAGCAACAGTGTGATGGGCTTCCGCAGTATATCTCGATGCATTGGGACGTCGCAGCGGCACACAGGGTCATTTTTCCGGGCCGCAAGCAATGTGATTTACTCTAGGATGATACAACCGAGAGCTATAATCTGTGGGGGCGGGGTATGGGTGACTGCCCAAATCCTGGCACTGTGTTGCTCACAGCGTAAATTTTTTTGTCATCCAGGAAATTTAATTCTTATTTTCTACACCCTGGTACCGCGTACCGCGAGGTGCCGCTGCGGTATGATCTCTTGGTGAAATGTAGGGGTAAGCAATGGACTTTCCGATGCGTACCTCTAACGTACGTCACAAAAAGTAACATGTAAAAAAGTAACATGTAAAAACGCCAAGTGCACAGACGCTGTGAGGAAGCGAACTAAACCAAAATGGTGGGAGATAAACACAAATATTATTTTTACCTTCTTTATACTATAGCAGGCTCTATTACTAACAAGAAGTGATCATGTGTTGTTTAAATTTGATACGCTTTGTCTGGATCCAAATTTTTGTGTGATTTAATCAGTCTAATTAGTATTCTGAGGAACGTTTTGTTTTCTACCTGAGGCGAGTGGCTTTATGTGAATGTCAAGCCATGATGTGGGTAACGGTATGTATTTAATGAGGGCAAACTTTAATCATATGTACTAGTACATTTTAAGATGATTTGTGAGCTTGAAGATCAATAAAATTCATAATGCCCATCCACCCCATACATTTATATTGTTTCAACCTCTTTAATTAATTGTATTTCTATTCTTTTATCTGACATTTTTCAACAGAACGATCAACATTGACACAATGATAGAAGTAAAGTATATTTACTTTTATTTTTTCATGTAAATTTTATTAAAAACTTAATTTACAGCATATTCTAAATTTAACGTCTCCTGTAAAGTGTTGCTACATGTATATCTAAGTCTTATGAGATTTTAAATGAAAATTTATCAACACTCTATTTCTGACGTGTCATCACACGCTAAAAACTAAAATGCATAGAATTAAGCAGTAATCAGAGAAAATGTTAACAAACAGATGTCATATGAAGACATTTCTGATTTTGATTAAATGCTAATAACTAAACCAAATATATTCACGCCGGTAATGATCATAGGTATATTGAAATGCACTTTTATTTGGTTAACAGCAACACAATACTGGAATGGGAATGGATCCAATCATCCCTCATCACCAAGATATTTTGGTTAAAGGAAACAGTGCAAAAAAATGTGACTGTTCTTAATTGATTGCACTATGCTGTTGATTAAAGTTCAATGTAGAAAAACCTCTTCATATTAAAGTCTTAATTAATTTTTATGATTATTTCAAAAACATAAGAAGTGCTAATATATTTTAATTATCAAATATTTCATTTATTTTAATAAATTCTGTATAAAAATCATTCAAACTATGCATAAACATATTTGCTTTTAATTTTCTAATATACAATAGATAATTTAATAAATATTCTCATTCAAATCAAAACTGAAAAATCACAATATAACTATGTACACTCGATGTCATTGTGTATGAGTGGGAAATATTCAGGATGAATTCATCATCTTTCATCACTTGAAACAACCAACATAACTTTTGCATCACACTTTTGCCAGTTCTGATCACATACATTCATGGCCCCCAACATCATGCGGGGGAGGGTAGTATATATTATATCTATTATAC
>CM032667.1:14305938-14412681 GCA_019095985.1 Streblospio benedicti | reverse complement strand
TATTATTAATAATACAGCCGTAAAAGAAAGCAATACACTATTGACAATGAGACCTAGTGCTGTAGGCCAAATATACAGAATATTTAATAACTTTCATAGGAGGACTAGTAGTCTACCTTTTAAAAGTTACTAGTCCTGCTGAAGAGTAAATATTTAGACCTGAACTGTGAGACTGAAAATTGAAGGGAATTCAAAGACTACTTACGTTTTTGAGTGGGGTAATGCAGATAATCCTTCTCCCAAGGCTTATCTGGCTTAGGCGGAGTAGTACAGCGTCTACAACAATCATGATCATGACAAGGTTGGCCATTATGGTAATGAACATCTCTGCCGGGGGAAGATGTCGGACCTTCATCTTCAAAATGATGACCGTATGATCTAGTAGGATATGGACTGGTTCTTCCACCTTGGTAAGGACTCGCTCGTCCACTTCTGACATGATCAGCACTCACTCGTCCATAAGGACTCGCTCGCCCATGTCTTGAATGGCTTGAATGGCGAGAACTCGTTGAAGTCGTTCCGCCTGGATCTTGATGTCTTGATCTGCTATGACTACGAGAACTTGTTCCGCCTGAATCTTGATGTCTTGATCTGCTACGACTAGCTCGTCCTCCTATGCTTTCCTTTTTCGAGCATTTACAATCATTTTTAGGACATCCAGCTCCACAACTCCACACCACCACACCACCTCCACCCCCTTGGTAAATTTTTGTAGGACACTCTTGACAACCGTGACAATCTTTATCAGCGCATTGACCACATTGCTTTCGTTTTTGTTGTTTTTTACATTTGTATACTATTTCTGATGAACCTGAATCAGAACTGCTTGAATCCCTTCTCTTTTTGGGGTTACGTTTCGGCATTTTAAAACATTGATTTAGTGTGGCAAGTATAGAAACGATCCAAAATAAACAAATAATACACAAAAATCACAATGATACTGGTCTGATTGCTGTTGTTTATATAAGTAAATTTGGTCATATATTGGTTATTTATTTTCACCACATGCGTATAAACACCTTTACAACGTAAATACTAGATAGCACAATGCAACCTTTATACTTGAAACATAAGTTGTGGTTTATAACATTTATGAAATATACAGTACTTTAAGATGGTATTCAATCCCCCAGCATTTCACATATAATATATTCTAGTCATAATGCACTCATACATACTGCAAAATAATATGACGTATGCGTTGGTATCAACCTCCAAATCGAGGCTCCTGGCAAAGTCGCCCTGCCACATCGAACCGACATGTTTGTGGTGAAAGAGGACGTTATGATTCCCTGTTGGAGGTTGCGTTGGTATCTGACCTCAAATATTTGGACAACATTGATGCTAGTTTTGCATAGTAGGCCTACTCATGTATACTTGCGCTTTTCATTCATTGCTTATTTGTTTGATACACTGAACACGTGTGCTTGAAACACTCTAACCATCCAACTGTATTTATTAATATCAAGCTCTACAACCAACTTTTTGACCAATCAAAATGTTTATTTACTAAGGAGAAAAATATTTCCATGTGCGGCTTAAATAGCATACTCATCGCTAATTTGGCCTTCTTTGAGACATTTCTCTTATTAACTTGAAATCCAAAACATTTATCACCACCAAACAACGTGTGCTGCTTCACGCAAGCATGTGCATCTGAGTCTATAAACGTTATAGCATTGTTCAGCTCATGACTGAGGTTTAGAAAATCCTCCACTTCATGCAAGACTGAGCGAGTCTCTTTCAACAGAAGCTCATTTTCTGCAATGAAAATCTGGCTTAGTGGAAAGACATCAAGCCATCTTTGCATGTGTATATCATAGTACGAAGGTTCAAATATTTGGAGGTCCTCTCTTATCGAATGGTTTCTGTGGAATATGAACTCTTCCAAAGACGCGTTCAGAATTCCCTGTTTAACTGAGAGGTGATGTCCTTCGAACTTCGGCTTCTTTCTGGAGACACAAGATGTTTATATTTTAAAGTTCATTCTATGGTCCTGGTTGCAGCTTCGCAACGTGTTTCACAGGCAGATTCAGGTTTTCAAAGTGGGTTTGACGCAACCAAAGGTCACCAACGGCACACAGCTAGAATATCAATACATCCTTCACATATAATATGGTAGGCCCGATTTATCAACGAAAAAAAGGCTCCGGTACACTCGGACCAGTGCATTTCCCGTACCTTGGATCTGCCTGTGACATATATACGTATAATCATATAGTTTCTTTGATTGTAAATTAATTCATTACATGAGAAGTTTAAAACCCGCTTTACACAAAAGCGATCGCAGACGAATCCTTCCAACGCGGCCACACGCATTGTATCAAGTTCTCAACTTCCAATGGTGTTATGAGGTGACATTAAACGAAGCCACGCGAACTGTATATGCGACCATTCTACGATCCCTAGACGCAGCATAAATATTTGCAACGAACGAGATCTAGATCTATGATCAAGCTGTGTTTTCGTCAACATTTATTAACATGTTCAACATTGCCTGGCGCATTTGCCAGTTCGCCAGTGCACGTTAGTCTAGATCAGTATACGTAGGTGGAATTCGCTGATGTGTAAAACAGGCTTAAACCCGCTTTACACTAAAGTGAATTCCACCTACGTAGCTCTACGTACACTGGCGAACTGGAAAATTCATCAGGAAATTTTGAACGTGTTCAAAAATTTTGAACGAACATTCAGTTTGGTTAAAGTTTGCTTCAGATAGTTATGCTGCGTCTACGGATCGCAGAACATTCGCATATATAAGTAACACTTTGTTTGCCTCAGAAACTTGTCGTACCAAGCATTTTTACTACGTTCAATGCGCCACACTGACAATACGCCCAAGTTGACGACGTGACATAACACGTGCAGATGCGTTGCACGGGTTCGCTTATGATCACTCAAGTGTAAAGCAGGTTTTAAGCCCGCTTTACACATTGGCGAATTCTACCCACTGCCACGTGCAGTGGCGAACTGGAAAATTCGTCGGGAAATTTTGAACATGGTCAAAATTTGTTGACGAATATACTGGTTGGTTTAGGTTCGTTTATACAAAAAGTTATGCTACGTCTATGAATCGTAGAACATTCGCACATATAAGTAACACTTCATTTGGCTCAGCAACTCAGTGTAACAAGCAGTTTTACTACGTTCAATACATGTAGCCATGTAGACAACCTGGCAAAAATCGTGTTTATGCGCTGTGCATATTCGTATATCCTCGCCTATGAGTAAAGCGGGTTTAAAAGCGGTGTCCCACTGCTACATCTGCCCAACGTGTAGGGAAGGTGAGAAAATAATTGTGCTAGAGTTTAAGACGCCGATCATGCATTAGTAATAATCACACAGTGGCGATAACCGAACGTAAAATGATTAATGTGGTGGCACGTTGTGTGATATTTTATCTGGGTGCAGGCTTGCTCGGTACACGGGCTTCGTCGGTACACGTTGTTATGAGCTTCCTCGGTACATTTTGGCAAGCTCCCTCGGTACATTATGCAGGCTTTCTCGGTACATTAAAGCAAGCTCCCTCAGTACATTATACTGCTGCAGGTCAGAGAGGGAAAATCTGAACGACCCCTCTCATCCTGAATGCCATGCTGACTTAGTGCTCTATAATATGTTGACAAGTAGTTAAACTGATAATGAATATTAAATATATCTTTAAGTTTTAATTATTTAGGATATGCTTTATAGTTTGTAGATTAAAAATCATTGAGCTTCAGCTTCAATGTAATGGATACTGTATAGTTTTATTGTGGATATTTGAATGTTCTCATATGATAGAGTAGGGATTTTAAAGTGTTAGTACACACTTTATGTTGACATTCGTAACCACATCAGACTCATCAACCCTTTGACTTGCCCAACAGGGTTTTGCACCTGGGTCACTATTTGGGCTTTGCAGCGCCGTTTACCCAGAGGTCCCAGGTACAAAACTGAGTTGGGCCATGTCAAAGGCTTCATGAATCTGACTTGGTTCCAAATCATGAAATGTGATAATAAAGTGTGTACTAACACTATAAAATCCTAACTATTCCAGCTTCCATGTTGTATAGTTGAATCAATATTTTTATATGTAACCATTGGTGTTAAGGTTTTTCGTGCGCTCTACTGGTAAATGACCACACACAGTAGGGTCTAGACATGCATTGGAGACCACAATGTTACTTAGAATGATAATAACAGTGTTTTAACAGCATTCCTCGAAATTAGATTTATTTTAAGCTGTTATTTCTATATAGTCGTGTACGGAGCACGCCCGGGGCTTTTTATCTTACAGGCGATGCCTGGCATGCATATAACGTCTCAGGACGTTTGTTAACCCGGGATGCGACGCTCTTTTTAACCGCTATACAGTAGCGTACTCAGAGATTGCCTAGATCGCAGACCGTGCACAACCAACGAGCAACGCCTAAAACTAACGGCACACTAACAACTAACTACGTGAAACAACCCGATAACATGGCGGAAATAATTTAGTTCAGGACGTTGAGAATTTTGAGCATGTTAAAAGGTAGCGACGATCAATCATTGACACGACTATCAACAGCGTGCACTGAACTGGTTCCCAACGTCAGCATAACCGATAACCCCAATAGATTAACGCACTTGCACTTTTCCAAACGCGGTGGGGCAGCTTTACTGCACGGTTCTTCAGGGCTGCGATGTCTGCGAATTTTCCCTCTTGCAGTGACAACCATAAATCTATGGGCTCAACCGGCAGTGCTGACATGTTGGCAGTACTCTCCTTTTTTTTCAGGTATACGGATTTTAAAAGGAAATGCTGGCTCAATACTGGTCAGTGCATCACCAGTACTGGCGCCGCACTGTGTGACTATGACCACAGAGTAGGTCTCCATAATACATGCTTCGGTGCACGACTTCACTAACTGCATGTTATAGGTCTATGATGGACAAGGGTGCAAGCAAACGCTATAGGCGTCAGCTTTTCTAGAAAGGGCTTGGAGACAAGCTCCTCCAAGAAAAGTTTAGAATATAGACCCTTTTTATGGCATCTGAGTATATTTCAGGCAGAAAAGTAACCCTAACACAAGTATATTAAATCTCAATGTCTTTCAGGATTTGACATAAAAAGAACAATCCCCCCAAAACATAGAAGGCAGTTTCCCTCCATTGTGTATCCTATGTCCTGATAAACCAGTGATATTCAGGGTGTTTTATACCTACTTATTTACACACCATATTCGTTGGAAAATAAGTTCAATTACCCTAGATACACCCTCTGAATCGATTAACGGTAGTATGTTTACAAGTGACGTGGGTGATACACATAATGCTTATACAGCTACAGGCGAGTCGTCTTTGACAGTGAAAATGCTTTAGAAATAATATAAAACATCAAGCCTTGTGTGGTAGAAGTCCGAGACGCTCCTTTGCACCGGGTCGCGCACTATGAGTACAAGCTTCATGTTGGGGTTCATCGCATGAACATCCGCTGGGGCCGACTTTGTCACCTGCAACATGTGCGCAATTTAGACTAAAAACAAAAAACAAAAAACAAAAACAAACTTTGTACTCGAAAGTCTGTATAGGAGGACACTGTGGACACAGAAGTCTTTATTTCAGTCTATAAATTGCCCCTGTGAACTAATCATGTCATAACCCGTAGCCAGACTTATAGTGCTACCTTAATGCAATTACACATATAACATGAATAAAACCGTAACTTATACACGACTCGAGAAAAACAACATACCAAAACTTAAAATCCATCAATTATTGGTACTTTCACCAATATCAGTCATTGGAAAACGTTCAATAGAAGAAGTGCAGCAATATTGCATTTTCAGTCAAATACATGTACGATACCTGCACACCAGTAGGCTACCGTACCTACCCAGTAAGCAGGCGTCGCCTCCAAGACGAGCTGGTCTGCAAACGCCCAGGGCAGCTGCCGCCGGTAGCGCTCGAGGCTCCCACTCTTCCGCTTCGCCTGCTCCAGGTCGAAATAGTGCAGCTCGTTGGGGCTGACGGCGAGTCCTGGATGGAGGCTGAGCAGGTGCCTGCGGGAGGTTGTCCTTTATTTATAACTCCTGTAATAACGTGGGGTTTGGGGGTTGTTGTTTGTTTGTTTGTTTGTATTTGTTTTTGTTTTGTTTTTTGTGATATGTCTATCTGTTTGTTTCTCTGGGGACAAAGTGTTTCAATTGTTGAAGTTGTATCACTATTTAGTATTGTGTTCAAATGGTAATTGAGGGGGTCATATAGCAAATATGTGATTGGTGATGTGCCCTAAATCTTGATTGTGAATTGTGAACTGTCTGTATTTATGTGTGTGAAATGTGATGGAACCTATATATACATATATATTGGTGACTGGTGATCTGCTCATTACAAGGGTGGTGATTGGTGATTTGCCGTAAATCTCAAGCGTGAATTGGGAACTGCCTGTATTTATGGGTGTGAAATGTGATGCAATCTATTCAATTACAATTCCTGATAGTTGGTGAAAGACAATTAAATGTATTGGTGATTGGCGAGTTAGGAAAAAAACTTTTAGTGAGTGGATTTTCATCAAAGCTATATACCCCCTCCTAATTGATAGTGTCTCGTCAGACTTATTATTTAATGGGTAAGTTATGACTACATTGCTCATCATATATTTCTCATTTTCTACTGTTTGTAACACATCAAACCTTCCAATATGAACATTGTGCGGTGACAGTAGAGGAAGATTGCTGCGGCTGCTGCTGTCTCCATGATCCATACTGCCCCAGGAAAATGCACGCACTGGACACGCACCAATTCGCACGGTCTCTCTGAGCTTTTGCCAGTGGATGCACGGGGGTAGTAGAGAGATACTTGCCAACGTGTCAGCTATAGCTCTCCAAAGTTTTATTGTCATAGGTTATCTGGATACCGCTTAGAAGGGTAAATATACCTATTTTGAGATGTGAGAATGGCCCTTGATTTATTATGAGGAATGAAAATGGGAGTCAATTTCCTTTGAGAAATGTGAGAAATGTGAGAAATTGTGAAATGAGAATGGTTAGACAATTAGTGAGAATGGTCCTGGATTATTGTCGAGACTTGAGAATGGGCTTGGGTATATTTCCCCCCTGGGCTTAGCTTTCGTACTATAGTTGTAATCACCCAGAAAGAGTACAGTGCATGTATGGTACCTGAGCGCAGTAGTGCCACATTTCTTGCACCCGATGATGAGAATGTCCGGCAAGCGTTGCTGTCGCTCAGCCAAAACACGACTAAAAATATAGTAATATTGAAAGGATACACGGGGTTGATCTGTATATGAATATGTTGATCTGTATGTGTATATGCATAAGGCTATAGGGATCGCTCACAAACAACGTTGTCGCGGAGGGGGGGTTCGGAGAAAAATGACGAATGATGACCGGTGGGGGGAGAAATGACGCCATCGGGGACTAGAGGGTGGGGTGGGGTGCAGACGTTAAAAAGTGTTCATTTTATAACTTTCTAATAGAATTGTATTAAATGCAAAATATCAATATGTTGTGAATAGCATGAATAATTTTTTGATTTTTGTTTTGTTTGTTTTTTCTTTGTTTGTTTGTTTTTGTTTCATAGCAATGTACTAGATGCTGTTTACTGTTTGATATGGGTAGTAGTAAGGACCTGAGGGTGGGGCACGAGTGAGTGAAAATGCCTCGTCAACCATAACACTGAATTTCAGTGACTGAAACATATGGCAAGTATATTATTGCAATAAGTGTGTTATTTTGCTATAAAAGTTATTCAAAATGTGATAAAAGAAACAAAGTAATCACAATTTATCAAATAAATCTTTTACCAAGTCCATTCAAAAATTTTCAAAATGTGGAATGGAAAATAAAGAAATTATCTTTGAATGAATGTACACAATGTATAGAAATACAAAAACTGTGTCTAATTATATCATTGCATTGAGAAGCCCACACTTACGCCATCAGTTTAATCTGAGTTTCAGAATAGACTTCTGATGATGACCGCAGCTGTGCCTTCAGTAATGATGTATCCGAACGGTAAAGCCTATTCTTCTTCACTGTTTTGATCTTACCCTTCTCAAGCATGCAGACGACAAACCTTTCGTGTGATTCGTTAACATATCCACTGCAATCAGGTCCAACCAGACTTTTATCATGATGCACTCTTTCTAAGTACTTGTACTGTCTTTTGCCCACCATAAAATATTGCCATGGCAGCGTTATAAATAGTGTACATCCCAAAATAAAAGTTAATATTACTAGTAGGTAGATAAGCCGCTTGCTGCGCATTTCTGATCAGAAATTGTTTAATTTAACCAATTATCTATTATTCTTTTTTCAAATTCACTACTTAACAATGTTCGCTACAAAGTTTATTACGTAGATATGTTTTACCAACAACTAGCGGATAGAATGCAAATTCTTATTTTACGCAAAGGTAATTGTAGCGGCTGCTATATAAATTGCAAAATGTCAATTTTTCAATAATCAAGTCATAAATCAGTGTGGAGTGAGTGCAAATGCTTTATATATTGGGCTTTTATTGGATTTTACTGATGTGTAATGAAAAATATAAATAACATAACATAAGTACACACTAAGTGATGTGCCACTAGTTTTACTGGGTGCGGGTCTTCAATCAGTGCTCTAAAGTAAAGGCAATTAACTGCGTCAATGGGTTTGATCTTTTTTTGGAAAAGGTTTTTAACTACTAGGATGAACTCTGGCCTGCATGCATTGTTAATTTTGTCAAAGCTCCTTTCAAAAGAGATGTTTTTAACTCACATCCATTGATTCAGTTGCCTCTGATCGAAAATAATATATTCAGTTGTTGAATGTGGTTTAACATATTTTCTCGATCAACCGCCGGTATTTGATTAAGCGCCGGGTGTAGAGGCTATATTATTTAGGCGCCGGTCTTGTTCAGCCACCCGTCCCCGGCGGCTAAACAATATCAATTGACGTAATAGCATTGCTTTTTTACGTTGATATCTAGATCTACATAATGAATGCTGGCGTAATAGCATTGATTTTTTACGTAAAGGTCTAGTAGAGTTTAGCATTGTCATATTATCTTTCATTACATCTATTGAATGGGTCATTGTTCCGGTCGATGGCTCCAACGCATTTTAAATGGGGTAACAAACTACTCACCTTAGCACACCTGCAATTAAAGCCTTTTGATATTTTTATTTGGGCCAACCTGCAATTTCAGTCAATGTCCCCAAGTAATTTCAATTACGCAAGACACACCTGAGGAAGCCACAGAAACTTACTCCAGTAACTTAAAATAAAAACGCCGCCACTTGCTTCCAAGTGTATAATTACAGGGATTAGTGTGTGATCCCACTCTTAATGTAATAAACATGATTTCCTTTTGGTAATTATATAGATATTCATATAATGGTGTTTAAAATGATATGTTAACTGTAGGAATTGACCACGAGATTGGAGTGTCAATCGCAAAATTGAGCATGCTGACGTCTGATTTACCCGAACGAAGTGGTCAATCACCTTTCTATCATGACGAAAATCCATTTTATTTTTTTGAGCGAGTGGAAACGTCAATATCGTTTGTTTTGAGCGCGCGGAGGCATTAGTCTAAACTGTTGCTCTCTCAACACGGAGCACGCCTTGCGTCGTCAGCGGCTGTATTGATATTGTGAGGAGTTTAGACTAGCGCCGTGGTTTTTTGGAGCGTGTTTTCCATCGCAAAATTGAGCACGCTGATTGACCAATCAGCGTGGGTTATTGGCGGTGATTTTTGCACGGAATGATAGAATGTCAAATTCGAACTGATTATAACAAAGTTACAAGCGAACAACCGCATCATAGGCAATAAACATATTAATCAACTTGGCGCCGGCGGTGTTCTCTTTGATAATGTGTCCATATAATGTCCCCAAGTAATTTCAATTAGAGAAACGCCGCCACTCGCCCCATGGCAAGTAAGTCCGTAAAATTATTGATCTCTTTGAACAGTGAAATCGGCCGGCGGCATTCTCTTTGATAAGCGCCGGCCTTTGAACCACCGCCTGTCTTGAATAAGCGCCAGGTGAATGGCATTTTTGAAATTAATCAAGAAAATACGGTATTTAAAATTTGATTTATTTGAAAATAAAAGTAACAGTGATCTGACATGAAAACCAATGGGAACAAAATGTAATCCTTATGAAAAAATGTGTATATACTTACAAAGATGGTACATACTTCCATCTGATGTAACTTATGTAACCATAAATAAAATTAAATATACTAGTAACATTTCAATTTGGAAAATACAAAAGAGACATCAGAAAATATAAAAAGGTTTCAAGAAACACATAGATTCATCAATATTTTAACTACACAATAAACGAGACCAAAATCAACCCAACATTTTAATAATATGAAAATGTTTTTCAAAATCATAAACCAACACTTGTCATTTAAACAGACTTGTCAATTTACATCTATAAAATAAAAATGTTTACATGCAACATACAATCAAATTTAATCAGTGTAACTTACTTATGAATTTTGGTGAAAGTACTATTTCTATATGTTATACATAGAAAGTTTGTGAAATTGACTGTCATTTGCTTTAAATCAAATGCTTTGATAACATATCATGTTTCTATGAGCCATACTGCAAACATGGATGTGACTCGTAATGCCCCACTCTGGTGGCCCGTAACGGCTACGTTCTGCCATTTTGTACATGTGGCTGTGTAGTGTGGCTGATGCACACTGGTTGCACGTAATGGCCAGTTTCGGACGGTGATCATAGGCCAGCAAGGATTGGGTCACTATTTGTTGTTACAGGTTGGTGTACACAAAATATGTTACAATACGAAAACTATATATGGTAAGTTCATTTCAAAGCATGTTTTTGTTCTTAATTGTTTATAGTATAATAATCATCAAAAAGCTGTAAATTGATTTCTCCACAAGGCATGTTTCATACAAAAAGTTTTGTATTACTACGTACCGGTACCTTTGAAAGATCTGTACACATGAACATTTTGTTTTTGTTTTTTAATTCAAATTTTTCTGGCATGTGGATACCCATTCCATTAAACCCATATTGAAATGTAAGACACTGAACTAAATCAGTGATAGGAAAAATGCCAAGTCCAATCGTATAACAATGCATATGAGATTATTGAACATTGCAAATGTAAATGTGGTGGTTTGTAGTCGTAATTCAATACTTCATTTTTCATGACTTAATATTTTACACCAGGTCATTAGCACACTTATCGACAACTTGAACTTTTCACATATACTTGCACTGCCAGCACATTCAATGTACATGTACAGTGCTAATCATTTGCAAAATCACTTAAACAATCATCTACTCAATGACCTGTACCTGATGAGTTTACTCAGACCCGATGGAGAATCAAACCCACAACCTTTTGGTCACAAGTCCAACTCCCAATCCACTCGGCCACACCAGCACACCAACAACATAACGCATACAGTGGTTGCATGTAAAATCATGACCTTACACACAGACGCTTATAAATGTTTAAAAAGACACATGTAAATTCAGCAATTCCAATCATTGTCCATAAGTCTGCTGAAAATGGTTATTCAATTGATAAGTATTGAAATTTATGTATGCGAGCGCATAGTTCTAAGTTACTTCGAAACACAAATTCTGTTGTATAAGAATGAGATTATAATACATAAAACCGACCATATATCTTTTATATGGAGCAAAAAATAGTGAAACAAAATTGGTGTCAACGACAATAGTAACACAAACAAACAGAATAGCAGCAAGTATAACACAGTATATCTAAATCCGCATGATCTATTGACAATCAATTACCATATCTAAAACCCCACGCTCATGTAAAGGCCCATCCCAAATGTTGCAGTATAACAAAATTCTGACTATTGAATTTCAATGCAAATGCACATTCATTTAATGCCCACCCACCCCTGACTTCGACACATTCTTAACTAAAAGCCCATGGGCGTTTATATGGTCGTATACGGTACAACAATCAATTCAATGTGAGGATTTTCTTCAATCATCAAACTGTCCATCCTCGACACTCAGGTCAGCCTTCACAAACACAAAAGCCTTGCTGTGAAAAACTGACGCTTGGAACTGAAACTTGGGAGTGCTTGGAGTGTAAAAACACAACTCGTTCCAGTCATATCCTACCGAATACGGAACATTTCCGAATTGATCCTTATTAGAGATTTCTTGATCACGCTGACCCCATTCAGACACTGGCTTTGTTTTAACTTGTGCCGCCATCTTGTCCGTACTGTCACCTTTGCAAGATACGTTGACTACAGTTTCTGTGGGGGGATTTGTTGGTTCCTCGTTGTCGTCTGTATCCCAGTTTTCTGTGCAGGAGGCGGCAAACACGTCTGCTGCGTGGATGTCAGCTAAATACGCGTCATCGGTGCACGTGGCAGCCGTCCGCAAATACGTCTGCAATCACAAACAAAAACACATAAGCGTAATAATAAAAATGAAGAAGTAGAAAATCACAAATTATTTAAATGTAAACACAGTAGAACCTCAACATTAGGGCCACTAGTAGAAGTATAATTTCATGTGCCCAATCAGGAGGTATCGGGAAACATTAACATTATATATAGCCAACGGGAGAATGAAAGTATTCCTAATTGAGAGCCTGCTGGCCCTATTAGTGCCCTGTCCACATCGTGAAGTTTTTCACAAACAAGTTTATCTCAAGCTGTGAAAACTCCGATTACGGTTATGTTGAGCAAAATAGAACTTTTCCCCCTCCATGTTACTTTACATTATTGATCACGGATAACTCAAATTTTTTATTCACTACTATCACATTCAATTAAGACGGATCCAATGTATTGTATGAAAGACAAATGTGTCACCTCATCGATGGGTGGTTCCCAGATCTCATCCACATGGCTGAGTTGGTCATGTTGTTTGGCAGACAAAGCCTCGGCAGCGATGCTGATCACTCGGTTTCCATCCCCACCACCTGGTGGCGCCGCTCTCACCCACTTACTGCCGCCATCTTGAACGTACGTCTGTCTGCAAGTGGCACACAATGTTATAGTGAAACTCCTCAACAACGGAAGTGTGAACAACAGAAAAACTAAATAACGGAAACTTTTCTCATGCTTTGCTTATTATTAATGTAAGTAAATTATGGTGTAAACAATGAAACAATGGAAATCCTTTACAATTGAAAGATTTGTGACTGCAAAAATAATTGTTGAGGACATTCACTGTACTGGCATTTTCCTATTACAATCATAATTCAGATTTTAATTTTAAAAGTATTGAGTGTATTTTATACCAATTAGTCGCCATACTTTAAGAATCGTCTGGCAATAATGGTGAACATTCAATAAATGTTCTATCTAACACCTGCCATATATGCATGTATTGTTACACTCCATAGTAATTTTCTATCTCTGCAAGCGATCGGGGGGAACTGTCATAGCAACATGCTATGTCCTGGCTTTTATCCGTCTATTTTCATGAGACATGGGACAGCCACAGTGACAAATGCGCTAACATTTACCTGCCAATGGGCCCCAGCATTATGGGAGGGTGTGTGGTATGTATGCTACTATGATTTACAAACACTATACCATACACACATTACTATTATATACATTTTTATATAATAGAAGTAATGTGTATGGGAGAGTGT
Source organism: Streblospio benedicti (assembly GCA_019095985.1). NCBI lineage: Eukaryota > Metazoa > Annelida > Polychaeta > Spionida > Spionidae > Streblospio > Streblospio benedicti. The sequence goes on along the minus strand of CM032667.1, from coordinate 14,399,063 downwards.
GTGGTGTGCATACTACTGTGATATACAAACACTATACCATACACATTACTACTATTATATAAAAATGTATATAATAGTAGTAATGTGTGTATGGCATAGTGTTTGTAAATCATAGTAGCATACATACACACACCCTCCCCATGTACCTGCGGGTCTCCGTTGAGCCGTGGGTCCGCCACAGCGACATGTTGTGAAACATGGCGGACCGCAACAGGTGGTAGTGGAAGGTGTCTGGTGGTTCCTCCCCCGTGTACTCTTCACGCTCCTCAAACGCCTCGATCTTGGTGCTCTAAAACAGCAATGTGTAGGAGTTGTGATTGGCGAGTGACATTCAATATACAGCTAATCCTCGATTTTACGTGGACATTGGGGTCTATACTTCGAGAACCGCGTTAACCCCAAAAGCGCGTAGTTGACATAAGAATATGAATATGAATAAAATGGGGTCCACGGTTAACACAGAAATTCGCGCAAAATCGAGGTGCGGTATATGGAAGTTTAGCTGTATACTCTTTTGCCATGTTACGTTCATAGTCACCAAGATTTTTTCAGAAGTCTATAAAACTGTCACATCTACCACAAATACACAATAAAATCACATATAGTTTGCTCCATGTTCATTATGCTAGCTTCTCACCTAAAGATTGCCAACTGCTTGGAATGATGGAAATAACATTCTATATGACAGATTGGACAAGTGCAATGAAATTACGCTAACCAGAGAATAGATTTTATGAAAATACATTCAACACTTGTGGGGTGAAAATTTAAAAGGCGCGAGAACAAGCAATGAATTATGATTATAAACCACCACAATTACATTGAGACAATCCAAGAATTTTGATTGTGATTTGTGTATGTAAATGTAAATGTGCTTATCGACAGTCGCAATTTACAGTTTTGGCATTTTCTAGTGACTTTACATCTACACCAGGCCATTGGCATCATCCTTATCACACTAAATCTACCTCAACTCCCTGGGGAGCATACAGCAAATCGCTACCATACATGCTTTAAACACTCACATTAGCGTTCACCCGCCTGACCTGTACCTATAATTCAACATGTAGATACCACGGAGCAGTGTGCAACCTGTTAGAGGTAAGTTTGCTCAACACCCACAACCGACCTAACCGGGAACCAAACAAACGACCTTCTACTAACGAGTCCTGTGAAGCCCTTACCGGCAGTACGAGCTGGTCCTCGCGCCTCTTTCCGCGCCAGTTGTCCTTCAGTGCCGGGTCTCGCGGCGGGTATGTGGCACCGGGAGCGATCTGCAGCAAACACACAACATATATTTGACTTCATCAATGATACGTAAAAGTTTTCATGAATTTCGTATAAATAGATAACTAACTTTCATCTCATTACATGTATTAACTATCACAACAATTCATATTATATTTTATAATTTTATTAGGGATAGACATTTTACATGAATGAGTATTTACACTTTAGTCTTTTGGTTGTCTTTTATGGCTGCATTCACATATATAAATACATATATAAAAAATTCTGTTCCATGCATTTGAAAGAGTGCGCGACTATTTCAGGAACAGATGTAAGGTTGTGGCTTACAATTTTGTTTCATGGTAAACCGTCTGCCACATCTTGTAGGCTAGACTGGAGTCCGAGGCAGACTATGCTATGTTCTCTGTCATTAGTCTCCCCACAACACGTGGCAGCAGCCGGCAGCTCACCTGTGGTCAGTCAAGATAGTGCTTAACACTCACATTAGCGTTCACTCGCCTGACCTGTACCTATTTCACACGTAGGTACCACGGAGCACTAGTGTGCAACCTGTTAGAGGTAGGTTACATTCGTAAATTACACAGGACGCAGCACAGTCTCCCCACACGATGCGACAGCAGCCGGCAGCTTACCTGAGGGTAGTCGAGATAGTGCATGTCGAACTTGTTCTTGTCGAGGTCGAGCAGCTTGAGGGTGGACGTCAGCTTCTTGAGGCACTCGGGCATGTGGGTGAGGCCATTGTGGAAGAGGTCGAGGGTGTGCAGGCCGCTCAGCTCACCCAGCGACTCGGGCAGAGAGCTGCAACATTGTTTTCAATTCAGGGGCGGCCTTGTCAGTCAACTTTTTTCAACAGTGAAATAGTTGAATCGATAAAAAATCTTTTGAACCACATTTTTTGTCCTAGTTAGGTTCTAGTTTTCTTTTTTTTTTTCATGCATTGCAACTGGCAATTGTAATGGTCACAGGCTCAAAAATCTATTTTTCGTAATGTTATATACACGAAATATTGTTGCAATCTATAGAACTGATTTACTGGTACGTCCTTTCACTTTATGATGTTTCATTGCAAGTTGTTTTATTTTGGACATTACAGATGGTTTCATTTTGATAACTAACTTTTTAACTATTCTGAATTATTCTTAATTTATGAAACTCTACAAAAATAAAATAAGTGTCCAAAACACTACAGAAAAAAGACGAAACCAGATATCAAATTGATTTTTCATTGACTTTGAAAAAACAGACGATTCTGTGGCTTTTCAAGTTATGTTGTAACTGTAAATATAGGTGTACATGGATGTTTTGAGGAATACACAGCTTTATCATGCTTACGTGAGGATATTGTGGTCCAAGTTGAGCAGCTTGAGATTTTTCAACTGGCCAAAGTTCTCGGGGAGACAGGTCAAACGATTCTTAGATAGAGTGCACTCTTCAAGGGACTGAAAATGAGGATAAATGAATATAAATTCAACACAATCAAATCAATTTCTCAGTTAATGACACAAATGATTATTATCTGATGTATTGAAGCAAAATTTCTCATGGCAACTGAACTTTGTCATTTCTGACCATCATTAGATAGAAACAATATTGAAAAATAAAGAAAAAGTCTTGAAAATGCCTGTTATACCTTGCATAGTTCTTCTAACTGTTGAATTATTGATTCAAATTTTCTAACTTAGGTTTTTCAGAATTTTTCAGCTGAATTTAAGTTTTTTCTAAACCATTGAGCACTTAACCACGATAGGCAAAATTCAAATAATGTGATTTTAAGCAACACATAAATATCCAGCATCCCTATATACCACTCCTTACCATATAGTGTTCTGAACCAGGTTAAATGAAATAGAAGGAAGTTCAGGGTATGGTTGATGGCTATCTATTTTTTCACACTTAAAAATAATAGGGTGGGGGTGGGGAGTTCCCCCTACAGGCAAAGTAACCTTTTTTTACAAGATGATGGATCTAAAAATTAACATAAGCTGGTGTGGGGTTGGCATGGAAGTTTCTATTTCTTCCAGTTCTGTTACCCCTTTTTTGTTTGAATGAACTAACCTATCAGTAAATAATCAATGCTCCCTTAGTCCACTTACAATCAGATCGCAGAAGCTGTCCGGAAGAACTGAGATCAGGTTTTGACCAACGTCCAGTTTGGTCAGCTTGACCAGTCGGCCAAAGTCATCTGGCAGGCTGGCTATCTGGTTCTCATCTAGTCTTTATAGAAAATTACATGAACTTCTTGAAGCAATTTATTTCAACCCAGGTTATGCTAAATAGAGCAATTGAAAAACATGCAAAAAATGCAAAACAGGAAGCAAAATAAGACAGCAATACAGTATCAAGATGTTGCTTGCGCAAAAAATATTCAACTGGCTGATTGCATACTTATCATGTTACTTAAGAATCTATGCAAGTTTTGGTAAAAATCAGGCAAATTATTGGGAGTAGCACAATTCTACAATGGCCAAAATGTGATAAAAAAAATAACTGGCAGACTGGCAGTTAGATCTACACACTGCCTATTTCGGCCTGCACCACAGCATAAATAACATGTCCATACCTGGCCGTCTTGAGTTCCACCAGCTGGCTGAAGCTGTCAGGAATAGCACTGATCCAGTTACCATTGATGAAGTCCTGAAGCCAAATCTAAAAATATTACATGCCGACAAAAGCTGGCAAACTTTAACTGCAACGTTTATTGTTAAAACAACAAGTTACTATGAATATCATGCTGAAATGGACATCTTTTCTACGGGAACATAATTTAAAGAGATATAATGATGACTGGATAATACTGAATATTCAATAATACTTCCTTAGTTCATCTCAAATACAAATCATGAATATCCATAATTAAATTGCTAATCAAATATTTTCTGAATATTTCCCTCTTTGAAAATTTCACTCTTTTTGAGAAAAGGTCCCCCAAAATGTTAGGTAATCACATCACTTTCTTCTGTTTACATTAATAAATGGCACAGTGAATTTGGGTTAAAAAATGTAGACGATAAACGTCTGTATGACTAAATTGCTGTTGTCTAAGTACAAAAAGTATAGCAAAATTGAGAACTAATGTGAAGTATGCAAAATCAAAATCATTTTGAACATACCCGGTACTATGGCGTGTCCAAAGAATACGAAGAATTTACATCAGTTTATTGTAAGTTTTAAAATTGATAAGACAAGATAGTTCATTGTCTCATATTAATATTATGAATATTAATATTATGAACTTTCATAATTCATAAGGACCAGTATAGAGATGGTCCATTATCTGCAACTTCATTTTGCATTTAATTTGTTATGAGTACATGCAGAGATTTTAATATGTGATGTGATTGATATGTAATTAGAAAATTTCAGATATACGTTCATATATTTTTGTTTTCTTGTTATATTATTGTCAATGAATTTGTATTCCTGAATATATGTATAACATGCACATACTGCGCTAATTCTTCTGCAACTTCCCTTGTCATCTCTTTATCAACTAGATTTCAGGTAAAAAGTGCATCCACATACAAAGCTCAGTACAGTCAGTCCTTACCATGCGATCTATCTCCTTGATGGTGCTCCCAAAGTGTAGTTTCTCTATATTTTTCAGAAGTCCGAAATTCTCTGGAAGTGTTGTAATAAAATTTCCTGCTAATTCGATCTTCTTTAGCTGAATACTGGTAGCAGGGAATTGATGGGTGATATTTGCTGTACCTTGTAACTTGTTGTCCTAAAATGGTGGAAAATATATTTATCTAATTTCAGCAGTAGAGTACTGGCGTCAAAACATTTTGCTTTTAAAAATCCATAAACACAAGCAACAAAATGTCATGGAACTGTATTTTACTAACAAAATATCAAAGCAAACATCCTAATGAGGAAGAAATAGAATTGTTTGTAAATAGGAAAGAATAGAAAGATTCCAGAAAATATGAAAAATATTAACTTGACACTGCTGTGCAAAGAATTCTTTAGTCTACCAAATATGATATTCTCTTACAGTATAAACAAGCTTTTGGATATTTGAAAATTGCTGGTATTATTTCAATTTTATTTCACATTGATACACATTCCTTTTAAGTAAAGCCATCACCATATTGACTGCTACAGTTTGGATAAGATCTACAATTATGATACCAAAAGTTCTATAATTTGTAGGATTCAAGGCCTACAACTACACTACTACCCTTTTAAACACCTAAACTGATAAAATATACCCTGAAGCTGACAGGGCTTGCTGGGTATGTAGTGGACTTGGAACACTCCCCTTCTATAAATTGAACTTGCACTGAACAAGCAAACCATACCCAGTTTCAAGCCCTGTGATTTCTAGTTCATGGTAAATAAATAATCATACCTGTGCATTTAGTTGTCTAAGCTGAGGCAAATGATTGATCCAGTCAGGTAAACTTGTAAGATCATTGCCTTCTAAGAAAATTCTTTCAAGACTGCTTTCTGATTTAAAAACACTTGGCAATTCATTTAGAAAATTATGAGATATATCCAGATCTTCAATTCTGTTCAGCTCTCCAAATGAGCATGGTAACTGCTTCAAATTATTGCTTGCCAAATTCAAAACTCTCAAGCTACACAGATGGCCAAACTTGTCAGGCAAATGATTTATATTGTTCTTCACAACTTCAAACGTTTGTAAATTTCTTAAATTACAAAATGAATCTGGAATAGCTTCTAAGAAATTTTCATCCATCAAAAGTTCTTCCAATTTTTTCAAGTCTCCAATATTTTGTGACAACTGCGAGATTTTATTTCCTACAACATTTAGTTCCATCAAATTATAAAGCTTGCACAAGCTGTCAGAAAGACAATCCAACAGGTTTTCATTCAAGTACAATTGTCTCAGATTTTCCATCTGATGAATATTGTTTGGAATTTGACTAATTTTGTTCCCAATAAGCGACAGAGTTTCTAGATTAATACATTTTTCACACAATGCAGCTGGAATTTCAGATATATCGTTGTAATCAAGATACATTTCACATAATCCACTAACGTTTGGTGAAAGAATAATATTTTGTGGAATTTCTGTCAATTCTCTTGAAGAAAGAACTAGTTCCCCATCTTCATAATTTGGTACAGATGATATCTCATTTTCTTGGGCCATGGTATATATATTTTACTATTCCTTTCTCATTCCTACTATCTTTTTTCTTTAATCTTTTTTGATACCCTTCCTGAAAAAAAAGACAATTATGATTAAAATTGATTCTAAGTTATCATAAATTTTGCCCAAATTTAGGATTCCAACGTAAAATCGCTGTACATAAGAATTATAATACAACCATTTATAAAATCAAAGTAAAATCTACATTTTACTAAATTTTATTACAATTGAAGTCTTGCACATCAGTTTTAAATTACATTCACCAAACAGTGGATGAGTATTTTTAAAGCCTACATAGGAAGAATCTCAGCCTTCAATGTGTATAAATAAGGTCTGAATAAATAAATCAAGGATGGAAAAAAATTGATTCTTTAATATATGTAGCGGTTTGCGATTTTCGCACTGTACAAAATCCACGTTTGATATTTGTTTAATATTGCTCATAGGTACTGTTTAATCCCTGTTTGAAACAATGGTATTTAAACAAGTACTAAGTATACTGCTGCAAAATCTTTAGTTGGTCTAGTGCTTTGTGTGCTACTGTTAATGGTTTTATTGATGAACTATTTGGAAATTGATTTATATATGTGATAATAAGGTATAATTTAATATATACAGTGTATTTAACATGTTTTATGTATATATTTTTAACGTATAGATTTGTTTATGTAACAAGCAATTTTATTTCATATAGTTGGTCGTAGTGCTTTGTACATGTAAAAGTCCTTTGTCGTTTTCAAACAGTATATAAGAAACCCACTACCCAACTCTACCACAACCAGCGCAGAACAAGTGCTCAGTTTCATATACACCAATAACTATTCAATATTTTGTTTTCATATATTAAAATAAGAAACTACATGCATTTTTGACATAATTATTATCAATGCTTTATTTTTATGTAAATTGATGCAACACACCACAATAATTTTTAAAAGGCATCTCTGTAGCAGCAGCCTTTTTAAAACGGAAAATCGTTCACATTATGACTTTACATTTAACAAGAAGTAAATGGAAACCACGTGTCTAATTTTAAATTATGAAGAAAAAAAAGACAACGAAATGTTGATATATAACTTTGTCATTTCTTGTCAAATTCTGATTGTCTTTTTATCATTTGGTCCCTATGAGGTATAGATTTTTTTCCAATAATTCTTTTTTTTTTTTTTCTTTTTTAGAATTTTCGTTTCGTTTGACCCCAGACTCAGTCCAGACTGTGTCTAGGGTGCTCTCAAGTCCTGGCTTAGTCACGTTTTCTTGTTACCCAAAACCTCTATTGGACTAGCATTGTTTCTAAATAAACACAAACTTAATTATTTACAAAAATATATATTTCTAGAGTATTGTCAGCCAAAATTAATTCTATATATGGAATTTTAAAGTTTCACATTTTAAAATCATGTTTCTTACCGGAAATGCTGAGGTGGTGAAACAGAATGAAATTCTTTTTCGAGGCCGTTGTGTAAATTATAGATCTGTTTGATTAGTATACGCGGTGAATTAGCATACACATATTCACAGCTTTAGTCGGGTTCCAGAAACGAATGCATTTTGTAAGCTGTTGCATGATTGGTTGAAGGCGGGACATTTAAATTTTGGTTTGAAACAAAATATACAAGAATATATAATTAACGATTAAATTCTTGGTATTTAAAAAAGGTGATCACTTTGAGATATATATGATAATCTAGTTAATTCGATACTGGGTTTGAGTTGCTACTGTGTAAGTTGAATGAGGACAAGTAGTTGAAACTTGAAAGCAATTTGTTTTCAAAATCAAATTAAAATTTAAATCTTAATTGATAGTTTGATACATGTTGCATGTCATGCATCCCGGACATGCATAGCGTATCTTGACTTAAGGCTTGAAGGGCCTTATCTTTATGAATATATTGTAAACAAAGTGGGAGCTAGGGGAAAGGGGGGGGTCACGGCAACCTGTCGAATGGCACGTGCACCTGACGGATTAGGGATAACTCAGGCAAGGTGATTTGATTTGATTTGATATTCTTCAGGAACTAATGTTCCTAGGATAGCACATGAAAGCGTACATATATATGTAATGCTTATTTCCAATGTGGTCCTTGTTTGTTTGGCAGGTTAGGTAACCAACTGAGCCAAGGGTAATGGAGGGATCACACTAGCTATAGTTTTCAAACTAGGCGAGTTCTTTTACGTGCAGAGGTGTGGCTCTCCTCTACGGGACACGCAGCCCTGTTTTACAGAGCCTTGTGAGGCTATCTGAATAGCACTCGGAGATCAGAGCTGTTTATTCGCGAACCTCCGCTTGGTGTCTACCGTCTAGTAACACTGTACGGTGGCGACGCGCTCGGTGGAATTCAGCAACTCAGTGGCAGACGTACGACGTAACGGTTTTGGCGACACTGTGTCTGCCATGACCGGGCCGCGAACTTACGACGCAAACACCTCCTGTTTTCAAGTCGTACGCTCTAACCACTGAGCTACTGAGGACCAGGTGTACAACATAACCACCAACCGGTCACGTAGACAGTGTCAGTGTAGAGCACAGACTGACAGAGGCTCCCGTAAAATGGATGGATTAAGGCTATGTCCCACCAAGAAAATCTATCATGTGTACAATTTGAAGAATGGCATGAGTACAAATAGAGTAGCAGTACTAGTACTAAAGCAAACTCTTAACGTAATGGTAGCAGCTTAATTGCGTTTCGACAGTGGCATGTACGTTTGCGGCCACTCAGTGGATTTAAAAAAATGTGTCGCTCCACTCCAGTGCCATTTTCACTTCTGATTTTGAACGATAAACAACAGACCATCGAGGTCGAGGATACTATTTTGGGGTGAAGAGAGCATTAACTGACCACATATATGATGACCTGTCTGTAGTGCACAGGAGATTGTGAGTTCGATTCCGGACCTTTCCAAAGCTTTATATGCCTACCCAAATCATTTCACAATACCAAGTACTTAATATACTCTTGAAGACACAAATTGCTGATGAAAATTGCAGAGGGAGGTGTTTGAGCATGAGCTTCAGAGGCAACCTAGTTAACAAACTGTGAGGATTACGCTAGCTAATGTTGTATGGACATATTGTTTTCAAACTCAGTGAGTTCTTTTAAGTGCTGAGTGCGTGACTCTCCACTACTACACAAGACATGCCTTTTAACAAGGTTTTTGAAGTGTGTAGTCTTGGTCTCATCACCGTCTTTAAACTCAATAGTGTGCCATGCTGTATGGAATTGGCAATTTAATGCAGACATACTGGTATAACATAACTATTTGGCAACAGACACTGCTGTGCATGGACGTTTTGATACAAGTATCACCACGCAGACAAATATTTGGAAGTCACAGTTATAGACACCTGACACTCAACGTTACACCTGAAGAAGCATCGATGATGCACAAATTTGGGAATAACTTTTTCGTATTATTTTAACTTCTTATTTAGTCTTCTGTTTTATTTTATTACTTATGAGCAGCTCCAAGAACACTTGGTGAGTTGCCGCACGGGTTAGCTCAAGCAATATGAAGTTGGATTTTTAAGTTACTGAGCCACAAACAGTGTGTATGTATCTGTATGATGTTTACCTATCTTTTCTTTCATCTTTTATAGCTACAAAATGGGAAATATTCAAACTAGAGATATGGCAGACCTTCTTGATGCTGCAATGCCCTCCACTCCTACTACACCAGATCACAGGACACTGGATATGCAATTCGATCCACGATCACCATCAGTAGAAATCTCCAGGTAGACTAGCAATATTTGTCCACAAAGAAATATGACAAAGATAATTCTTCATTAACATCATGTAAAGAACCTTGTTCCTTTTCAATATTGGAAATAGCCAGTGTCAACCAGCGGCTTTTTTAACAGCTCTGTGTGACAGCAGTTAATGATCAGCAAGACTAGTAACTAGGGGGGTCTGGAAACTTTTCAGAGTAACCAGTCTCGAGGTTCAAATATGATTTCCAACAAATTTCTTTGTGATATTTAAATTTATATAGGTCCTACATGGTTACCAGATTGTCATATTGTCTATATTAGCTCATCTCATAATAATGCCCACAGTTGAACAGATTGTGTTTCCGTATTCTGAGTAACTGAGTGTCAAGTTTGTGGCTATTTGACCGGATACTTCAATAAGTGATAAATGATAGTAGTCTGTGTTCCTCTGCTTGAACTTTTATGGCTGATATTTCTAGGCGATACAAAAAATCCTGATTAACCACATTTTCAGGACGCCGATCACCGTTGACCGTACTCCGGCGCGTCTGTTTGACCCACGATCTCCGTCAGCTGACATTGTGCGCACTCCACTCTACACCACATGCAGCAGCAAAGCGGGTCAGTGTCATTGAATTGCCGTCAATGAGAAATAACTGTTTTATTACTAAATTCAAGGTTCATAATTAACACTGGCAAAGTGGTGATTTGCTACTGTGTTCACTTTTGCCTGTGTAAAGTTATCGGTTAAATGGCAAAAATTTCCTGCTTGATATTTGCAGTAAAATTTTAATAGAAAAAGCTCTCAGGAATCTATCAGTTTGCCAGTTACTCTATATAGTATTGTTTTGTGTTGAATTGTTTATGTTTTTAAAAACCACGATTTTTTATGATGCAACAGAAGTTTCTTTTAAAACCATAATTTTTTTATGTGAAATGGTTTTTTTAGATACACATTTCTATAAAACCAAAACCAAAGAAATGCTAGAGCTATCTGACTACACTTTGTGATGATGCATCTCTAAATCTACTCTTTCAGAAGTGACTCCGTCAAAACCTCCACCCGCGCCTCTATCTCTATCTGAGGATGCAGAGGTTGAGGACAAAGAGGAGCTGGATCCCGTGTTTGATCCACGCTCACCCACAGCAGGAATCCTGCGCACACCGATCCAGGTGGCTAAGGTGGAAGCGGAGGTGCTGGCGGATCCACGGTCACCATCCGTGGAGATTGACCGCACACCCATTTGCAGCAAAGCTGTGGCCTCCCAAGGTGATCCTTTTAACCTTTAAGGGAAATGTGGGCAGGAATAGGCATTGGTGGAAATGTTGTGGCTGAGAGACACTTTCTAGCTGAAATTGTAAATTTCAAACTTTGTATGATGTAATAAAACTAAATAAGATTTAATATGTCCAATCGTACCAACTATGAGTTCAAGTACAGACATTAACAGACCAAGATATTGCCGGTAGTTATAACTTATAAGATTCTAGATGCTTTCTTGAAAAAATGCAGTTAAAATCTCCATGCTTGGTGCTTGAAGAATGCAAATTTATTGAAATAATTACGGCTTGCCAAAAGAATTGAAACAGTCACCTAAGCATCACATGCATTATCCGATCTTTTTCAAGTGCTTTCAAGAATATTTATTTAAACATGATGAATTTTGATGTAGAAGGTTCAACCGACATTACTGAAGCAGTTTGCAGTGCTGATTCCAGTCCGGCAGTGACGTCCGTGGCAGAGTCGAAACAGGATGATGGTAAGACAGCTTGTTTTTGTTTGGTTTTAAATGCTACATCTATTTGAAATAAGAATCTAAAGAAATTCAATAGAACACATGAACATAAATTCAGTAAATCATGTGAAGTGCCCATGATGCCAATGACAAATATAGAGCTTTTTTAGAACTTCATTATTAGTGTGGATTTGGAGACAATAAGATTTTGTTTAATTTAGTTTATTCAGATAGTTAAAAATCTCACATCGATAGTTTTTGTCCTCTTCACCAATACTTTTTACATAATTTATAAAAACGTAAAGATCAAAAAATTCAGCCTAATAAAAACATTAAAATGTTCATAATGAAATTTTAGTTTATGTATTTTGTTTGACCACGATCCATAATCGCGCCATTTTTCTTGTTGACATGCCGACGTCCAGCAGCGCCACACCACGGCATCTTTTGCAAATAACATTAAATATATCTAGAATGGGCGATTGAAATATTTAGAAATAAATTTACAAATACATTACTATATGACACGAATTAAATATCTGACATAAATTTTGAAAAATAAACAAACTAAATCTTACAAATACACCTGAAGGGCCAAATCTTAAAGAATGTCTATATTGACTAAAAACAGTGACACTTCCTGGGATGTCAACAAAGTGAATATAATTTACAGCTTTTTATCTGTGTCGATCTAAAAATTAAACAAATTGCAAATAAATATAGAGCTAGAAGTACTACTCATTATTGAAACCAACACAAGTGTGCTAATGCAAGAAGAATTTTTATTATACTATGATTGATTTATAATCACATTATTTTCATACTTTTAAAATTGTTGCATGATTTTTAATATTTTTCTACAGCGCCTACTACTCCCACAACCAAAAGACGATTTCTCAGAAATAAGACGAAGAAAGCCTAAAGTTTTATTTAAAGGTACTAAAAATATTTTTTTACTTTAATGAGATATTGATTCATGTATTTTTCATCTCAATCTTTTCACAAATCTTGTTTTACAAATATTTTTAGAAGACCGTTGTAAAATATTTTTCGGTACACAACCGTGTTTGGCAATGACCATACCAATCATCCCTATCAAAATAGACAGTTGCTAACCAGATAATGGGCACATGTGTATTTTGATAAACCAAATAGCATTAATTTTTATGAAAGCCTAGAGTAAAATATTGAACGTTGTGCACTGATATTGATTGCGTTTCCAGAAAACAGTGACACGCCTGTTGTGGACATTGTGGACAGGTCTGCACGGTCTCCTCTTCGATCCATCAACAATACCCTGAATAACCGCTCATCGCCACAGGCAGGAGATGCTAGGTACCCACCGTATTATTCATTTAGTCGACTGAATATATACGTGTGTTTTTTAAGTTGTTTGGGAAGATATTATAATACAGATACAGAAACGTGTAAACATAGATGAATTGCTGCATCTTCGTCTATAAACTTATACTGATATAACTTCTGCAGTATTATATTATGAGAAATACCATTTGCTGTAATATACAATGCATAAACAAAAAGTAAAAAGTGTAGCTGTAATTCCAGAAAAAAAAAATCATCAAATTACTAATATTTTGTGATATATATTGAGAAAAAGACTTGTTTTTTCCAGATCACCACTGACAGCCAAAGACGACCAGAAGATGGCACAAATCAGGAAAAAGGTCGATATGAACTCTCCTCGTGCAATTGTACAGAGGAAACAAGCTACAAAGCTGAGCTCCAAACTTGGCAGTTGTACGCTCGATGCAAAGACTCGGGGCCAGTCAAGGTCACCCGCAAGGTCACCTGCAGCCAAACAACAATTTCAGATCTTCGAGGATGACAAAGAAAATAGTTAAAGTGATGCACAGTAATCAAGGAACTCTAATTTGCTGATTATTGACTGTTTCCACATGGTTACTTTTGCCATAGTTTAATTAAGTAGGCAATTGGTGTGGTCATTTCATTGGACTGTTACAAAAATTATTGTGATGCGAAACGAAGTCGTTAATAACTTCTTAGCTTAATCAAACAGAAAATTATGATATTGCTTAAAATTTTAAAGAGATCAGCGAGTTCTTTGATTTTTCTTATCATCAACTCTTGAAATTTGTCTTTCTCAAAAAAATTAAGAATTATGTGATTTTTCCAAGATGTTGATAAGTCTAAATGGACGGCAAGTTTATACTTACATGTGAGATAGCATAGATGATAGAAATTATGAACTTAGATGGCAGTAACAGCGCAAGGAATATTTGGAGAAAAATTGTGATGTATTGCTTAGGCTTAGATTAGTCTTTAGAATTGGGTGATTGAAGTACAGGTGATGGTGACTTTTCACGTTCTGTTTCCAAAAGTTGTGTACCATTTTATGAAGTGTGAAATTGTATGTCATGAGCAGTTGTGTGATATGAGAGTTTGAAAATTGTATGGCAAGTTAGTTCTGTCAGGAATGTTTGATTATTGCTGAATTCTCTGATTTTATTATTTATATTAAATTTTATAGGGTTAATCCCTTGATTCATTTGCGCCTTTTAGAAATTGAAATTCAAACTTTTATGCATTTTAACATATTCATAAATAAATAAATTTTTATATCAAAACGTTTGTATGTTTCTTTGCAAATTTCCATATCTACTCGGATTGAACACAACACATATATATTCAGATTTTATCTCATTCCAGTTTTTCAAAAGTAATAATTTACTTGATTTCATATGGTTTGGATTTTAAAAGGTTCTATTTTCTTCTGAGGCAATTGATCCGTAATAAAAATACATATGCAAAATTTGTTACTAAATGAAATACTATAAAATGCCATTATTTGATAATCACAAAAAAAAACAAGTAGTCGTCGGGAACGCCAAGTCTCCCCCTCCTAGATCAGGCCCTTTTAGGTCAATCAATTTTTAAATTAGTAATTCAAATACCACGGATAAACAAAAATTCATAATAATTTGTTTATAAAAACACATCGTAACTTCATTACAAGTAGGCCAAAGTACACCAAAATCTTCAGCTCTGGAGAGTAGCACAGTGAAGCTAAATATGAAGTTTGGTGATAATAGGTCAAATACTTCTCTCTGTCCAGTGTTAAGGTATTTATATCTAACGCTCATAAGTTCATCAAAAGTAGGCCAAAGTACAAAAAAATTTGAGACAGTTTTTTCCTCAAACAAGATATTCAATTTGCAAAGCAATAGCTTAAGGTAGTCTTTGAGTTATGAGCCTGTTTAATTTGGACTGACATACGATTACGTGGACGGAAACAAAGCTAGAAATCTCCCCTCTGGACTTGTCAAGAGAGATTTAATAACTGATACATTTCACCCTATCTGACCTTTTCAATCGATATATCACTATTAGTTATTCAGTGGCGGATCCAGAATTTCTAGGAAATGGGTACTTACAAATCACGCAAAACACTTTTACATGTATCTCAAAGCCAGGATTTACCCGGGATCATAAAAATTAGGATTAAAGAGTGACCCATGCAATATGATCTAAATTCAAATACAATTTACATGATTTTATTATTCAGTTGTTACACATACAAAAAAAATAACAATTACTGTGGGTAAGATCCCCTCCACTTGGCATTTTATACTTCGTAACATTGATGTGTGGAGCAACTGCAATGTTTTCCAACAAATCCAGACTACTTTTATCACGAAATTAATGTGATTATCATTAACGATTTTTAAGCTACATTGTATACGCAATTTTCCACAATTCAATTGGTGGAAACAAGATGTTTATTAGATTAAAAAATAATTAAACAAGCGCACAAATTAAAAGTACACTTCTACAAACAAGCACCTCAGTAGGTCACACAGCAGTGAGTCAAAGTCAACTACAATTTTCTTAGCTAAACCCACCACATATAAAGTACATTGTGCATGACAGTAGCTTATTTCAATAAATACGCTATAGGACAATTTGGGGTGTTCAATGGAACATTGTTCAGTTATCACATTGGGCATGTACATTTACAAAAGCCATTGCTTTCTAACATGGAGATATAACCAAACTACAACAATATAGTTAACACATTGAGCATATGTACTGCAGACTTTTGAAATTTCTTGGTCTACAGCTAAAACCCCAATCCATTATTTATTATTGTAGTGTGTGTTATATTGTACCGGTATGCTGTAGTAAAGGGACTACATGTAATTTAGAAATTTAAAATTAAGTTCATGAAAAATGTTTGTAATTTTACATAGTTTACGCTTATCTAAGTTTATGAACTCTTATGTAAACTTATGTAAATTAGTCTCACAAAAACAGACTAAGAAAAAATGAGACCATCTGTAAATAACCAGAAATTTCGCACCCACAAACTTATAAATTAATGATATTGCCATTTGGTACAATTGTCAATTATGGACACTGCTATATAATCTCTTAACATATCTATGAAAATAGGATGGCTGAACACAACTTAGAAAAATATATATATATATAAAATAATAATAAAATCCATTTTATATAACCACAGTTATGTATAAACTACACTGTTAAGTAATCACAAGTTAATTCTTGAAAGTGTTCATTATGTTGGTAGTAAGTGTATATTTACATATTTCATTGTACCACAACACAAATTTTGACCCACACCATTGAAAGTTTCACTAACGCACAAGATAATTGTTGTAATAGATGAAAACAAAGACAATTATCATGTATCAAAGAGAATTAAAACATAATTAACATACACTTTGCAGGTCATGGCTGTTTTATCATAGAAATATTTTGAATTGATTTAACAACCAAATAAAATATTTTTGCAACATCAATTCTTACCTAAACAATACAATGTCCATTCATAGTCATTTTAAATTAAAAAAATCTATAAAATTATATGTAATTAAGTCATTAGACTTCATTTCAAATCTGTAAATGTTTCCATATCTAGGATACTTTTTATGAATACAATATTAAATGTTTCAAAATATTCTTTCCGTTGAAACAAAAATATTTCCATAGATCAGTGATACTAAGATAACAGTTTGATCCTTGGCAATAATATGTTCCGCTAAAAGCATCTGTGCTCAGATCATTGCATTTTTCATCACCACTACACATCGTCCAATATATTGAAATAAACAAGTCTTGTGTACGGCCCAAAAACAATTCTATATTTCCTCATTTCCGCTGTTTTACTGGTTATGAAAAGTTAAATAATATCATATTCAAATTATATTTTTACAATAAAACAATGTCACCAATTATTATTCATTGTAAGGTCCCAATACATATGTCTAGATTACTTGAACAAATTTGGATTAATATCATATATACAAATACATGTACATGTACTCAAGTGTATGTTTCTGTATTATTTGATTATGCTCATACTTTGTGCAAAAAATAAAGTTTAACAGCACTCTAAAATGTATACATTCAAAATATAAATCATAATATTAATATCAAATTCAATGTGAGAAACATAGATATTGACTTGTTTAAATGAAGAATATTAGCACAAGAATCGCACAAAAATTTGTGATGCTATTAATTGACATCTATATGCTCTGTTAAAAGAATGTAATAGATTTTCTATAAATCGAATTTCCAAGTAAAAAACAAAACATTATCACAATATCTGAATATTATCACATTAGCCAATCTCACATTGAAATAACCATTAGACCATGGAAAAAGGTTCAGTATCATCTAATATAATTACCGGAAATATTTACCATTTAAATTGTTAAAAAATAATCACCTGAGATATTTGGTACCATGGTGGTGATAAAGAATATATCATCAATAAAAATACCACGTTTATAGCATAGAAATGCATAACAAATCTGTTGTAGCAAATTCATTTAGATACTATGTTCAACATTCATGTCCTTATAGAGGAACATGCATAACTCTGGATGATGTCTAGCATTTGCATCACTAGTCTACAGAAAAAACATAATTCTGGGTCCAAATATCCCTTAGCTACGCCAGAGTTGACTTTTCACATTGAATGTTACAACATATATCATATTTTCAAAGTGATGCTGATGTGGACACAATGCATGTATAAAGTATGCAGTAACGTTACACATGTATATATTTATAATAAATCTATAATTATCATTGTTCTTGTGGCAAATATGAGTGTAATTGTGCATCTGAAATTTTTATACACTTTATGAACTGTTGATAACTTCTGCATTGAATTATATCATTTTCAATCCAACATCATAGCATACACAATCTTACAGTCAACTTTCTATTCTGATTAATATTACATAGGCAGTTCATAAGCATAATCATGAGAACATAGTCTAAAAATATGAAGTGCAGTTCATTCTTGTGTCCATTCTTTACATTGCATAATACAATTTTGTACAATATTTCTTTCCAGCACATTAATTAAATACATTTTGTCTACATTTATTTGTACCAATTATATGCATTTTAAATATTCAAATACAATTAATAGTCTCACCATGATTGATCATTTCAATATCATTGTTAGTATCCCAGTAAATCATCAATATTGGCATAACGAATATGATGATTTGCTCATGAAATGAAAACCATTTAATATTATTTCTCCGGTAATATCATATGCATAAACAACTACTTAAAACTACCAGTTGAATAAATGCATTTCATCGTATTTACATGCCACTCATACTAGACCATTTGAAGATAAACTAGAGAATACTGTACACATACATATCTATCTTTTGTACGGTGTAGCACAAAAATCAACAGTCCTCACTGCACCTTATTTAGCCATCTCAGTCACACTCGCACATGCACCAAATACTTGCACCGTCAAATCACACTTGTTTGTGTTCCATCTTTGGGTCGTGCTCTGTTTCGTAGTCAAGATGCACGAAGGCTCTCTCCACGTCATTCAAACGCTCTATCTTCACCTGTAGCAAAACGAAACATAGTTTAGGTATCTCTTTATCTTTATAAATTGAATGTACAGTACATGTATACTTAAAAACAAAATACTAAAATAAAACATGCAGAAAGGAACTTAAGAACATTTATTGATATACTAGAAGATGGGTAAAACTTGCTTATTCAAACTCAATGTGTGTGGAAAAATATATTCAATTTTGTAAAATCATTGGTCTTAATAGACAAATTCACAATAAATACACATACAATATTTCATAAAAGTGATTTAAATTTGTAAAAAGTAACAAAGATAACAAACTATAAAAAGATTGTATTTTGCTACCTGAAGAGACTCTCCAATATCATGAGCTTTCTTCAGGTTCATATTTTCATCCAGCACAATATCAACTTCTACCAGGAAATTGTTACCAAAGTGAAATGCTCTGACCTAAAAATAGTAAAAATGAAACTATGTGGTTAGAGATTTTAGTAAGAATGAATGTAATCTTACAAGAAGCCTACATGTATAGAATAAACACTAATATTTGAGTACATTGTATGACAACAAAATAATGTGTCGTGTAATGCAAGTGCGAGTCAATAGTTTCAACTATATGTTTATGCATAAACAACTCAATCAATAAGACCGATGGATAAAATACAATAAAAAATGGTAACTTTAGATATTACATAAATTTCAGAAATAATTCGTAGCTAAGAGCAGTATCTTACGGTATCAATGAGTAATATATCTGGGTGATGGTTGAGAGCGATCCACGTAATCTTTTTCAAGAATTCCGGTCTCGCTGTGTGTCCGGTCAGCATCTTTATTTGCTCTACAAATCCATCAACAGTTTAGATTACGAAAGAATAATACACACGAAAATCTATATCAAGAAATACAAAAACAACATTTCTATACAATGAAAAGTGGGCTCTTAACAAAAGATCTTGGCAGCCTGTGAATCAATGGTGGTTTTCACCACTTCAAATAACTACACCTCTAAAATAACCAACAGTGTAATTTTCAAAAATTAAACCAGGTGAATTGCTAAAGATGGACTAAACAGCTGATAACAAGCACTCAGTAAAATGCGTGAAATGAAATTTATAACAATGTTGAGAGAGCAGCTTATGGTAAGTGCTTTCAATACATGTATATCTTAATACTAAACATTCATTTTGTGATAAATCCTTTATAAAAATGAATGTATAGTATTGTACAATAAGAAATCCAATGAATCTGTTCAACACATGCATATCATGATTTTACTGCATAGAACAGCAGCTCACCCCATCCTGTCCTGAACCAGCTGTACATGATGTAGAAGCTGATGAGGATGGCTCCAATGGGGTCAGCATACGGCCACAAGCGGTCACCTACACACAAACAAAACACACCATTGATCAACTAAAACCAATAAATCTATCAATTAATATAAATCAAATCTTAACATTTTTATTAACTAGCACTGATTATTCCTCACATTTTTAAAGGTTGTGGCATGAGGCAAAGTCAACTGCATCAGTTGATAAGATTTTGGTAAGTTATAAAAGAAAAACTATTAAATTTATTATCAAAGAAAATTGATGCAAATCACTTGGGCGTGAGCTACCTAGTCTACTCTCCTCCAAGCCTTTTGGGGCAGTTGGATCCATACCCAGATGTGCTAGATCTTTTTGACATGATTGCATCCCAAGTCTGCTTTGGTCTTCCCTTGCCTCACCCTGCCTGTATCTCAAGCTTTCTTACATAACTAATCCATCTAGAGTCGCACTCCACCTGACCTAACGAACTCAGTCTGCCTTACTTTGCAAAGCACATTTTAAATGTCTGTGATACATAATTTCTCTAGAGGGCTATCTGCACTGACATCATCAATGGGTTTCACCTGACACATCCAACGAAGAATAGCTCTCATTTCTCTTCAGGTGGTTTACAGTGCTGGAGGATGCTGCCCCGGTAGGAGCTCCCAAATTTGCTCCCAGCAGTCTTGTATCTAACAGTTGCAGCAAGTTACAGCCTCCCCAACTAGACTACATGTCACTCTCTGAGATGTCACCTCAGTAAAAGAACTCTTGTCACCACCTTTAAACTGTACAATTCAACCACGGGGACTTCCTTGGTTTGCCTGACATCAATTGGCCAGATGTTGCAACTACATCTTCACCCCTTGAAATCGAAATAAGAACCATATGGGTTTCATATGTGGTGCAAAAGTACAATCAACATGCCAAAAGCCCCATAAAGATGAAATTCAGTGCGGTAAGTGTGAAAAAGTGGGGCACGCTTGTCCTGCGCCCTCTGGTGTCAGTGCAGATAGCCTTCTAGAGAAATTATGCATCACAGACATTGATACTGTGCTTTGCAAAGGCAGACTGAGTTGGTTAGGTCATGTGGAGTGCAACTCTGGATTGATTAGTAAAGTAAGAAAGCTTGAGATAAAGGCAGAGAGAGGCAAGGGAAGACCAAAGCAGACTTGGGATGCCATCATGTCAAAAAGATCTAGCACCTCTGGGTATGGATGGATCAAACTGATCCAACTGCCAAAAAAGGCTTCCAGGTTAGTACATTAGGTCCAGTGAATTGGATGGATTAGTAAAGTAAGAAAGCTTGAGATAGAGGCAGCAAAAGGCAAAGGAAGACCAAAGCTATCTGACTTAGATCCAAATACAGTGGTGTGAGTTGTTGAGTTACTCACCAATGAGGCCGTGCAAAAGTAAAATCAACATAACAAAAGCTCCCATGAAGATGAAATTCAGTGCTGTGGGTGTGAAAAAGTGGGGCATGCCTCTCCTGCGTGTGCCCTCTGTATCTAACAAAGATACAAATACGGTGGTGTGAGTTGTTGAGTGACTTACCGATGAGGCCGCACGCCATGGCGATGGAGTTGCTGAGCACGTCGTTGCGGTGGTCCTGTGACAGGGCGTCCGTGCCTGGCGTCCGCACCCGCCGACACAGCAAGAACAGCGAACTTGGTCACTGCAGCAGGCAACAACCAATCATGGTCATGGTGTTATAGTCATGTTGTTATAGTCATAATGTTATATACCTGATAAACTCTATTTCAAGCAATGCGAGTTCATACTGGGCTGCAGACAACAACCAATCATGTTCATGGCGTTATAATTGTCCTGTTATATACCTGATAAACTCTATTTTAAGCAATGCATGTTCATACTCTTGGGTTCCTTCTACACGGGCCTAAAGCCTCAATGGGTATTACCGGTAGATTTAACAAGAAATGAAATACCGCTTACTTTTTCACTGCTAATAGTCCAAAATCATGTACCATTTATACTGGATTATCCATCATTTCAGTGTTAACATAATGGCTTGTATCCATTAAATTTTGTTCATCAAGCATGTTAATTAACATGCTAGAGCTGTAGTTAGCATGCTCAAATTTGGAATATACATTGAAAATCGTAAGCACTTGGCACCTATTTCAAAAGGACCAAAATTCTACTCATGTCACCTCGCATTATCATTCACTCTGATAATTAGAAATTTTGAACAACTTGATTTCTATATTTACTCTCTTAAAGTTTCAAATTTAACAGGTCCACTTGCAATAGAGAGACCTCTCAAGTGTTACTGACCGATGGTGAGAGAGCAGATGACGATGGAGACGATGCCGAAGTGTGGGCCCTCGCCGTGCACCGTCACGTACATGATGATTTTCTCTATGGACTCGCGAACCTGCAAATGACGTGGTTGTAATTCTTTTCTTTTTTTTAAATGCTTGCAATTTTCACTTTCTCTTTGTTTGTCTTTACAATTTTAAAAATTATCAAAAAATATCCAAAGTTATTATAGAGGTATGTTACGGAAATTTAGAATTTTGTTCTTTAGAACAGCTTTTTTTTCTACATACATGTACATGTCTTTGACTATGACTAATGACTGACCATCTGGACGGACGCCAGCGACATCACCACAGACAGGATCACAATCGCAATCGGCTCCAGTTTCGTCCGACCTGCAAACAAACCGATTCACTCTGATCAATGCATGTTTCATACCAAGTATAAAAACGGAATTTCACATGCAACCACAAGACAAAAAGCATCTAAGTACAATGTACTTTTCCTGGCTATTCTATAAATCGAATGTAATTTAAAGTTTGATTCACTAGATTTCACAATTTCAACACATATAAAAAGACATAGCTCACCCTAAGTATTCTCTTAGAAAGATGTAACAGAAGTGAACTTGATGTTGAACAGGTTAAGTAGCATGTTAGAGGGTACAGGGAATAATACACGTATTTTTGTGTCCTCTTGCAGCATTAGCACATGCTCTGATCTCAAGCAGGGATTCGTGTGTGAGTGTGTGGCATAAAGAAGGCAATGTGAGAGTGATTCGTGTAGTAGTTAGCTTACCTTACCACACACTAGATCAGGTGGGAAGTTGTGAGTTCTACATTAACTTTATACAGATCCCGGACAAGTTCATATAAGAAGCATAGGGAAAGGTCTGTTTCAATCCCTGACATCTTCATCATTATTGTGTAAAGAAAGCCTTTTGTATAGCTGATTGTAGTTCCTCTATTTGTTACACTAAATTGGACCAACAGCTACTGTGCATGCATGAATATACATGTACGCAAACTACGCATGTAGTAAGCAATACTAAACATCCAGACTGTCAGACGGTATCTACTGACTGCTGTGGCTGGCATTGTCAGAATAACCATCTCGTTTGTGAGATCATATATGGCATATATGATTATGTACCTCATGAAGCCATCACAACATCATACTAGTACATATATGTATGAGCAGGACACACGCCTCACTCACCCTGAGGGTACGTGTAGATGTTGCGGCGCTTCATAGCGCGACCCGACCACCACATGAGGGCGCCACTGGCCAAGTCCACGGCGCTGTCGATCACCGACGAGATCACAGCAAGGGAGCCCGACAGACCGGCCGCAATCGCCTTGCCCACCAGTAACAGCTGGGGAGAAGAGTGAGTGAGAGTATGTGAATGGTGAATGAGATGGTGGGTGAGGGATTGAGTGTTGTTTCACACACCTGTTGTCTACTTATAACATACTTCTGATAGAGATACCAATAACCTTACAACGGTTCTAATCTGGGCACCTAATGTGTAGAGCATGTCAAGAAACAATGAATATGAACCTGTTTGGTGTACACGAATTCACATTAAATGTGTGTGGTTTGTTATCATTTAAGCAGTTATAAGGTAACGAGCTTCATCTTTGATTCAACATGTAACAAGGGTCTATTGTGCTTCCGTGGCCGAGTGGATAGGGAGTTGGACTCGTGACCAGAAGGTTGTGGGTTCAATTCCCGGTCGGGTCTGATGGTAGGTGTTGAGCAAACCTACCTCTAACAGGTTGCACACTGCTCCGTGGTACCTACACGTTAAATAGGTACAGGTCAGGTGAGTGAACGCTAATGTGAGTGATTAGCACTTCTGCGCTACAGTTGCGATGTGCTGTATGCTCCCCGGGGAGTTGAGAAGGATATAGTGTGAAAAGGATGCCAATAACCTGGTGTAAATATGTAAAGTCACTAGAGCACGATAACAGTTAACAGTGGAAAAACCACATTTACATTTTTTTTTTTTTTATTAACATTACCGTCATGGCTGTGGAGGGCACCTTAAGTCCTCTTTATCACTTTTTAACCTTTTTTCACACATGCTCCCATGCAGCGTTGCCCAGTGCAATTTCCTCGCTCCAACAGCACAAATGCTACTATCTCTATTTACTTGTGCATGTATGTAGTATTTCTTTACAATTGCTTATGCTTTTACAATTCAAACTCATGTCAAAATAAATACTGGTAACAATAAGTACTTACAAGGTTGCAAAAGAACGAGATCTTCGCCAACATATTTGCTTTGCGCTGCAGTTCAATCTACAAACATTCGAATAAATGATCAAAAATTCATTAGCCTTCATTGTTATCATAATATTCATGTAATGGCTTTTGATAAAAAGAAAATTCAATATCATAATCAACTGCTTTTACATTATGGGTTATCATTATAATTAGTTACTTCAAAAGAATAGGATATACTGCATTGAATTTAAGAATAAATTTCATTTCTATCATCCAAGCGCCTAAAACTTTAACTTAGACACTGTATGCCTTTTACCGGTAATCTTTTAACCAAATGTTCTATATATGTTACTCAATTAAAATTATTAATAGATATTTCTTTAAAGACACTTCTTATATCTATGGATATTTTCCTAACAGCAACCCTCGAAATAACAATAATTTTTCAAATAAAAATACAACAGAAAAACGTAAATCAAACAGGATGAGTTTTACTGAGTACTCACAGAGGAAAACATTTGTCTCAAAATGTGATGTCCATGGGTATACAATAAATGAAATTGATTTGAAACTTCAAAATAATAAACTTACACATTCTACAATGTATAATTATTTTGAGTTTAAGAAATTTAACTCTTTCAATGTAGATGCATGTCTAGAAACAGTTTACTACTGGTACATTCTAATAAATTAGATGAACTGTTTAATAAATTAATATGTACTTCATAAGGACCTACTAAATCAAACTTGAAAGAAGTGATTAAACAAAATTGAAAGCTTTCGAGGTATTTTCATAATTCTTGGCACGAAAGTACTGTAGAGACCTTTGATAATTATGTCAAACTAAAGCAGATGAATATTCAATATAAAAACAAAATTGAGTGATCTGAAATTTTGAGTTATCATACTGATATATGATATAATATACATGTTATATGATAGGATCTGGTTATTTGTTAGTCATCAATAAATTTGACTATACATCGGAGTTTGGGATAAATGGATCCTACTGTAGTATTTCTGTAGTTTCATTGATAGATGATTGTATGCGATTATCAGGGGTTTGACCTCCAATAGGAGGCTAATAGATATAGTTTGATCACATATCACAATATGTTGAATTAGAGATGATAATTCACCTTGAAAAGAATCATTATACACTGCAGTGTAGATAGTTACAACCATGACCATTCAAAGCTTCTTTCAAAAGATCTTTTCAAACACAAGACAAAAAGATCCTTTCAAACACAAGACAAAGATTCCCTAAATCAGAACACTGCTCCTAACTTTTATTAATATAGTTGGGTCCACATTATGATATTCTTTTTTAAACTTGTATTATGCTGTCATAACGTAGCTATCATAAATAATATGTATTTCAATCAATTCAACATCGAAGCAGTTTGCTAAATAGCCACTCATCCTAGTTCCTAGTTCACTGACCATGTAGTCTGCAGCCTCCATCGCATCATCTACCTCGAGCTGTAGCTCCTCGAACGCTGTGATGAGCTCATCCTGGGTCTTGTAGTAACGTCTGCAACATTGCATAAGACTCAGAAAACTATGGTCCATTTCATAATGAAGTGTACCTTATATTTTGCAAGCCATTTTACATGATTAACAACATGCATAATAATACAAAGGTCTGAGTGTCTATACCTGTATCTGTATCTGTATTTTAATCTGCAGGGCTTTATCAACATATGGGCAGATGGATGGGAGTAAGCTATGTTGTGTATGTCTTGTGTACATACCAACTAGTAGATATTGGTTACGTGTGAGAATCTCACAATTGTGTCACCAATTATAGATTTTGTACATATATTGTGATGTTTCACTTGAAAGATCCACATGCAGGCAGACATATGCACCGATCCTGATTGTAAATGGAGTATCAAGACAGTGGCTATGAAGGTTGTAAGTTTACTTACTTGAGGATGGCATTGTCTCCCAAATGAAACTACACATTTATTTATGGAATTGATAAAACACGTAGAATTCATGCCTTGCATTAGAATGTGAACTATAGTGGCGAGCTTTCAAATTGTTGCTCAAGGGCAGGAAATTCTCTAAAAGCAAATTGATGATAATTACAAAGTTGCTGGGCATTTCATTAGAGAAAAGGTACTGTGAATCTAAATTCATAACACAAGCACTAAATGAGCTCATTTGGATATTTTATACACCGGTATAAGAAAATTAATTGAAAAAAGAATTTTAAGTTCATGTATGCCAGACTCGAGATACCAGATCAGCAACTCGTGTCAATTGGTATTTGCACACATAAGTGTTCACTCTCAGACCATGCTTTACTTTTTTCAATTGAGACATTTATCACAATAAACGTGCTAGGTTAGTGAAGGTGATGCTTTTGATATTGTCCTGCCTAAGTGACTGTTTGACTTATGATCTGTTATCAACTACAGAAAGTAGACCACTTTTGTCACTTTAATAAATATACTAGACTAGATTTATCTAGTAAATTATATGGTTAAACCACTGAACTGTAATCATCAGGAGTCAAATGATCCTTTGAGGTTTGGAAGCCTCGTTAAAAGGCGTGTCCCGTGTAGAGGACTGTCATCCCTCTGCACATAAAAGAACTCACCTAGTTTGAAAACAATAGCTAGTGTGATCCCTCCACACAACCTTGGCTCAGTTGGTTACCTTATTTCCAATGTGGTCCTGTTATACCAAACAAACAGGACCACATTGGAAATAAGCATTACAAATAAATGTACGCTTTTTTGTGCTATCCAAGGAACATTAGTTCCTGAAGAATATCAATCAATCAATCAATTTTCCACAAACTATTGTGTGGTGTCATTTTTTTAGTTTACAAACTTTAGAACTTTCATCCATTCATCAATTAGTGAAATGGCATAATACAGAATGTTTCATGCAATAGAGCAAGTTGAATGTTCCGTATTCAACACTGTCAAGTTTATTGTACCTGCTATAACTAGGCTACCAACAAAACGCTGAAAAACAGAAACATGTTTATTGTGACATTTATGAACTATGATAAACCTGCTTTTGCACTTCTCATAAGCAATTGTATCTAACACATATTAGCAAACATTACACACAAACAAGTATTTTCACACACTGGAACTAACCTTAGAAGCTTCAGACAAGTGTAAGTACATGTCTGTAAAGTTACTGACTGTGAGGTGAATAAGCAGTCAAGCTGTAAAAGACCTAATTTTCTTTTCAACATGTGGGCAGACTGGTGAAAAGGGTACATACCTGATGGACTTGGATAGGCTCTTGTCCTCCTTCTGTTTCCCCCTCTTCTTGGAGCTGAACATACTCAGTGAGATCTTCCAGCTGCTGCTCTCCTCCTCTTCTGCAACACAGAAAGGCAGGCCGATGATGATAAAAGATTGTGAGAGTTATAAATGCAACCCCAGTGTTGACTTCTATAATGTTCTGTTTCAAGGCAACATGTGACACATATCCAGTGGCTGATCTAAGGAATGGGGGGGGGGGGGGGGTAGTGGTTGAACACATGCACACACACACACCACATGTCTGGACCTGAAAACCTGAAAGCACACAGGATTTCATACTTTTTCCACAGGCATTGCGTCTGAACACCAGTTAACCCACCCACACACCCCTCACCAGATTGTAGATTTGCACCTCACATCATAGCATCAAACACACCATGACAGGGGTGAATTCATTCGGTAAAGATATGATCTAGATCTATTTAGAAATACAAAATGACTAAGATAGAGATTTTTTTTTTTTTTTACAATGGAAAATAGTTTGCCCAACGTTGCTCATTGTTCTGCAAGATGAATGTAAGAAAATACTCGAATTACGGCAACATAAAGCATTTGCATACAAACAAATAGCAAAATTTATAGAAATATGTTTCACAAAAGCTCAATAAATTACATAAATGAATGATAACAGAACAAAACACAAATATGATATTTGATAGAACTACTATTTATAGATTTACGCAGAGGGTTTTTGTTGCTTGTCATTTTGTCCGAACCTGTAAATAAAAATAAATTCCTTAAAACATGGATATGTGTTACGAATAAAACGTTCTGAAACTGGAGTCTAAATTATCATATATGACAATCTAGTTGACTTTTATAAAATTAACTTTTTAATCTACATTTATCATATATACAATGTACTCTGATCATGTCATCCACTATAGCATTAGTGAAATCATAATTTTGATGGATGTACCATGCAGCCAAATAAATCTGTATAAAAATGTCAATTTAATTTGATGAGAAATGACAGAACACAAATGTCGAAAGTCACTAGATCATGTCACCACTTGGGTGGTATGTATGTTTTTAATATGTCAACATAATGATTTTCAATAAAATGAGCAGAATTTGTTGCTTACAAATGATTGACATTTCATTCATTTTTCTTCAGATATCATTTTTATTCCATCTTAAAAATGTCATTAAAAATTAAAACACATTAACATAGAGTTGATATTAACATTAAATCTGATTAAACATCAGTAAATAAAACAAACTAAACATAAGTATCATTTGAATTAAAAAAAGAAAATTCATACTGCATGCTACATGTTTTTCAATGTCAGCAAAAGCCATTCTGATTCTTTCTAGTGTATCACAGCTCGGTGTTCCGGCTGTTTTGGAGAAAATAATTTTCATATTTGTAAACATTTGCAGAATTTTCGCATGAGAATCCATTATTATGCACAGCACATTTATAGGATTATTATACATATCTGGAAAGACAGATGTAATGTATTTGAGATACAAAGTGCAATATTTCATAATAAATAGTTATAACATACCAGTTAAGTAAATAAAACCATATTGGAATAATCATTACATCAAACAATATATAAAAATTTTAACTTTCTAAAGATGATTGGTATTTCAATATTTCAAAACTTAAAAAAAAATTGTGATCTCAAGATTACTGAAGATTACAAAATGAAGTAAAAATTCTGTGGACACAAAACACATAATTCAATTAATATCAACAGCAAAAAAATGGAATAAAACAATAAATCACAAAATATTCATACTGGATGGCAAATCAATGATGGCTGAACGAATTTTTTCTAAGCTGTCAAAACTTGAAACATTTACATCTAAATGAAAATACACAAATACATAATAGCTATTTGTTTTTCAGTGTACGATGATGAATATAATACAAAAGATAGATATGATAATTCAAAGCTGAAGGTCAATAATGTGAGAAGATAGCACAATATTGTAGTCGATTGATCACATTATATCAAAAGTGGTTACAGTACAACTTCTTTTATGCTTATCCGAATAATTCTATTTAGCGAATGCACTGATGTCTAATGTAAACCCATAAAATGATGTTCAATCGCATTATTCTTATGGGATTATTGGTTTACGATATACAACTTCAACCCTAATTAACGCATGAGTTGTTGAATATCGTCTACTATCATCTATAGTCACTCGTGGTCGCGTACATACAATGATACGTGGTTTCTTACATTAGCCCACCCCGAAACTCCCTCATCCGGATACATGCATGTATATCGATTTTCCAAATATCCATCCAGCTTCCGAACGTGTCCGCTTAAAAGAGGTTGTACTGTAAAATGTGAAACATTTTTAAATTCAACAGTAATGTGAAAAAGTCATTAATTAATGGAGTCATACATGAATTTGGAAACAAAATCATATTAGTCATTATAATAACAAAATTCTCTAAATGAAAAAAAGTAAAAATAACATCTATCATATAGCATTCTTGAACACATAATTAATGTTCGTCTAAAAAATACCCACAATGCAATTATTTGTTGCCCCTTAGAGGCGAAAATGGTACTACAGTTAGCAAACTGATGAATACTATGGTCTTGCATCATAAAGCATTGTCATTAATTTTCAAAACCTGACAGTTTTGTTTTTTTCTCACTTACATTAGACTTAGAGATCAAGCCATTATTCAGCTGTGAAGGTCAGATGTACAACTGGGAGGATAAAAGGCTATCGAATATACCGTAATATAAAACATGAGGAGCTTACTGTCAATGAGGCTGGAGTGACTGGGCACACACTCCTCCATGCAGACGGCTCGGTGCCGCAGATTGGACGTGCTTGACGATTGCGACGGCAGGTTACTTTGGTCACTGCAGACACCGTTGGGCACCTGAGCTTTGTTGTTGTCATTGACGCCTCCATTGGGCACCAGAGCAAGAGGCTGAAAACATCATGCTATAAGTTACCGTTTATGTTCATCGTACTGAGGGAACTCATGGAGTTGAAAACATGATGAGTTCAATTCACGGTTGTGGATGATGGTAGGTCCTGAGCCTAATGGTACTGAGTAAACTCATTCTCAGATGGATGTACACTGCTCTGTGCCAATAAAATTCATACTAAATGGGTGCAGGCCAGGCAAGTGAATGCTAGTATGAGTGATTAGCACCACATAATTTATATTTACACAATTGATAAATCAAACAACTTTACATATTTTAAAAAGTCAATA
This sequence comes from Streblospio benedicti, assembly GCA_019095985.1. NCBI lineage: Eukaryota > Metazoa > Annelida > Polychaeta > Spionida > Spionidae > Streblospio > Streblospio benedicti. The sequence goes on along the minus strand of CM032667.1, from coordinate 14,368,072 downwards.
CAACCAACACACATTTACAGCAAATTTAAGTACAAGAAAACTGCAAATTCATAGATTCATCTTAATATTTGTCTCAGTTGTGAATGAGCTGCAAAAGCAAGATCGTTTTACAATAATTTTTTTCTTCTACAAGTACATTTCAAGTACATTAATCATTACTAAATGAACTCAGACATGCAGATGCCGCAATTCACTTACAGCAAAATCAAATAATTCTGACATAATAAATGCATCATGAATGTGATTGAATGGCATTTAATGGAACTCACCAGCAAGTGTCCATTTTCATCTGTGGGGCTTGTGTAGGATCCAGATCTTCTTGCATTGTCATAGTTTTTACAATTCCCATATGAATTTCTACAGTCTAATACTCCATTGTTATGAGATTCAGTTGATTGTGAATAATTAAGGTCTGTAGTTGGCAATGAGTTTTCATTAAAATTCACCGAACTGTCTGGCCTTGAACTATGCGGCTGTTCGTGTGACTCCTCAGTGTCATCTTTGGTGGGTTCCTCGTTTCCGTTTATTAGGTCTTTTTGTTGTGTCTCCTTATTTTCAACTAACAATGGAGTAACAACTCCATGTTCAGCAGAACCACTGTCTTCTGGACTGTCTTTGTTACTATCCATTTTTGAGTGTGCAGACAACGAGCTGTTTACGGCAGAAGCTGCATCCTTGGCCTTACTGTGTCACTGGATCACCACCTTGAAAGGACATAAGAAATCTGCTATAAGATACATATACACAATGATTCGATAAATCAATGGATTCTTATCAACTCTTGCTTTGTTATCCATCATGTTCAAAAAAGGGGTGGCTTCATTTTTAGAATATTAGTACGTATGTTTCAATACCCGCTAAGCTATTCTTAAGATCTGAAAGTCCAGCATGCCTAGTGTGGAGATATTTTAATGGTCCTTTGAAGTGTTGATATCTACAATCACAGGACCAAGCACATTGAATTTATCAGACACAGAGATCATGTAATATTATAGCCACATACACAATAGTCATGTGCATTTACATGCTTCCTTTTGATATGATGAACAATAAACATATACCTGAATTGAGAAATTGTATGAACATTATTTTCTGAATAGAAATTATTCAGATTAAGTGAAGTAGGATATACATACATGTATTATGACTGATAATTACTTACACTGGAAATGCCACAAGATGATAAGCGCAATATACAGTTACCAATCACTACAAATAAATTGTACTTCTTGCGTTTCATAATATCAGTCAACCACAATATTATAAAACAAATTAATTGTTTTCTCTGTATTATGCAGTCATATCCATAACTGTCCAGACATTGTAATGCTATTCAATTATGTCCCCATGAGTAATAAAATTATTGCTTAAAGGCAAATCTGATTACGTCAAATACTCTTCATTAGAATATTTTTATGGTATCCCTGGGCAGCATTTCTTGCAAAAACCTAATTGGCAATGCAGTCTCGTGAGCCTTATAACCTCTATGAAAGATAGACCTTTACTTATCCTGCCAACAGTCATACTCTTGAAGTGATACATTTGTATAAAAATCATAGTCATGTAAATGAGAAGTCTTCATGATATAATTGTCTTTGACTTAAGTTTTTCTTCTACAAAGTGAACTATTATTTAAATACATGTACTTTTTCCTAAATACAAGCAAACTCCATTCAATCCAATTTCATTCTAAATTCATGATCTACTTTTTCCCTCGAGCCTTCAACATAAGAATTTAAAATGGTTGGATCAATGATTTTGCCAAAAGAAAATAAAGCACACCAAAGAGCCAAAAGTGGGACAATGTTTCATTAGAATTTTTACCCTCCTCAGTCTACTATAGTAAATGCACAATTTTCAACTCTATATAGTTTTAGCATAATACAACTTCCCCCTCATTAATCAGATATGCAACAATGTAAATCCTGATGATCTAAAGCAATCTAAGTGCCAATACAGGACTTAAATCATTAATAGTGCAAAACAAACAAAGAAGCTGATGATAAATCTGTGTTTGCTTGCCTACATAAGCTACGATCAAATGGCATATAACTGTGGCTGAAATTAGAACTTTGAAGAGTAACTTATAAATTTAAATTAAACAAACAAATTCAGCTTGTGTCTCTACGAATTTAAAAACCCATTCAAGCATTCAACAGGTCGTTACTGTAATGAAATCGACCCCCAGAAACTGTGGCCATTTGAATTTAGCACCCAGTAGTGCGTAATGATTTATAAATGATGCCACAATGTGCAACATAGGTTAGAGGATGAGTTGAAATAACATAATAAACTAATAAACAATGAATAAATATATAAATATATGCATCAACATATACTGTGGAGATTTCAAAATGACAGAAAATTTTTACTACATAATGTAACAACAGTTACAAGAATATTTAGAGAGAAGGCACAACAAATGCCAGGTTCTCGAGGGCAGGTTATCACCAATGGACCAGCCCCTTAAATTTAGTATCGATAAAATTGTCTACACAAATATAAATGTGCTTATTTACATTCACAATGAACAGTTTTCTGCCATTTTTAGCGACTTTACATCTACACCAGGTCATTGGCATCCTCATCAGTCATCACACTATATCTTTCTTAACTCCCCTGGGAGCATACAGCACATTGCTATGTTGCTACAGCCCTAATCACTGACATTAGCTTTCACTTGCCTGACCTGTACCTATTTAACGTGTAGGTACCATGGAGCAGTGTGCAACCTGTTAGCGGTAGGTTTGGTCAACACCTAAAACCACACTCAACCGGAAAGCGAACTCATGACCTTCTGGTCACAAGTCCAACTCCCTATCTGCTTGGCCACAGAAGCATGCATATTAGGGATTGGGTGAAGCCGTTGCCCAGCAAAAATCGCATCAGTAGTGCAACGGAACCTCATTGGACGAGCTTTGTGACTTAATTAAGCATTAGTCTCACGACTGAACCTTCAGGAACAACTGTACTTCCTTCGATTTTCATTCATGTATGGCCAAATGGTGGCTGTAAGTCATAATGGTCAGTTTGTTACAAAATCAACTGACTGACCACTAACTGCTTCATTTACTTTCCCAGCTTATTAGCTGGCTAGAGATCTTGTGATTGGTTGGGCGGCTTGGGCCAGTACATGTAATGTTAAAACAGGCAGGGAGTTGTTATGTAACTGATAATTTTGCAGGTTAGTAAAATAGTAATTGATATGATAGCATCCTTAACTCTTTGCTTGACTGAGCTAACTGGTCATTTCATGTAAGAACTTTCATAGCTCCCATATGACGAGTCTCTAGATACACAACTGTCACATGTATATATACATATACTTGGTAATCAGTTTCATAAGACAGACTTAAGTTTTGAATGGTCAATACCAGTGATGTAGAGTAGTTATAGCTGTCCAATTTGACAAATAAGCACAATTACAAGCCCTTGAATGATAGTCATTGAAATTTTTAGTTACACATACTCTTCCTACTAAGTGTTGAACAAAAAGAAAGTGACAATTTTTATAAAAATAATTAAAGCATTAGCATTTAGCAACAACCAATCAGTTGAAATGCTTCATACAGTATGTGAACTTTGTGATACCAAAAAGCATACAAATCAGCTGATACAAACCATCAATATTCATTCCATCTCAATCGCCAATCCATGTGAATTCCTTACATTTTAATAATATTGTTTGTTGTGTTTTAGAATTACAATTTGCATATCCATTGTCACTTCCAGAACTTATTTCAGTAATACTTATACATAGAAAAATGATGTCTTTTGTTTATATCAAAACCACATATTCATATTTTTAAGACCATACATGTTGTTCATCTAGACATATGGGTCACATGCACACAGTGTCATATGAAACGAAATAGAAAATCACAATTTACCTAATACATGTAGGCATTCAATGGTAGTAATTTCACCGGAGTAAATTTAAAACTATATGATGGTAATCAATGTCAAGCTATATATTATCCACGACACACAATTTGCCATAGATTCTTATGATATCTGTGCATACACCTGTCCTGACAGAATAGAATACACACTATTTGCCAGTAGTCTACCAGCAGGTTTACCAAGTTTGTTGGCCTCCCTAGATGACATGTGACGGTGAGGTAAGCTGTGCCTTTGTCTAAGTCTAAGTGTTACGCTTTTAAGTCATGATATTACATCTAAATCTTGTTACTAAAGTGCAAGTCATGATCCCAACTGGCATGAATATATTTGTTATACAATCATTCATGAGCACGACAGCTCATGAGCATGTTATGATACTACTGTTTTCCTAAGCTACATAGGCATAAGTACTAATGCAAATTATTGAGATTTACGCTCCACATTACAGATTTAACAATAAATAACAAATCTTGTAATACCTATGAACATTCGTTGTATAATTTAACATATTCTTTGGGTGAAACATCACATTTTGTATTATTTACATTGTGAGGTCAAGGACATAACCCGCTGTAACAAAATGAACCATGGTTCAATTTTGCCGTTTGTTCATCACCGGCTCGCATTTCCGGGTTCAAACCAACATGTTAAAACTTTCATTATTTTTAAGTTTAGTTGGCTTCATATGGCATATGCCACCAGGGTCATATGGTCTATATGAAGATCAGGTTGGCAAGTTCGATTGGTAAGGGAATTTGCCACTGTATGAGTGCAAATACATTGATTTATAGATTATTAACATTATGCATATGGATCACTGTCACTGATCATCATTTTAAATGATAAGCAAAAAAAACATCTATAGGGGCGATCCAGACGAAAAATGGGGGCAAACCTGATGTTAAGTTTTTCAGAACCCCAATTAAACCTTTTTTTGGGAATTCATTGAACAACAAACTTTTTTTTCATGTTTGTCTTATTAACTATGCATCCCGTATATTTTTTGTTCAAAAACCATCGTAGCACAGCCTCGTTTTTTATCAAAAGTTTATTGTATTTTCGTAAGATTACAATTTTTACATTATGAAGATGCAGGTTGGCGATAATCGATTTGGTTAATTTACAAGATCTTACCAGACTTTTTTTACACTTTGCGAAAACTGATATCATAATATTATTTATAGATGATATTATTTTTAAACATATGGATGGGTGTTGACGGGAGGTCACTGTGCACTGAGTATTTTAAGCTTTTGGTCATGATATCAATCAAATATTTTTAAATGATATGCAAAATATATTTTTGGGGCAATATCTATATAGTACACATAAGGGAGCACTAGAGTGTATTGTGGATGTAAGCATGTTCAGCATCAAATTCATGGCTTTCTTGTCTCTGGTTATGGTGAGCCATTATCATAATCATTGTCAGGTTTGATGCTAGGGTAGGGAGTGGGTTGGGGGTTGTTTGCCCACAGGCCCCATGAATTTTTTTTGACAGCAAGTAAATAATATATTTCAGTATGAATCACAAGCTGCGTTTATTTTTTCCAGGAGACAACAATATGTTGGTCAAGCATCATTCTTAGAATTTGAAAGCTCGGCAGTAGGTGGGAAACGTGTTCTTGTCTCAACAGAAGAAAATGTTCTTGCCGCTATTAGTTCCAGAAATGGACAACTTGGTATGTTTACAAAACAAATATTTTAATTCTTTGTGATTATTTACTGTGATCTTTTTGAAATTTGTATATAAAGCTAGTGCTGTCAATGAGCGTATGGATAATGGCACTATAAATACCTTTATATTATTGTTATATAGCCTCTTAGTCACCTAAATATTTTCTTCTACTGCTCATCGTTTCAGTGTGGAGGCAAGTTTTTGAAAAAGGAATCAATGGCAGGATGGATGATACCGTACAAATTGGAAGTTGTAAGTCACATTTCGAATCATTTTTTCTTAACATTAACATTTTCTTAACTTGACATGGTAAGTAGAGCTTTATATTGTGTTAACTAATTCATATAAGGTAGGCCTGTAACGATACGCTTGAACAATGATACAATACACATCACGATACTTTGTTGGCGATACGATACACATCACGATAACAAAAAACATACGTCAAAACAGACAACAGTCTGTACACGCTGTACGTTACGACTAGTAGTGCAAGAAATCTATACTGAAATAGCGGAGCGCCATTCGCCATTCAATTGACATTTTGTTAGTAACGCCGTTCGCAATACAGCAAAGATGGCGGCGCCCATACTCATGGGAAAAGACAAAGATTTACCTTGAATTATGCAATATTTTGCATATAAATTCATTTAACAGTTATATCGTGAAAGTATCGCGATATAGACTATCATATCGATACTTTAATCGTGAGTAAATAAATCGTGATTCAGTGATGCATCGGTGTATCGTTGCAGTCCTAATATAAGGTAAATCTTAATAACTAATTGAAAGCCAACATTTTTTTCATCCATCATTTCTAATATTCAATGACCTCATCTTATCACATCATCCCAGATTAAGCAGATTTGGCTTTCACATAAATTTTTAGGATTTACTCTCATATGAATGAGTTAATATGTAGGGAAAAAAATTAAAAGATCTATTCAAAGCAATTTGTACGGCATTTGCCAGGGGTTTGTAAATGAGAAAAGCAAACTGAAATATGTAGATCTGATATAATTTCTGATATTATTCAATGACCTTTAAAAAGCAAGAGGTAAATCTGACTATGGCCAATTATTTATGGCACTGGGTTGTAGTGCACATTTCAATTTCTGATTGTCAACATCATGATGCTGTTGAGTCATTGTTGATTATTCTATGACTAGAATTTCCCTCTTATGCTGCCACATTGTAATGATGCGTTTTTGTGAGTAGACCTGTCTCCAGAGAATGAGCGCACTTGTTCAAAAATTTAGCTGCTGTATTTGATGTAATAGGGGACCATGGCACCTGTGGTACATTTTTTGCACTTTTGGTGTACCTTATATGACTATCCAAGCGCCTAGAGGATGCTGTACATACAGCAGTGTAGCTGTCTGTATAGTATCACTTGTGCAGAGTCTAACAATGACAATGCTCTTCATAGGTTAGCGCTAGAGCTGGGTACTGCTGGGACATGGGTGGGTGCTCAGTCTCAGGATAAGCCACTCGTCCGCTCGTATTGACTAGTAAAAACTTGTGATGGACGAGTAAAAAGTTTTAGTAACCCGTCCTTTTGACGAGTAGTAATTCTGGTCAATTTGGCATACCGGTATAGAGTTTGTGCAAGGAGGACAAGTACATATTTTTATGGGACGAGTTGATATTTGAGAGTTACTCATCATGCTGACGAGTAACACTTTTCTACCTTATGCTGAATCTGGGTGCTGCTACGACTTGGGTGAGTGCTGTCAGAGTTACTCTAAGAACAAGGGCGGGGGAAGGGGTGCTGTCAATTATTTTTTGTATTAAATTACAGGTAGATTTTACGTTCCAGTTTCTTGTTTCATGGAGTTGGGCATTGCTGTTATTTGACTGATAGTTACTGCGTATCGAGAAAGTAAAAGCGAATAAAATCCCATGTTATTATTTCTATTGCAGCCATCATTGTTACACTGGGCGGTGGTACCTTTGTTCGCAGTTTCAGTGCATCAACTGGAGATTTGGTGTGGGAACTGAACCTAAGCTCTGTTGACCCCAAAATAAGGTACAGAATTTTTTCCAGTTACCCTTGGGGATGGTAACATATACCCGGTAAGCTCCAAATCATAAAGCTTGATATTTTCTGGAAGTGGATATTGCAGCTATATTCTAGACTATTTGTGACTTATGAAAAGTACATGGAAATCTTGATGAATAATTAATGATTACCATAATTACCATATAGACCCCTATAAATATATATATAAACCTTTGCAAAAAGACTTCACATGAACCGTCATAGAGACCACCTGAGGTCAGTCGTCGTGTGGTCTTAATAGAGCGGTTCAGCAGTACAAACAACGCACCCTCTTCACTTGTGCTGCAGGGCACGTCTGGCGGTGCTGGGATCAGACCAAGACAGCAGTCTGGTCGTGCTGGCTGGCGGCGGCCTGGTGGTCGCCGTGGACCCCGCAAACGGAGCCCAACTGTGGGTCAACACCCTTCCCAACCGGTAAGTCTCCTTCTTAGGCTTCCTATGCCACAGAGTTGTTGACCGTAATGGGCATCCATAGTTTAGAATAGTTTGGATTGTACGAAATGTATTACTGAGCTGCAAAAGTTTTTTTTTTTTAGATATTTGCATATAGAACTGAACTCTCCTCTGTTATTTTATATTTTACTACAGAGATAGCTTGATGAATGTTTTATACTGCAGGGAAGGCATTCAGCAGTATTTCATGCGACAACGCAAAAACAACGCTGAGCATTATTTTGTATTGTTCTTCAGCAGTATTTTTATGTTGTACTACAGCTACATACATTCCAGAATAGTGTGTTGTACTTGTACTACTAAAGCCTCCGCTTTGAGCAAAATTTCATGTTGCACTGCTGCAGAGACAGCGTTTCCTACAATGTGCTTGCGGCTGGTGTGGACCACGTGACGGCTGTGGGCGTAGTGGCCGGAGTCAGCGTCAGCACCGTCACATTTGACGACCAGGGCGCGCAGCTCAGTGCGCACACACTCCCCGCCGGCTGGATCACACCCGACACCAGGTACAGAGAGCCGCAGTGAATATACATCAGCTTGTTTCAATGTGGTTGATATCTCGGAATAGGCATTGAAATAACGGTTATCATTCTTTTTCATGTAATTTCATTAGTTATTATGATCCAAAAGTATCTGATAACTGGGAGAGGGTTGTCACGCCTATTCAAAGAGGGGTGATACTATGGTTATCATGCTTGTTCTCAGCCGGACTACTTTTTTGACATTTTTTAAAACAGTGTTGTTATTGTTTAGAACAGAGTGATCAATACAAAACCAGGTTTGTGTAACATGAATTATATTATCAGGTTAGTTCTTGTGGCGCACCAGGCTCACCTTTCGGGCTTGCCATGATACGCCACAAGAAAACAAATGGGTTACTTTTTCATATTACATCTTGAGTTCTTGACTTTCATTAATGATCACGTTTTGACATTATTATTACATCGATTACGTTACAGTTGTGCAGTTGTGGGTGAGAGTTTTGTGTGTCTTGATGCCCGCTCTGCCACCATATACTCCGTATCGTTGAAGAAAGGCCAGCAGTTCGAGTCTCAAACACTTCAGGTAAGTTAGACCCTTTTATCTTCAACTCTGAATATAACCATTTTCCTTCACTATCCTCTACATTTTTCTAGTCATTCTAATAATAACTCAAATTATGAATAGCGCAAGTTATTTACATTTATTAATTTAAGTATAGGTTAAATGACGAAAATGCTTCAACTCCATTACATATCAATTTATGGTTTATTTTTCTGACTCCTGTTTGCTCAGTACTTTATTGCTCTATATATTGTACATTCTACATCAATGTCAGGTGATACTACAAAACATTTTACATCATATACGAGAAGATTTTCTTCTTGATTCTCCTACAAAAATTGATACATTGGTCAAGCTTCCTGCTCAATCTTTACTTTAATCTTCGGATATACCATATCTAAGGGTGGATACTCATATAGGCCCACCACAAAAAACTGGATCCAACCAAAGTCTGGACTGGTTTATTTCCTCTCTAGATACATATTATATTTAAGGTACACACCCATAAACGACCTAAAAGTCCATGACCATTCAGATGTTGTTATATAGTATGTAACATAATGTGTGCTGTTGGCTAGCATATTCTATTCATTAGACTAATAACCTTGCAGGACATCGGCCTGCCCCCCGCAGATGGTGCCTCCCTGTTTACGTTCAGTGCCAAGGCGGCATTCCCGAACCACTTCGGTGTGCGGTTGTCTCTCCAACACGTGGCCATTGTGAAAGTGCAGGTGGGGCGTGTTGGTCTTGTGCGAGAGTTCAAGCTCGGCTGTATTGTTGACCTCGCCACCCTGGGGGATAAGAAACTCGCCATGGTGCTGGAAAAAGGTCCCGTTGATGTAAGTTGCTGTTTTCTAATTGTAGTTACAATGGTGAGTCTGGTGACTTGTTAATAAGTTTTCTGTGTAGTTTTATCTTGATGGACAACCTGTTATGCGTGATATTACTGAAAGTAGACACACTTATGTGTAGGATTATTCTTCCATAATGCTATTTTCTAATACTTCATTCGAAAGATATCAAACATGAATGATTAACAGTCATTTGAAATTTCTTTTCAGACAATCCACTTGCGCACATACGACCTGGAAACAAAAGAGGAAGTTCAAGACATGACCTTGTCTATGACTTACCCTGATCATCATGGAAATCCCAGACGTCTGGTGTCTTACATTTACAGACGTAAAGATGGTGTTCTGGGAATGAGGCTGCTTGTACATGGAAACGACCACAGTTTGGTGATGATTCAACAGTCAGGTGAGAGCTAGAATGGATGGCTAGACTAATGTCTACAAATTGTCCCAGATTATTGCTCAGAACTTTTTTAAAAACATGTTGATCAATATGTATGAGGTTTATTACAGTCTGTACAAATACATTTTTTTATTTCAATCTATTTGATAAGCCAAATAAAGAATTTGTTTATTAATTTATTTGAAAAGGTTTTACCAACAACCAACTTGGCAAGGATAATTCCTGGTAAAAAAAATGTGTAATTAATCACTTCGAGAAAGCTAGCTTTTGTTGTTGTAATGTACCACCAACTATATTAGGATTAATTTTACATTCTCTACAAGAGCACAACATTTTAAGATGAAAATCAAAGTGCGTTTTTGTCAAACAGGACTTCGAGTAGATTTTAATTACAAAAGTAATAGAGTGCATAAATATCATGCAGGTAAGATTCTAGATAAGGAGTTTATTTTTTCATATTTTTGTCAACGTTGTTGCTTGTTAGATTTTCAGAAGTCAACTGTCCAAAAGCCTTTATAATTTCGTGAAAAAATATTGCATTTTATACCAGATGTGTAGGTCACTGTGTGACTCTTCATTTTTTCATTTCGCTTACGATCTTACATATAGATCTATTAAGAAATAGTCCTGTTAATGATTATCTTACATAAATTCGATGGAAATTTGATAGCACAAATTTGTAAGTATTTCATTCACAGTGTGCTGAAAACTTAACCAACATTGTTTTTATTCCTCATAGGACGAGTTGCGTGGACTAGAGAAGAGTCCTTAGCATCTATTGTTTCTGTGGAAATGGTCGACCTTCCTGTGTCCCCAATTCTAGCCAAGATGGAGGATGAGTTTGGCAGTGAGCCAGGTAGCAGCCGAATGCCGTCTGCTCGATCTTCCTCATGTAGTTATTGTTTTGTTGTTGTTTACTTTAGCTATTTCCATGGTTCAATGTTAAAAAATTTATAAGGGTGTAGTATTACATTTAGAGACCAAATTTTACAACAGCTTGAAGAGGGTTAATGTTAGATTATTGAAAGAAAATAATGAATAAAATAAACAAATATTTTGTGACATTTAAACCATGGTGATACTGATATTTGTTTAAAGGATGACGAAAAAACGTTTGTATTTAATGTTATCTTTCCCTAGATTATGCAAACTTTAAAATTGCATATTTTCATTGTTGAGATATGACTACGTAAAATGTAAACTCTAGGTATGCTTTGTGTTGCATGATTTTTTTTTGTTTTGAGGATTTGTATAGTTAAATATTGATGGCTATGAAATGTGCATGCATCTTATTTACTTATATAATTGATGTAAATTTAAGTAGCCATATTTTTTGTAGATATTCCTAGAAATTTGTGTTGATTTATGCCTTCTTGTATACATGTCTACTAGACAAATCTGAAGCAAAGGATGGTTAATACTAATAATCATTAAAAAATCATTTGAAAAATCCATTTTGAGAAATAATATCTTGCCAATATTTATCCACCAACATCCTGGAAATTTTTCTTAATGTTTATCGAAGGAAAGTAAACATGGATAGCTGTCTAGAATTTTTATGGCAAGAAAAATTTGAACACTACATGTATATGGCAGCCACATGAAAAGTGGGGGGATAATTATGTCTTTTTCTTTTTGCATTATTTGAAAAAATTAGGAAACTTTTTTCATACATGAACCCTCAAATTTTGAAATACTCAAGCGAAAAAATAAGAAGGTTATTATTGTCTGAGGTCTTTGAAAACAAAAGTGAATTTTTTTTAACATTAATTTTATTGTATCATCTAAAATGCCTCCAGGATTGAACTTTAAATTTTGAAATATGTTTCAAGGAGAAATATCCCAATACTCCCCTTGAAGATAAATGTTTTCAAGACGTCTCATCTGTAGTTAATATCTCACCAACAATTCACTTTCTATTACCGGGAGTAGTCAGTGAAAAATATTTAGTTTTGGAAAGTGATGTGGAATTTTACTGTCAAAATCATGCAGCAAAGCTGTACTCATTATCTGCATTTCGCATCTATATTATATATAGTCATTACAGTTACAGGTAATTGATGAATGCTGTATTTCTACAGGATGTTGTGTGTTTTGCAGATAATGTGTTAGGAATGTTCCTCAAGCGGTTCACCACACAACTTGCACAGCTCAAGGTAAAAAAAACACTCAACAGTTTGACCAGTTGATTCAAATTGAATGATTGGATAGTTCCAGCAAATATCATTTGCTTTTGTCATGATGGTTTATGTTTCAAAATGGCTCTGATAACTCTATATTTTATAACACCCAATTTTTTTCACCTTTCAAATTTGATTTAAAAGGATCCAATTGCACTCCTATTTTGATAGAATTTACTGCCTATAGCTTATTTAAAAAATGTTAACACCATCATAATTAATATGCAATTTTCAAAATAGTGTATTTACCAAATCTGTGATAAATATAAATGTTTTTGCATGTAAAAATATATTAGGTATGTAAGTCTGTTTGTATCACAAAACATCTGTAGTGTGCCATGATATGGATCATCAGGAAGAACATGGCAATGTGCCCAGCCGAAGATAAATTGTTGTTTTCCTTCAGGACCTGGTCCTGCTGATAAAGCACAAGATCCGTCTGCCACGTCACCACCATCACCACCACCAGGGTGGCGCTGCAGTGCTGGAAGAGGAGGAGGAGGATGACGATGAGGAGGATGATGAGGATTACCTCACCCGTGATGAGTTCAACCTGCACAAGATGATTGTAGCAGTGACGGCTGCTGGCAAGGTCAGTCAAGGTCGTCTGCTTGGGGCGATGGTGATGTTATCCTATTGCAGGCGTTATCAGGCATGAATTGAAAAAAAAAAACTGTTGCAAAATGACACTGTGAGACAGGTAAAACGCGTGATTACTTAGCATAAAATTATCTAAGTAGTAAATCCCGCTCATTGAAGGATGCTCACCTGAACGTTTTATTGATTGATTAATTTATTTTATTATAGTGGCAAAGTGAAAGTTTGCTATATAGTATTATCTAACCTGTTGTTATACACTGTATTACAATGATATATTTTAAACCATCATCTGTGAACATCGTTTACTGTTCTGCTGTTATTTTGACCGCACATTCACATTCCCAATCACATCATAAATTTCATACGACCATCCAAATACCCATGGAATTCATGGGCAAAAAAATTTCAATTTAGAGTGTGGGTACTTACATGAATACCATATGTACATTTGTAATTGGATTTATTGAATGTTAAGATTTCGATGTGGAAAAAGATATAGGCGTGGGTCCTCAGTCAAAACACTGCTTGCTCATGAGCGTATCCTGTACACTTGCAGATCTTCGGGATGGACAGTTTCACGGGCCGGCTGGTGTGGCGGCGGCTGATCACAGGCATGGGTCCCTTCTCAAGCCCAGATGGCTCTCGCCTCATGCCGCTGTACATCCTGCGCAGCACAGCACACTTCCCGCTGTCGCCGCTAGCAACCGTGGTCGCCACCGACAAGGTACGATGGCGGTCTCGCCTAGAATGTGTAGTGTTTCAAATGTAACATCTCAAATGTACTGCAGTTTTTGCCTTCTTCAATCAATATAATTATGTTATGAAATGTGCATTGTTGTCTGTAATTGAAAGAAATCATACTAAATTTCAAGAGCGCAAATTCGTATCACTTTACAACCTGTTTTGCACTGTGAATATCGATGAATGAATGAATACTGTACTGCGGGGTTACTGTGTAGAAAAGATCAGATTAAAAAATCGTCAAATCGTAAAAGCCTAGCAACTCTATTTATGCTGCATGAGAAAAAAGTACAGAAAATCTGATTTGATAATTGAAAAGTTAGACAACATTTGAAGATTTTAAATTTAAAGATCCCCCATTTTAAAACCTTGCTCACTTCTACCTAAGTAAATTTTCACCATTACTGATCGAACGCTCAATGCTATTTCTTCTTCTGTGCCATTCTTACACAGGGCAGGTATGTGTATTTTTGAAATTTTATCCAGAATCCTAATCTCTGTTAATCATACAGACCTCTAATCACTGTTCACCTACGCAATCCACGTGTTTTAGAGCTCTGGCCGCGGCTTCCTCTTCTCCTTCGACCCAATCACGGGTGCGTCCACAGACAGTGCTGCCCCTAGTGGCCAGACGCTGAACTATGAAATTCGCCAGGTGTACCAGCTCACTCACTTCGACGAGAACTTCATGAAGCCACTTGTGCTACTCGGGCATAACAATAAGGTACGTTTGTTATTAATGAGCCTCTGTATAATTATTGGAATTGTCTACATGCATAGCAAGTGTTTGTGTTACCGTACAAAAGTAAAACGACGATGTTGTCACATTTTCCTTCCTTGTGCATTTATAAGCTCCTTTTTTTTCATCAACATCTTTTTTAAATATGATAAGTTATTGAAAGTGAGGTTTATTATCTCTGACAGGGTGAGGGATGAAAATCAGTGGAACATCAACAAGCTTGATATTAAATCTAAAAAAAATCAGGAATGTTTAAACTTTTTGAAATTTTTTATGGACACTGCAATAGTTTTCTGTAGTTCTCCCATCCACAATTATTAATAATTAAGACACTTTTGGTTGAGAAGGCACATAAAAGTTACTATGATGTCTTATTTCGATAAGAATGGTATGGTTGTTTTTTTCGTCTTTTGCATTGTGGGTCAATTCAAACTTTTTCTGTTCTTTAATTTTCAGTTTGACGTTGTGCCTTCGTCAGACCGAGCCTTTGTCGCAGATCTCGCCTCTCAGATATTCGTGTTCACCACGGATCTGCAGCAAGGCACATTACAAGGATACGCCATGTCCATCCAGGCTGAGGTAACAACTGGTTGAGCACATCTTTTATGGTTTAATAGACAGCTGCCAAAGACTAATTGCAAACTGAAGAGAAATGGAAATGTATTTTCAGTTACCGATTCAATGTTGCATGAACATTCATGGAACTACATTGGAATCTAGAATTACTATATACACTTGTAGCTAGAAAACTAAGATCACCATTCAAAGAATGAACACTTCTCTCATCTTGGGTTTCTTCATTCATGATCATCCTCTAGTACTATAAACCGCCTGAGAAGAAATGACAGAGCTATGATACGCTGGATGTGTGGTGTGAAGCCTAATGATGATACCAGTTCAGAGAGCCTTTTGGAGAAACTTAGTATTACAGACATTGATAGTGTGCTTCGTAAAGGGAGACTGAGTTGGCTAGGCCATGTTGTGCGTAGTTCTAGCTGGATTATGGTAAGAAATTTTGAGATAGAAGGAACAGAAAGGAAAGGGAACAATCGGTATTTAGACTTGGGATGCAGTCTTGCTTTATCTTGCAAGTTTGGGCATGAGTTTGTATTCAAATGACCTGTGGAGGGGACGGTTGATGACTGGGCAGCCAGGCCACACCCTCTGAATGAGGAATAATTAGGGCCTGTTTAAAATAAATTTAGGATTTGCATTTGATAGATGATATAAACAAGAATTTAAAGAATCCTTAGTTTGTCACATGACCGCCATGGTGGCAGCAGTCACATGACTGCAGTGGCAGGAAGCCGGTAATGATTCATACCAGTTGTAGAGATCTCCACGAGCTTCCCTGATTTTTACAGATCTCTGTCCTCACGTGCCACAAAGGAAGTCTTTAAGGCTGAGATGGCTATGTGTCTATGTTGACCTGCCCCCCATTTTCTGCTGCTGTCATATGATTAGCGGTCAAGTAAGAAAACTTGAGATAGAAGGAAGAAGCTCTTGGAAAGGGAAGTCTCACCAAAATGTGAGTCCTAATGGTTTCTGATGGAATCTTTAAATTCTTGTTTATAAGATCACGATTGTGCTGACTACAAATTTTTGTACTGGTGGATGAGTTGTACAATTTAGGGTTAGTAAAATTCTGTGTGCAATTCTATTTACCCTTCCCTTTTACCTTGTAAATGGCTAAACAACCTTTCTCAATTCTCTCTCCCCTTAATTTGCATTAAAATGTTTTTGCCTTTCAACAGTTTATATGGTGTAATTCATGACAAAGGTTAAACTGCTTTTTAACTATTGGTATTCATTTATTGTATAATATTCTGATACCTCTTTTGTACATGTATCTTTGTCACAGAATGAATGCTAGATGTTAGCAATATTTTAGATAACTTTTGTTAAAAAGAAAATGGTATTTTGTTATGAACATAGATTACACAACTAATTTATGTGTTCAATATTATCATATGAAATCATGGTTTGCCTTCAGGAGCTAGTGGCGAGTCCCGTGTGGTCAGTGAATCTGTTCCATGACGGTCAGACCATCACCAACGTGGCGGTCAAGCGGGCCAATGGTAGGTCACCGGGGGTCACATGGGATTAGTGAGGACAATGGAACACGTTGTTACTGTTTGAATTATGTCATATTAATTAAGATTATTGTACACAGCCGCCGAACATATATTGCTGTTTTCTGGTTATCGAGAGAATCAAAATTAGAAGATTATATCCAAAATTATTGAATGTACTTGAATGAAATTTTGTCAGTATACGTCTATATAATTAGAAAGTCAGTTTTCTCAATCAAGGGGCCACAATGACAACACCAAACTAATGATCTAATGAGTGTGGATGTGTGTTCCAGAGCACGTGCACTCGCAGGGCGTTGTCCTTGGCGACCGCTCTGTGCTGTACAAGTACATCAACCCTAACTTGGTTGCTATAACGACGGAGGGCAACCCTGACACCGAAAAGGTATGTGGAACTTATTTATGGCTCCGTTAAAAGTTTAAAGCATTACTTCACCCTTGAAATAGAGTTTATGCATCTGATGTAGTGTTTTGAAACATGTATATCTCTTTAGTTCATAACAACTGAGGGAGTATACAGGATCCACTTGCTGGATGCCCTAATTTTTTAGTGCACTTGTAACTTGAATCCATGTATGTACAGTAGAACCTCCAATTAAGACCACCTCTCTATTGAGAGCACCTCTATATTAAGATCACTTTTCATGGTCCCAAACCTTGATAAAGCTACTAGAATGAACCTCTGTATAGAGGACCACCTCTCTATTGAGACCACGGAACATTGATCCCAAAGGTGGTTTTAATAGAGAGGTTCTACTGTACATGTATCACCTATCACCATGTATCAAATAAATGAAGATGTATGAAAATAATTGCAATTCAAACATGACGGCGTGTGTTTCGTGCGGCAGGCGTACGTGGGGATCTACCTGGTGGACGCGGTCACCGGCCAGGTGGTGTTCCACTGCAGCCACAGGAAGGCCAAGGGCCCCGTGCACATCGTCCACTCGGAGAACTGGATCGTGGTCAGTGCACTGCCTAAACAGCCTTAAACGATATTTATATATATGTGTTTCCCATTGCTCATGAAATTCATTTTCTACATACTCTCTCTCCCATCTTTCTACCAAGCATATTTCTACCATGATAGACATAGCTGAAGACACGTTTTACAACTTTAAGCTTCCATTTGACCCTAATGGGACTTGAACTCAAGACCCCAAGGTTGTGGAAACCAGAATGATACCATCATCCCAATCAGCGAGTGTCAAATGATTTCATATTATCATGTTATCAAATATTTGCATGCTCTTAGGAAGTTTAGGAAAATGAATACTTATGTGACAATGATACCAATGGCCTGGTGTAGATCTAAAGTGTTATAACAGCATGAATTTTGAGAGTAAACCAGTACATTTACAATAAAATAGATATTTTTTTTTGCTGACAGCTGTTTTATCCTGTTTACCAAGAGAAAAAATGCAAATCTTTCCACATGCTGACCTTACACATTACATCTACTTGTTGCCTTGTCACATATCTGTATTTGAATAGCGCAAGTTAGAAATAGAAATAGAATTGATGATTTAATGTGATGAATGACTTGGTCACTTGGTTGGTTGCAGTACAACTACTGGAACATGGAGCGTGGCAAGTGGCGGACGGAGATCGGGGTCCTCGAAGCTGTACGAAGGCCCCAGTCAGAGCAACTCCACAGCCTTCTCGTCCCTCACACCCCCGCCCACCCCCACAGGTAACAATATTCCAGACAGCACAGTAATTGGTCGTTTGGTCATCCAAGACGACCTATCTATTGTCAGGATGACTCTGACTTCAAGTTGACTAGTCCGAATGGGCGACCCACATTTCATGTTTTTTGCGAGTTTGAAATTTTGAAATACACAATTTATTGCCAGCCAGTATTGTTTCATATCCGCAAGATGATTGCAAAAATGTAATTATAGTCTTAGCTTCTGAAAATGAAAGTTTATTTCTTGTATGTTGTACAGTCGTCGTTCAGTCATTCATCTTCCCAGTCCACATCGCTACCATGGCAACTACACTGACCGAGATGGGATTGACCAGTAAACAAGTCCTCAGTGAGTTCAAATTTTTATCTTACTTATGAAGTGCTTTTTTGTTGAAATAAGATAACTCTAACTAAAAAACAAAATCACTATACTATATCTTACATGTCTATATGTACAGTATTTGGGAAGAATGGACAAAACCAGGTGAGTTTGTAACATGAATTATTTTATCAGGTGAGTTCTCTGGGCGTATCACAGCGAGTCTGATGTGCCATAAGAAGGAATCCTGATAAGATAATTCATGTTACAAATTCACCCGGTTTTGTATTTATGATTCTTTTCTAAATAATTGCAACACTTTCAAAAAATATGAAAAAGTAGTCCAGCTGAGTACCAGCATGATAACCATAGTATTAACCCTGGTCGAACCTTCTCCGGATATATTATTATCAAATACTTCTGGATCATGATAACCAATGAAATTACATGAAAAAGAATGATAAAAGTTAAAGCAAATGTTCATTTACCTTTCAGTTGCTTTGGAGTCAGGAGGAATCCTGGGCATGCCCAAAATGTGGCTGGATCCCCGCCGCCCACTGGTTCCCACAATAGAACACAAGTAAGACACATACTTTGTCAAATCATCTTACTTAATATGTACTCGCAAGTTATTTCGAATCTAATGGTAATGACAAAATTTGAGTTATGCCATAGTTCATCATGTAAAGTATTATGAAAGGTATTGCTTATTTGCTAGAGTCATCCTTCAATCCATCTATCAGTGCGTGAGGAGATAAATGGGTCCAACTATGTTCTGAAATATTGTTATATAGTGGTCTCTCATGTAGAATGAAGTTTATGAGTGATTAATATTAGTGGGACAAAGGCAGGAAAGTAAATGAATAATAAAAGATTAAGTTTATATGCAAATTTAATACCGAGATAATAAAACAATATTTCGACCTATCCAGCCTTCTTGAAGTTCATCAATAAACAAATACCTTAGCTATGTCAAGCATCATAAACATATGTAAAAAATACGTAAAATACATACAGTGGAACCTCTATTAGGACCACCTTTGGGACCAGTGTTAGGTGGTCTCAATAGAGAGATTGTCTCTGTACAGAGGTTCATTTTGGTAGCTTTATGAAGGCTTGGGACTGTGAAATGTGGTCTATTATAGAAGGCGTGGTCTCATTAGAGAGTTGGTCTTAATTGGAGGTTCTACTGTATGTGATAGGAAAGTAAACTTGTTTCCGTTTGTAGGGAGGAGGGCATCATGCCGTACATGCCCGAGCTGATGCGCCCGTTCGAGGGCATCATCAACTACAACCAGTCGGTGGCCAATATCCGCGGGGTGCACTCGGCACCGGCCGGACTCGAGTCCACCTCACTCGTCCTCGTCTACGGACTCGGTAAGTCAGGCGACGCCCACAGTACTGTCCGCGCGTATGGACCACGGAAATCATAGAAATTTCCATTGGCATCAGTCATTTTCCTCAGAATGCTTGTAATTTCGAGAATTTACTGGTTATCCGGGAAACGAAATACCGATAGTTTGCGTGACACGTGTTAGAAGAAATTTCTGAAAACATTGGGTTTTCTATATTGAGTATGATTTACATTTTGTCATCTAGAAACAGTAGTAAGCTCAGAAAATACGGAAAATACTGTGGTTACTAACAGTATCGTACTTTTATTTTGCAAATTTCTTCATGGTTTTATTGGGCAAGCTTGTTGGAATTCAGAAAATACGGACATGCGGAAATGAATTTACAGTAATTACGCGTGATATGAGTATTTACAGTAATAGAAAATGCAGTAATAAATTCACAGAAATACAGAAATAACTAGTCCTTATGTGTGGACAGTACTGTAGGTAGTTCATCATATGTAAATTTCATTTTTTTTACCCAATCCTACCAGTAGAGACTATCGAATTGCTGCGTCCAAACTTTCTTTCCTAACATCTGGATCCTTGTCTGTAGTTCTAAAACTTTATAGATTCCCCTCATGTCTGTTACTGTCCATCTACTAATCTGCGTTCTTTTTGCAGTACTTCACTTTCATTTTATGTCAATTGGTATAGAAAACCTTAGTAGAATGTTCATATTTCTTTTTTTTTTTTAAATTACATTTTCAGAGTAAATCAAGTATTTTGAATACAACTATAGTACTATCCTTCATTTTATATAAGATCTTGGTTTACAATCAATATACTTTTAGGACACATTGATATTTATTTGTTATTTGTTTTGTTGCAGATTTATACTACACGCGGGTGATGCCATCCAAGATGTTTGATGTCCTTAAGGATGATTTTGACTACTTTTTCATTGCGAGTGTGTTAGCTGGAATGATAGCAGTTTCAGTCATTTCTAGAAAACTTGCAGCGAAGAAAGCATTGAACAGGGCTTGGAAATGATCAAAATTGTATGTTAGGTTGTTTGCTTATTATCAATGAGTGAATGGTTTGTTCATAGAGAGCACATTAGTAATAGATTTTAATGATTTAGAAATCTAGATATATCAAGAGATTTAACTTGTTCATGTTTTGTATTATTATTTCCAATAAATTGCAGAAGACTCAGAGATTTTTAAAATAATGAATAAAAATGATTTATCTGTATTCATTTTATAATGATTATATCTACACGTCTTGATAAAAAGAATTTAAGTCAATTATCTATGTTGAAAACAATTTTGAGTTCAGGTTTGAAAATGTTTGTGTTGTGCATGTAGGAAATTTCTAGACAACTTCGATCACATTTAGTTTGAATATAACAGTTGAATGTTAATTTTCCTAATGTTGCATGATTAAATCCTAAATTGAATAGTGAAATGAATAGTTTCTATTAAGAGCAATATGTACATCTAGGAAATGTTAGTCTTATCAATGAAAAGTGATTTTATATATTTTTCATGCAGAGATGATGTTGAATGAAGGTTTCATACTTGGTAGTAAGTGATGAATAGTTAGTAGTGAAAACTAATCATAGTACCAATTTTCATTCCATTAAGTATTTATCTAATTACTACGTTGTTGACATATTTTCACTATGACTTGAAAAAACTGAATGTATGAGATTGTGACTGAGTTTTATCATGTATATTATTGGTGAAATCTATGGATGGAGTGCAACATAAGTTATTATATTTCTAGATTGTTACTAGATGGTCATGAATACATATAGAAACTGTTTAACCCTAGTCAAAATGAAGACTTTGATGCTGGTTTTATAGTAAATGCTGGTGCATCTGAGTAAGATCTCTCTTGATGAGCACATTGTGTATTTGTACGTTTTCTATTTTAATGAATTGTAAAGTGAGTGTAAGAGAACTCAGGAGACACTGACTTTTCCTACTTCTTGATTGTTTTTGTGTCTTTTTTTAACTACCTGGTTTGTACTTGTTGGTGAAAGTATGATTTTATTATATGATTTAAAGAAATGTTGTAGTTTTCTCAAGTTCATCTATTGCACAAACATCATGAAATTATGACCCTAGATTTTTTAGTGAAATCTATTGTAATCGTAATACAGACATTTAGGATTTGAATGAGTGAAATGACACAATCTTTTCTCAAAATTTAATGTCCATTGCTTGCTCAATGTCTTGATGATGTATGTTCAATTTCTAATTATGAATTTGCGTGTGTGAGAATGTGTTTGTCAATAAATTTTGTAAAGTTAACAGTTTCTTTTGTTTTAGATACATGCTCAGTGCATGAAAAGGAAACTTTAATAGAAGCAATATGATGTATTTTATGCAATAAGGTAATTCTGATCATTCAAAAATGTTTTGTAGTAAAAAGCCTGGAACAATTTGATTATCACGCTATAAAAAACACCATCAAACTGTTACATCAACTGAAGGTCAGAAATGTATTCTGATTGATTTTTGTCAGACGTAGCTAATTCATGCACTTCAGAGTTGGGGCGAAATTAGTTTGAATCGATAAATCTAATCAAAATTTTGTAATTTAGTTCAGTTCTAGTTAATCAAATTAAAAAATACCAGTTTAGTTAAATCTAGTTTAATCATAAATGTCTATTTTAATCATGATTAGTTTGGATTAATTACAAAGAATTGTTAAAACACGAGCAATTTAGAACAAAAATATTAACATTTGCTAATGGAAGTTGAGTGATTCAAGTGACGCTGTGTTCTGTGAGCACTTTTGATCAGTGGCTGTAGCATTAATGATGTATGCCCGTGCTTACCCTACATTTTCACTGAAGTATTTAAAAAAAATCAACAACGTCAATTTCCATGAATCGGCTACACAGAGATGCCTTTGAACAAAAATGAAAGGCAAGGTCAGTTTCCATGATCACCAAATCAACAATAGTTTTTGCTATCCCTGTATGTCACCATGGCATAAATTCCCAACCTCTGATTTGATTTCTAGTTGAATGAAAATGGTAGAATATTTATTGGTTTAAAAATTATAACGTTTAATGATACATCCATATGGACATAATTACCAATATGATGTCTGCATTTTATATCTAATGTCCTGTATTTGAAAACTATTTAGAAACTAATTGAACTGGTCATGCTTGAATAGATATATTGAATCAAGTGATCATTTAGTTTAGTCTACTTTGCTCATAACATCTGTCCGAGTCAATTTAGTTTAGTTTAGTTTAATCATGAAAATTGTCATTTAGTGTAGTTTAGTTTTTATCCCAAAACATTTACTCACCCCATCTTTGTCGTGCACATAAGAAGTGGCCTATCTCTGATCTTAAATGTCACGTCTGAGCATTATGTTTACATCTATTATGAAAATTAATGATGATAATAGATCAATTGAAATTATATTATTCTTAGATATAAGTTAAAGGCATTGTAAAGAATTATATTTATCAAAAATTAACAGAGGTCTTGCAAGATTTTTGCTGAGTGCATTGTGATCCATGAATAAAAATTGACACCTGTATATTGATACAAGATTAGATTTGCTGCAAGGTACATGCATATATAGTTGTGTTTTTGTTGGACTCAATTTTTAGCTATGTATGCATCAAGTGGTAGAAAAAATCAAATGTTTTATAAGTAGAAATAATGTCATACAGTGTACCTGTAATTTTGAACATCCTGCTTAAAATATTACTCAATTAGCAAGCTATTGAAATTTCGGCTTTGTTTTTAAATAACTAGGTATATTTACTCTTGTAGAAATAATCACCATTGGGTTCATGAACTGTTCATCTTGAAACATTCCACTTGCAAAGTGTCTTTTGAAATAGTAATATATTTTTCACAAGTGATTATGTAAAAATAAAATTTTGTCACTTATTTTGGACATGATGTCTCATACCATGTGCCAACAAGGGTGACTGGATGCAAATAGAAAAAAAGGCTTAAGATCTTGTAATTGCTGTGAAAACATACATTTTCTTACTGTTTATGGAAGCCCAGAAGACATTTTGGCACTTGCTATTTATCTGGTCCAAATAACGTGTCACTTGTGATCACAATTTTGAGTACAATACAATAGTAACATAAACACATTTTATAAGATAAAACATGCAATTTTATGGTCTTTAGATGAAGGCAAAAAGAAATAGTCTAGACTGCATATAAATTTTGTCACGGTAATGATAATCATGAAGAAAATGATATATTAATGCTGTGTGGTGATGTATATGATTATCATTATTGCCCTTGCCACATTATGATCTGCCTATAGGCAAGTTTGCGCTATATATGTGTGACTTACAAATAGCTTTTTAACAGAAGTTGGTAGACTGCCATGCACATAGTGGTCCACTGGTCCTTCCATGAGATAAAACCTATGTAGTGGCATTGCTACTTTTTGGACTGTGTTGGTTGACGCTTGATATTACACCCTCTAAAACAACAATTTGATGAGAGCCTTATCTAAGGACACACAAATATATCTTTCATAAGGAAAGACACAATTTGAAAATAACACGGAGTGTTAATAAGAGACACAGAAACACAACACCCCATGTGTAGACTATATAGACTTACTACAAGATGTACGATTCTATGCAACTTTCTTACAAGTGTGTAGTAATATGGAGTATAATGAGTAGCAATGTGTCTGGCTCTTGACATTTAGTCTGCTGCCTGCTGCCAAATAATCATGCAATGCCAAGGTCTATTGTTGGGCCATGACATGTTATATACCTTAATTATGCCTAACTAAATGCTGCAACATGTACCTATGGAAAATGAATTACAGTTGTATACCTAATCACATTAGGTACCATCATGACCATGCTGCAGACATCTCCCTCACTGGCAAGTCACAATGATTTTTAGTGGATGTCCAGGTTTTTGAAAGCCTATAAATCCTATTTTTTCAGGTATATATCATATACGACCATCTATGAGATGTTAAGTTGAAAAGATAGCAGGTATGATTTGACATTAATTAATTCATGTTATGTGTATATGCAGTGAAATTTCAAGCATCCAGATTTTGGTACGGTCCAAATTCTGAAGTGAGCTGTTGATGTAATTGGTAGAACAAGTAGTTGGCTTTGGTAGACTATTTGACCCCTCATTGTGGTGACATATCTCATATGATGACATCTTGAGGACCTGAGGCACATAGATTAAATCAAATAAATGATAAATTAATATATGAGCCAAATATATGAGCCCAAAATCTATATGATTGCAAAGTGCATACATTTTATGTGTACATTGACTATTAAAAATGTAGCTACAACACCCAAAAATGATAAAGAATCAACTTTGACATCACCATTAAGACACCAGCTTGAAGTTTTAATAGTTTTAACGCTACCCATTAGAAGCAAGAGAAAATTGCAGATAAACATGGCTTATCAACTCTGCACTCATTTCTCAAGATTGTTCATATTGGCTGGCAAACACATAAAACGTGATGGGCAATCCCACTGAGAAACGATTCCTTACATGTCACTACTTGAGTGATAAAATTTGTATTTTATTAAACTCCTAATTTACCAAAAATGGCCTTCAGTTTAATGTTAGTGCAAACATGTTCACACGTTTTCTTCGATAAACTAGAATTTCAAAATGTTCAAGCTCAGGCACGTATCAATCAACATACTGGATGTCGTCTAGATTCTATAATTTTATTTAAAATGTTATACACTTTATTTATGACATTAAAATTAGTATTTGTTTAAATATATGGCAATTCATCCAATTTTAGGGATGGGTCCTTGGACGGCTGAATACAATGTCCAGTAAATTCATGTACTCTTAAATTTGGTGCATTATTGGCACAGATGTTTGCTCTTTACAAATAAGAAAATTTAGATTATTTCCAATAATAAGTGCGGCTTTTTTACCTATAATTATTTTATCAAACAAAGACATACATGTACATTTTTTATAACTCATTTTATTCATGACTATGTTAAAAACATACTATAATGAGAGTAAACATAGTGTAACAAATGCAGTAAGCACTAATATAAAATAGGCAATATGCAAATAATCTAAACATGTAACTTTAAAAACTATCCAGATCATGTGAAGGAAGGTCTACATTATATTGTACTCTATGATTTTTAACAAAGTATTGCAACATTGGTCTATATCTGTTTGAAATTTAAAATTTATGCACAATTAATGTACAGCACAAACAAGAAACATGTTAATTATCAGGTAGAATCTGACGTGAATCTGTAAACAAATATAGGCTGCTTTCAAATTAGCATTTGATCTGTCTTTTCTTATAATAAAGTACGCTGGTACAATGGCGTAAAAATAAATTTATATCACTTTATATCATATATCACAATGCAAAAGCATCTGGAAATAACATATAACTCATAATATATTCTGTATTTAGAAATTCAATTGAAATATTACTGTAAACATTCATGCAAAAACCCACGGGCTGTAAAACAAAGAATTACATTTTTATTAAATTTGCCAGCTTTGACAAGACTTGAACATATGTCAAATTTAATGAATTAGATTATTTCAATTTAATCTCATCAAAAATAAAATTATTTCGAGAGTGAAGTCTATTCTTATCTATTCTGTTATCCTTATTTTGCTAATCTAATCATTACTGTTAACATTATTTGTTTTTCATTATTTAATTCTTTCATAGGTTGATCGGGGCTTTAGATAAAAGTGGGCTTTTGAATGGATGGTTACAGTGTTTGCAAGATCATTATCCTCCAGGGTCAGTCTATAATCATCAGGGAGGAAGCTGCAAAGGGTCATCTCTGAAAGAAAGAATAAAAACATGTGTATGTGTATTTATCCTTTTATTTAGATTTATTGCATCATTGATATTGGAATAAAGAATGTACACTGCTGGTTATGGGTCAAACAAACTTAAATAATACAAATGTATGGAGGGAACAGTTGCTAGGTAGGGTGCACATTAAAAAGTAAATTAAAGACTAATTAGAACCTGCCCAAATAGATTTGGATTATAACAGAATGAGCTTGAAAAGATTGTTAAAAATTTATGTCCACGTTCAGTCAAACTTGAAGGAATTCAAAGAAAAGAAAAATTTTGAGTTATCCAAAATTTTTATTAATTGGAGGAGTCTATCATATAATTTTTTCCTTTTGTTGCCCTGCGATTTGCTCATTTGCTTGAGTTACCCATAAAATTCCATCTATCAAGAGCTTGAGGTACAATGTAGATCGGTCCAACTGGAATATATTACGGTCCTCACCTAGAGACCGAGGACTTGCTGGAACTCCTCCCATGTGAGGACTCCATCTTGTTCTCCAGAAAACATATTGGCAGCTTCCATGGTCGTCTGAAATAGATATTGGATTATAGATCATGAACTTTAATAATTGAATTTTACTGTGCCACTATAGTCTGCTAAATGTTTAGATGTTTTTATGTCAATCAAACCGTAGTATATTGTTTATGGTATTATATTTTTGATCCATCAATATGTATACTGTAAATTAACAAGTACCTTTATTGTATCGTATTGTATTGCATCACATTGCATTGCATTGACATTAGTCATTCATTGCACAATAGGGGCTTTACCCTACTCATACAAGCAAAGTGATGACCCAATGGTCATTATGACAATGCCGCCATGAAAGAAGTTGTATCAACTCAGTTATTCTATATGCAGGCGTCAAACCTGAACACATGATAAATTGACTGTGGATATGTAAAAGGAGTGAGGGTGGATGGCAAGGGTTGGGGAATGAAAAGGGGTAACAATATTTCTCCATAAATAGATAGCTGCACAGGCTGATGGCTACATTTAGGGATTGACAATTAAACACATAATAATTATTACAGATGCACCATTATAAACAATGATGTTTTAAAAGCAACCTTTTAACATTTGAATAATAATTGTTTATCTTATTTTGATACCAATATGGGGCATGCTGCTATTGAAATGGTTATTAACAGTCTTATTTTCAAAGCTTTCAAATAAGATAGTTTCCACTTTTTTAACCCAAACAAATAGTTAGTGAAGAAAACTACACGGATAAAAGAAATATCTTTCAAGAAAAATAATGGCTATTTTGATATGATTTGTACCTTCTGAACCACTTAGGAAAGGATCTTCTAATTCACAAAACAAATACATAAGATCAAAAGATGAATACAATTTTGAATTAAAGCAGTAGATATAAGTTTTTAAACCAATATTTTTTCTATTTTATCTTTATTGTAATCTTAGCGTGTTAAGTCATGAGACTAGGACACATTTATTTTCAGGCCTAAAACTTTGAAATCTCATTCAAAAGAAGACAATTCATTAGTTTTCGAGATATCTTTTATCCTATACAAGGACATTAAAAATAGCACGTTAAAGCTATTTTTCAGGCATCAGGGGGAGATAAAATGATACTATAAAATGATAGCAATGATAGCGACAGTGATGCTCTTCAGGTATAAGACAACAGGCGAAGGACTGAAATGATCCTTTTGATAATTGGTCGCCTTGTCCTCCTTTGACATAACGATCATTTCCGATAACTTGGACAAACACAATCATCTTCACATTACTTGTAAACTAGTCCTTTTATCTGGAAACATGGTCCTTTATACGATTGTCGTGATTGGTCACTGGCAATGAAAATATAGAAGGTTGCAGACTAATTTAAGTAAGTGTCTGCTGAAAATGAAATTCTTTTGTGGGGATGGTTATTCATTACATTAGAGACAATAGGTTTTGTAATGGTATATTCTTTAACTTGTCCTTACTTGGCAGGCCTGATAATAGTTTTTCGTGTATCAAGTATCTGGTTAGAACAGGTATAGATGGGAAATTCGAGAATTTCATCTATTATGAGAACAGATTTATTTGTTGTGTATATTTTATATAAGAAATGAATAAATTCTTTATAACAACAACAACAAGGATTGTTACATATACCTCCAATATTTCAACAGCTGTCTGCTGTCTTTAATGAGGGATGGCAAACATTACTGGTACGTTACAATGCTATGTTGTTAGACTTCGATGAAGTCTGTGTGGCCCCCTTCTCTTCGCCTGGTCTGCGGTAAGGGAGTCTTTGCGGGGGTTAGCGCATGCAGTCATTATATATTGTCTCCACTATTTTCCTTGAGCAAAGGGAAATAGACATGGGGAGTCTGACAATATAAAGTTTTCACCGCTATGTTGCCATTCCTCATCGAAGACAACAGACAGTTGTCGAAATATTGGAGTTAATATGTAATTATTGTTGTTGTTATAAAATATTTATTTATTACTTCATCTCTTCAGATATTTCACAATGTTGATAGGAGATTTTAATTGATTTGCTCATATAAAACACAAGCATCCAAATCCCAAGTGTAATTTTGAAATGCCATTTCAGAACGTCAATAGCGACAAAGATGGGGAAAAGAAAAAAATTGACATAAATATAGAAAATACCAATAAAACACTTTACTTTTTCATATGAAGCAGCAGAACCAAATTTATGTGTTTTACAATATAATTATGTAATTATACACAATCAAGAGTAATTATCAAAATTGGACTTGTTTTCTAGTGACAATTTTCCCATAAGCACTAACAATTAGATATTCGTAACATCATTGATTCACAAGCTGGGGGAGGTACATGTAATTACATTAATAAATTAACACTGACGAGAATATTGTCCTATTTTATATGTTAATTATCATAATACCTATCATGTGATTTATATAATAATTGTAACCATTTTACTCTTTATAGTTGTAATTTGTAACTTGTATTCATAATGTACACGGGCAGATCCACATTTCGATTTCAACTCTTCAGAGTTTCAGATTAACAGGTTCAACTGTATATGAAGACGAGAACCATTTGCTATGTTTGAGTTCCCGTTTATAAAGGTTTTTTTAAAATATGACAAGTTGAATTAGGTGCAGAGAATGACTTGATACCATTACAGGCGTTTACATTAGTTCACTGCAATCAACTTCCAGGCCATTAATTTTCACAGCACATGTATAAAAAAGTGTTAACATTATTTAGAAATGAAAGTACCATGAACTATTATGTTTCGATATTTTAATGTTGTTATTGTGTAGCCACTATTGTTCACTTTTTTTTTACTGGGAGCTCAGTACATTTAGCACAAATGAAAATGTGAATATTGCAAGAAAATTGCACTTTGAAAATATAAAAGAAAATAATAAATGTAGTGAATTTTGCCTTTCTAAATTTAAGGTGCTATTATAAATACATTTGTACACAATAATGTAGTTCATAAATCACTAAAGCTAATTCATTAGCAAACAGGTAAACTACATAATTTTCACAGTTGGCAAGAATTTACCACTTGTTTTTGAAGACAGATACATTTAAAAAACAAGTGGTATGTCTGTGTGAAAGTATTTTTCCAATTATAGCCTGAAAAGTACATGCACGGGTGTACAGAATTACTGTAAAGTGATAGCATCATAACATGATAGTGACTTTTCCTTATAAGGTAATATAATGGTAGTTCCCTTATAAGGGTCTGCTATTGTTATAATCACTAGTGCTTGAAGTTTACTTCCTCTACCCCTTCAGATCATTAGGTTCATCTTTCCAATTTGATCACACTACTGGTTAATATATGAGTTCTTTTGCTTGGAGTGAGGCCGGGGAGTGAGGTAACTGTCCATTACACAATCAACACCTTTTGACCAGCTTTTCATACTTACTGTGGTGTAGAATATGCTTCTATATGCTTCAACGGGATAAGCAGTGCGACAAGAAAATCACAAGCTTTGGTCTGGGTCAGTACCTTTGGTGTGTATTGAGCAAACCCATCCCTAACTCCATGCTTAACGTTTAAAAATAGTCACACTTAAAATAAATTCAAATAGAACAGATATTTCATCTACCGGTAATTGAATTTAAAGGGTACAAAGAGCAAATCTTCAAGCTTGAGGAAAGCAAATTTTGAACACGTATTTATTTGTGGAAATAAAAATCCACAATTTACTGGTACAACTTACACTGGGATTATAAGGGACCATTCAGTATTTATGACAGGGTGGGGTAGGAGGATTTTAGGACGGGCCATGAACTTTTGTCACAATGTTTGGAGGAGGGCTATCAATTTTTTCACACACTTTTGAGGGGGGGCTATCAATTTGTTCACATAAAATTTACCCCTATTTTTTTTAAAGATTCTGTACTAAAAGTTTTTGTTTTTTATATCATGGCTATCCATTAAATAGGATTTTAGTTAACTGACAATGAATGCGTTAACTGATGGGGGTCGGGGGGCGGGGTGGGGGGTCATCAATTTTTGTCACATGAAATTGAGGGGGGGTGACCAATTTTTTCACAGAGGTTTGAGGGGGGCTATTAATTTTTTCACAGCAATTTTGGAAAATCCTCCTACCCCACCCTGTCACAAATACTGAATGGTCCCTAAGCTACTTATGATAAGCATTATAATAAGCAATATAATATGCAATATATTACAATCACTTACAAGAAACTTATGATTAAATTTACGACGTAATATAACTAAAGTGACTCTTCAATTGTGGTCTGGTGCCAATTTTATTGGGTGTACACAATCCAGTTCCATAAAATTAATGAAAAGTCAGTTGGTTTTGAATAATGGATTCATTACAGTAGATTAATCAAAACACCTTTTGGGTGCGTAAAGAAAAAAATATTGCAATGCGAAAATAAGGTGGCACCAAACCAATTTCACAAATCTTTTGGCAAAACTGATATATTTATATGCACTTACTACATGTAAACATGCCAATACATATAGGACAACAAGATGAATATGAAATTAAAACAGATCAAAGACCTCATTGACAAATATATATTCAGAAAAAATGAAACATTGTGAGCATCTTGCCAAGCAACTGAAGTTACTAACTATGTATTTATATTCATACAAATGTCATTAGTAAGAATATCTCATATTGTTTAATTTAAGATAAAGCTCAGTCAAAAATATTTGTTGTGTAAAAAACAGTTTCAATAAATGATGCTCTTCCATTGCAAGTAGTATAAGGAATATAAGATTCATATTTGTTACATATAATATTTATTACACTTTTAAAAACAATTATGCTGTCTTGTTTATGAAAACACGAGTACATGGGAAGTTATATAACCGATTGTTTTTTGCTAGACGCACTGTTTAGTTCTAATGGCAGACGTTACATATAAAATTGAGAGATAGCGAGTTCTTACGTACACCATGACACTACGTCTATATATAGTGAAAATAATTCTGTTTACATTTCTTGTATACATGTGTTTTCATTGATTTATAGCAGCTGTTTTATCGGTTGGTATTTAGATTGTTCTACTTTTTCTATTAGACATGTTTGCACATTGCTCCATGGTACCTACGCGCTAAATAGGTACAGGTCAACCAAGTGAACACTAATGTGAGTGATGAGTAGCGATGCACTATATGCTTTCCAGGGAGCTGAGAAGGATATAGTGTGATAAGAATGCTAATATTAATGACCTGGTGTAAATGTGAAGCTGTCTGATCCTGCATAACAGAGAAGAACAACATATGTATTGACATTTACATTTTAAACCATGGGCGTTTTGGTGGACAAAAATTTGACACATGAGACCACCATGGGATAATAATTAAGGCATTCACTGACAAGTAACATGGTAATATCTTAATTTTCAATTACATGTATTGATACATCATTGTATTTATGGACATTGTACACAGAATAGGATGGACATCAATGACTAATATCCAAAGCCAACTGCATCAATGGGCTTGAAAAGATTTTTGATTATAAATTTTCTCGAAGCGCATTGATGTAGTCGCCTTTGCTAAAATCCATAACATATTTAGGTACTGACTAACAATATGATTAATATTACTAGTTTATTTGAAAAAAATGCTCAATATTATACTCATGCTCTGCTTATGCTGAGACACTTGTATCTGAACATTTTGACCATTGGCATGGTCAGGCAATACCCAATTTTTGTCTTATGACTGGTCACCATGATATTCAATGTCACTCTCCTTGTGTTGTCTGCATTTGTCAGGTCATTAGCCACATGATCTGTTCACTTTTGTCAATCGTAACTGGGTGTAGAATTTTCATAGACTGGAACAACTAATGATCCATTAATATATCTCCGGTAAGTTATTAAGTGATGACCAATAGCAGTATAAGCATTTAATGTGTGTTATATAATAAGTACATCTACAGGTATATTTATTTCATTATATCAGGACTAATTAAGACTGTGGTAGATTTTTTTTTTATTATTCACTATGTAAATGACAATATGTTGGTTTAAGGTCTTCTTCTCCGCAGGATTTATGTAGAATCAGATGACTTAACATTAACACCAGGTCATTGATATTAGCATTCTTGTCACACTTGAGATGTAGACTGGGCTGCCAGGCCACACACTTTGAATGAGGAGTAATTAGGGCCTGCTCAAATAAACTTAAGAATAAATTGGTTGATTGATTGATCGATATATCATGATGTTAAAAAATTCTTTGAAAGAAGTCATTTTAATATCAGGACTAAAGCTGTAGCATATTTTTTACAATAATATTCACAAATCCACATCCTCTCACTGCATAAAAGTATTACAGACCAGAATCGCTATTCTCAAATGCTTGTTAACTTTGGGGCTGATCTTACACCATAGAGACATGTACATGGTAGATATAGAATGGGCAAATACAAAGTAAAAGATAGGCTCACAACAAGGACCAATTTGATACCATCACATATCATTGGATAGCTTACCATTTAAGTTTTCCAGTCATGCAAAATAGTATTTGCGCTTTTGTGACCTTATCTTTTCACCATACGGTTCTGTATGTCTCCCAAGTATCTCAGGTGTATGTCCGACTATACACTTTACAGTAAAACCTCTCTATGAAGACCACTTGTGGGACCGACTTAGAGTAGACTCAAATGGAGAGGTGGTCTTTATATGGAGGTTCCCATTGGACTCACATTGACAAACTCCTCTAGCTCCTCCTCTGTGAGTGGAGGGTCAAAGGTCATCTGGCGCACCGCATTGGCCAGCTCTTTCCGATCCACGGTGCCATTGCCATTCTGTAGAACAGTAAACTTTGTTGAGTGACCACACTTAATAAAGGTATAAAAATTCTAATCCTTTAGAATGTTGACTATTGGGGAATTTGGGAGGTGGCCTTAAAAGCAGGTGAGTTTATACAGCAGTTTACATCCTCTGCGTTTTAAGGGTTACAGGATTTCATAATGTTTCAGAATGTTGTGCCCTGATATATTGGGTTGGATTTCCATATTTTGGGTAAAGGGCTGGTTTGCAGATAACTCATTCTTATATGCTCCATATCACACGCATCTTAAATTCATAGAGGTGAGGTATATAAATGATACAGGGGACGGTATTCTACAATACACTGAATAGTCCTTTGATGAAAAGAAATGGTCATTATCTCCATAAGTTATCCAAGTTATCAAAATTAAAGAGGGTGCCGTGTCATACTTTAGCTGGTTCATGACTTACTGTGTCAAATTGATCGAACACTTGGCGCGCTTGCTCAGGTGTGATTTTTCCGGACATCTTCACAGGTCTTCAGCAAACACACGTATCTATTCTAAAATATAAATAGATATAGAATATGTTTGTAGAACAAGATATATTAAACCTGATTATACGCATGTCAATGCTTTTGTTACAGATTATAGTTTCTCTAATTTTCTATACTGATGAACTTGCTTAAACTTGGTTTACTTTCTCAATTCACAATATGTTCTTATGATGTCAAAATCTTTTTCTCACTGTCCTAGATACTACTACACACCGGTAAGCATATCTAATTAGCCCCAAAAATCTAAATTACTTTATCAAGCTGAAATATCTTTAATTATATTAAATTTCAGGTGAAGCAATTGAAATCTTACCTTTCAGATCAACGGGTGCTAAAGCTTTGGTTTCACAAACACGTCTAAATATTTTAATATGCGTTTCTTGCTTCAGATAATTGGCTTGACGCCTACCCATACTTTACACTGGCTATTTGCCGTGTATGTCTGTTATGGTAATATGTTTTTAAGATATTTTTCATCTCAAAGTTCTTTTGCCAGAAGCCATAATTATTTCTCTAATTATTAGGCAACAGGTTTCATAGAATAGTTGGATTGCTGCCAACTAACATTAAATATTTTGTTGGCAAGGTGCCATCGGTGTCTGTTAATGGCTTTTATGACATTTTTATGATTTTGTTTTTATGAACATCTGAAGAATATGGTCATTGTTGCATGCTTATGGTAAATCTGTTGGGTCAAATAGTTGGCATTTTTCCAACCCACATCTTTTGGATAGGATTTTTTTGTGGCAAGCTGCCAGCGCCATCTGTTGCTATGGTTTTGCTAAATATAACAATTACAGGATTTTTAACAAGAAGTAAAAGCCTCAACCCACACACACGAGACACATAGATGTTTTGTAAGGAATTTCAAAGTATGATCATGAGTGATTATTTTCCTTCACTCATGTTCTGAATTTATGAGACATTGTGTGATTTTGAATATTTAACAAGAATAATGGGAAAAATTAAGTGAAAAAATGTGATGAATAATGCGAACATAAAAACTAAATCTATATATAATCACATGAAAATACTCAAATACAAAATTATAACATTTGAAAGTGTCCTTTTGTTCACTCTGTTTTAGTTTCATAACTTATTAAATCTACTTTTAAAAAATATAAAATGAAAACTAAAAAACAAATCTGGAATAATTTTTGTGCTGTATAATGATCCATGTATATTAGAACATTCATCCAACGCACAATGATCCACTGGTGTAGTGGGCAGACATTGAATTTTATGTATTTTCCCCCAAACCTCTTGTGGTTATAATAGGCAATAACATTCCACTTCATGGGAACATTCAGAGAAATACTGATGGTTGAATCACTGCCAACTGACTCTACAAGTTGGCTAGGATTCAAATATGACTGTTACGAAAATTGGCTGTTTTCCAAGAATTTAGAAAAGGAAATTGTGGGCGCATATCCAAATATGTCTGACCAGTGATAATTATCATATGATAAGATTCTCTTTCTAAACGAAAGTCCTGAGGCAACACAAGAAGGCATCTTGCATGAATTGAAGGAGTCACCAACTTGAAATGGGTCTTCACCCCATCTGAGGTCACAATGTCTGTGAGGTGAACTGCAAAGAGATAATAATAC
The DNA here is from genome assembly GCA_019095985.1 of Streblospio benedicti. NCBI lineage: Eukaryota > Metazoa > Annelida > Polychaeta > Spionida > Spionidae > Streblospio > Streblospio benedicti. Next base: position 14,331,724 of record CM032667.1, on the reverse strand, counting down.
TGTTTATGGTTATTAAACATATAGCATTACCAAGGTACATGTCCTGTCTCACGGGACCATCTCCAGATGAACCAAAACATATCCACATATCTCGGGTGTCTAAATGACAGATAGGTTTGTTTTATTAATATGCAAGAGAGATGTAAAGATTATAATGAAGTGGGATGCCACGATGTGGCAAATAGAAAAAGGCCCAGAAGGGATGAGGGGGAAAAAGACCAGAAAAGGTATGAGGGATTTCAAGAGAGTGGAATGTGGGAAGAAAGGCTGAAAATTTGTGTGATGTGAGAAAAATGGCAACAACAAATTAGGCGTGTGGCAAATAAAACTCATGAAACTTAAGGATGTTGGATTGCTTGCTCCTCATGAACCCACCCCACATAAGGTGACAACTATGGAAGGGTGTCCACAGGTTCAGCAGCATAAAATATTTTAAAGACCTAGCTCCTTGGTCATCAGAAAATTCTTGTTTCTATATACTTTTTTAATTATCTCAACAAGTTGCTTGCCTATGAATGACTTCAGAGTTGTTTCACCTTTAGGCTTCCGGAACTGCTATGTTGAAGTTAATGTTCTTTTGGGGAGAGAATGCACCCAAATGAACACCCAAGCTGCACATTCATGATAAATACAGTTTACTCTGGTGCAAATTTTATAATTATGATTTTTCTATTTCGTTCATTCAAAATTGCCCATTTCCCTATTTTGTGTTTTTGGTATTTTTTATCAATATTTCAAAACTTTGATGCTTACATGTGGATGGAATCAGGGTGTGCTGCATGTGGGATCATACCAGTTTATTTTTAGATTGACATTTATTTACAAGATAGGTGCATGAATGATTTTCATAACATATATTCGGGTTGTGGCAATTATATAGAATTATGTAGAATTTCACAAAGTTTTAAACTGTACGAGAAGTGGTTATTGAGCAAACTGCTCTTAAACTGCTCTTAGACAAGAAGTCTCTATTTGGACTGCTGCCAGTGATATGAATACAAAATATGTTACGAAAACTTAATAATTTCTTTTTAAAATTACTATATGATATGGGCAAAAGTGATAAATGAAAACACGTGAAATGTTTACCCTTGTAAATTTGTTAAAATGGGCTCACAGGTACAATTTTTATTGCATGATTTTTAAACTTTTCAATCGCATAAACTTCAAGATGAGTCAAGAAAATTAGGAATAATTTTTGTAAGCTCCTTGTTTAATGAAATTATCAAATGAAATCATATGACAGCAAGCTCATCACACTAAAAATATGCCCATTTTAAATTTTACAAGTGCAAAAGGTTTAAACTGGAGGAGGTCTTGCTGGTGGTCGCTGCAAATCAAAAAGGATTTGAAGTTACATATCATTCCCAACCAACTTTTGATGTTGCAAGTTCTTTTTGTCATTTCATTCATAAGTGAAGTGTAATTTATCTCCTATAAAGAAAGGTAAATAGAAATTCCCACATCTTAGCCCTTGTGCAAATAATTACATTATCACATTTATAAATCTTTTTAAGTAAGTGACTAATGATCGCTTCATTTGGGTGAACACAAAAACATTCAGACAACTTTGTCATTAAATAAAAAGTTTGTATGATGAAATATCACATTACATGTACATTCTTCCATTGTTTAGAATGTGAGAAATGTGTAGTGTCAAATTATTTTTGTAGTTATTTCTTTGGAATCTGTCCACAAAGAATGTCGATAAAATCACGGTTAACTTTATGTGAGTAGGTTGTACAAAGTACAATGTATATATCTGCAGCCTCTTTAGGTTGTTATTACGCTCTTCATATACTACAAGGACCCGAGGTCTACCTGCCTCTAGTTACATGGGTTGGTGCATAATTTCTGACTGGCAAATGCCTGCTATCACATACAAGAAAAAATAGAGGTGTACCTGAAGTAGCATCTTGCTATTTAAACCACTGGAGACTGGACTAAAGTGGTCTCAATAGAAACATGTGGTCTCTTTATGGAGGTTTGTGAATGTCTGCAGCTGTGTTTCTTTGTGAAGGCTTTGGACTGATAGAAATGGTCTTATTATAGAGTGGTCTTTTTATAGAGGTTGCCAGAATTGAAGGTTCTACTGATTATACTTGTAGGTATACTGCTGAGATGTGAGAATAAATGATGCCACCAGAGAAGCCATGACAAAATCAATCTCTGTTGAATCATGTAGATTGTAATCTGAACGCGACATTAATTTTGTCAATGGCCAGTTTAAAGTGACGTTTAGGAGCATGAGGCATGTAACTTTGGGAAAAATATGCATGTTTGCCTCCCATTATAAGGCAATTGTGATGATTTTAGTGACTGTTGTTAGACAAGGCTCTCGACATGACAACAGTGTCTGCTGCGGACAATTAACTTTCACCAAGGGTTGGGCGGGTAATTGCAATTAAATAGACTGTGAAATACAATAGTGTTGTACAAGCCACTTGTCATGTACGTGTCCTTTAATTTTTTAGAAACGTTAATAACTTTCAGGCCATGTTCACATGTTCTCTTGAAATCATAAATATCATGTTTTCTAATTAAACTGAACGTTGTGGAATTAATTTTCATGTTTAAAACAGTGAATTGTAGTCTGGTTGGTGTTTGAACTACAATTGTAAATCTTTTTTATAAGAATTTCAGACTATTTTAAGCTTATTAAGTGATCAGCAAATTTGTTATTTTAAACAATTCACCCGGCTAACAGTAGAGACCTTCAAATGATTATTATAATAGTTCCCAAGTGTCCGACTTTTACATTATCAAAATGAAACGGCTGAAAACTGCATTTTCAAAATGTACTGAAATAAAAGGAGTCTTGCATAAACAGGAGTAAGAAAATAAAGATTTTGCCAAATATACTAAAAACTACCATCATTGGCATTTTCATTCATTAGTGCAGGTGTCAATAAACTACAAGCCAATGAACATGTTTTTCACAGATCCTGTGTCCTTCAAAACATCACATTTGAATTAGTGTTCATTCAGTCTTATGATATGACAGTGATGTTTGGATATTTTAATGGCATGTTTAATTGCTAAATGCTGCGGGAGAATGTTTGTTGACTAGAGTGAATAAAAATATTTTTTTGAGGTTTTGATGCTTGTTTCAATTAACATCAATGTACTTGATCCACTGTTGGGACTATTATTAAACTTAATCTTTCTCATTTGAAAATTACATCCCTTAAAGTGATGGAAAATTTTCAAAATTTTATAAATTGATTAAAATGACTTCCAGCTTTGTTCAGTACTTGTATCACGGTATGTAAGGGCTACCTTGATACAAACACATGCATGTTCAATTCAACTTTCACTGCATTAAAATTTTCAAAAAATATCTCAATACTGTACTACATATCATACACCCTCATTACCTTCACATAAGACCCCACCCAAGTTTGTCCAAGTTACCCTTATTAAAAGCTACATGTAACTACATGTACCATGTAAGGGCCGTCCTCATGAACTTGAATGTAAAAACCCTGGGTACTTAGATGTCTTTGTGTAGTAATTTGAAGAACTACATGCAGTTGGCCCACCTTATAACAGAATCGCCAGCATGTGGATAGGGAGTCGGACCTGTGATATTAACGACTTAATTAGAAAGTGTGTGAATAGAATCTGTTTCCAGAATTACTTGTTACTTCATTTGATCAAGTTAATAATCTTAAGCATAGTCATAGAACTGGAATTAAAAAAGTAAATCTTTATAAATGAATTATCAAGTAATGAATATTAAATTTAGGGTGATTTTGTAATTGATTATTTTTTGCAAGATAATTACTTGTAAGCAACTTTTACAAATTATCTATAACTTTTAAATGTTTTTCTGTGATACAAATGACAAGTAAAATCTCTTTTATTTTTTTATTGACCTTTAAATACTTTAATCACATAATAATACTTCAACAGTTATCGCATTTAAATTTGCCAGGATGCCAGGTAAAATTGGTCGAGACCATTTTATAATCTATAATAATGATTTTTTCTTAACAATTTGAAAAGACATATTTCAAAAATTACATTTTTTTTTCACACATCTAAAAGAGTTAATACCTATTTCATTAAAAAAACAAGTTGCATATTTATAAAACCTTGTACATTTTCAAACAAATCTTGAAATTAAAAGTATACATGATTCATAGCTGCGACATATGAAGAACAACTACGTTCTGATTCATTTGAGTGAAATGAAATGATGATAATTTTACATTGCTTCAGTGAAATTTTTTGCCATCCTCTAAACCAAGAACATTTAAGCAAACGCAAAAGTAGACTTTTGCTTGGAAGCACCTGCGTAACATCCAAAATGTCCTTAAAAAGTTATGGTACAATTTTAATACCACATAAGGGTACAAATGTTCTGAATCACAAATTGATGATATTTGTTATCATTCAGACAGTTCGGCAATGAAAATGATGAGATTTCTTTCGGCGAGAATATTCACAGAAGGTGAGATGAACATTCTGAAAATAAAATCACAAATCATTAGTCATTTTAACACTTAGAATTATATTTTTTTCTTTTCGTCTCATGCATATATATAAAGAACAAAATATATATTTACTTCAGTACTTATTTTTGCTATCGTTAGCTGTGTATTCCAAAGCTCACTGTAGATATTTGTGAAGTAAAATGACAAAGGTATATGGTATTGTAGTGGTTCTTTTACATAAACAATCACTTCTTTTTAAAGAGATACTCTTGTACATCAACCATAAAGCAGACACGTACATGATGTTAGACCTATTCCAGCGGGAGGACTGCGAAGAACTCATCTTTGCTGATTTTGCCGTCTCCGTCTCCCTTGCCGTCACATTCAGCCATGATTCCCTACAACACAAAGTATGCACTTAGAATCAATGTAAAGTAAAACAATAGAACCATTCAGGATGGCCTCAAGTGGTATTAATATAGAATTGGTCTCTTTGTGAAGAATTTTAATAGTCTCTTTACTTAATTAGAAGTATCGAACTGAAAAATTGGCCTCAGTATGGAGTTTCACAGTGGTCTGTTTGAATAGATTTTTAGCACCTTAAAGAATGATTTTATAGAAGTGATCAGAAGTGGTCTCTTCAATTATAAATTTCATGTTAGCAGGTTCTTTCACCAATGTCATGTATGTAGAGCTGCTGAGCAGCATTTGATAAAACGTCAAGCATTAATTGAAGACTGTCTAGACAGCATTCAATCTCGAGCACCTTAGATTTACTAGTTCAATATCACAAACAGTATGTCCTAATGCTGCTTCAAACAGTTAAAACATAGTTTTTTGTTGCCAATCATATTTTACATGAAATGTAACACAATTTCAACTCACAAATTTATTCTTGTTTTTCAATACTGATCAAGCATTATTGATATGATTGCCCTTCATTGGGTTACCCAGGCATATCAAAATATGATTATTGCATTGATAATTCTATTAAACACCAGGTGATTAAAGAAAATTGAGCCTTAACCTTAAAAGCAAATTACACAAAGAATCCTAGCAAGTAAAAGTGTAGTATTCAAATAAAACAGTTGGACACATTTAACTCTAACCTCAAGGAAATAAAAAATATAACATGACTATCCAGAATTTTGTGTCTTAAAACCAGCCAATGGCTTCAGTTATGAAATTCAACTTATGAGGGTCCAACACAAATAGGGCCAACTGGAACTTTTAAAAAAATCCATCTTATTGGTGTTGTTACTCACCGCAGAGATTTCCTCGATTTCGGCACCATCGCATTTCGCAAATAGCTGACCGAGGATATCCTTCAGCTCACTTTTGCTGATGGAGCCATTTCCATCCTGAAAATAGGTGCTCATTTAATAATGTAATTGTTAAGTTAATATTAGGAAAGTATATGTGTCTTGTACATATTTGCATATATCCAATAATTGCAAAATCCACAATTCTTTTACATTAATTTCCATCAATATGGAATGCATTTTTATTCCTCGACAGGCTAACCTTCAAAATGTTGCATGATTGGAATATTATGTGATGCTGTTTACCTTGTCAAACGCTTTGAATACTTCCTCAGCCTCCTCTCTGGTGATTTTACCGGCCATTTTGAAAGGATTTTGTGTCTGAATTGGAAAGTATATAATCATTTAAGTATATATTTGTACTAAAACATTTATTTCGCCCGAGTTCTTATTGATGAAGCCAGTTGACAATTCTCAACAGCAGAAATCACCAGACTGGAAAAAAGTCGCAATGAACATTTTTGATAACCACAGCTGTGGTTATGTGTGTTTCACAGTTCTTCCTAAAATTCCGACTGATGGTTATTGGTTTTCTAACCGTCGTCATAGATTGTATAGTGATTACAATGTACTGACAAGCTAGATCACTATATAATATGTGGCATCGTTTCCAAAGCACATGGATGGTTGTTACATTTATTAGTTATCATTCAAAACCTTAAACCGTTTGTCTTGATTGAAATTTGAGTTTCAAAAAATTTGAGTTTCAATGTTTGGCAACTAATGACACTGACAATAATAGAGGACTTTTCTTTGAAAACATACAAATATTAATCTACACAACGTGAAACTATTTTTTTATTTATGAAACAAATCAAGTCAAGAAAAAGTCCAGGTCAGAATTTTGTGGACATTAGAATTTTTTTTTAAAAAAAGCTTCCTTCATATTTTGTACTCATAACATCCAACAACAGCACTTAATATTAATTATTATAGCTGGAAATATTTAATACATTATAGCATAATTTCTTTTTAAATAGAAGAAAAAAATCAAACTTTGAAAACACACACAGATAGTTTGCCATTTAATGACTTACAGCTTTCATTTCATTTCCAAGATGAAAATGAAATAAAATGCACTTACTGTGAATTCAAAGTAATAATACTTTTATCCTCAAGTGATGTAAAACAAACCTAGGTTTTAAAATTCACTAAGAAATTTTTCATCAATTTCTAAATGAAAAATAACATTAATTTGTGCTTACGTTTGGATGAGAGATGATAATTCCTTCTTGTCCAAGTCTTGAGTGAGGTTAGCTCTGTAGCTGGGCGTTTATATAGTGTTGGCTTGCCGCCATCCGCCCAACCGTTTGGTTGGCACGGTGCCATCTAAACTGCCGCGCGGCGGTATGGAATTATGCACAAGACAAGGGGCAATCTCAAAAAGTCCAATGCCTCATTGATAATATTATTTATCATTGTTTTTTACTATTTCTATTAGACTTTTGGGTAGAGACATGTGTTGTATAGAACTTTCCAAATAATGTGCAAAAAGAGATAGCACACAACGGTTTTAGTTTTTCAAAATTTGTAATGCTTTGTAGACCAAAGATAAGTTTTGAAGTATAGTCTGTACGGGTGATAAAACTTTGTTTTCATCAGAACGATCAAAAATACCTGAATTAAATTTCAACATTTTGATCGGAATTCAGGTATTCGTAATATACATGTAATCTAGTGAAATCAATAGTATTATTTCATTCCACAAATTTATATTGATTCCCCTTTGATTAGAAACCAGCACATGTAGTTTGAGCAATGTATGTATTCACATCATGGAATTTGATCAATGCCGTGTGTCTAGGGGTATAGCAAAAGTTCCACAATGAAAAATAGCAATTACACTTCTTTTTATTGTATTTTTGTTAATATTGATATGAGAAATGACTTTCTGAAAAGTCCATTTACAGTGTTTGGTTCAATTTGATTTTCAGACCTGAAAATATAATTTCCAATGCCCTGGTCAGCTTACTTGACATCTATGGATGTTGTTCATTAAGGATGTGGTTTAAAATGCTATATATGAAAATCTAAACTACATTATTCAACTATTTCCACCAAATTTGAAATATTTGTGGTAAAATATCTTGTCTAATTGTGTTTAAGCTCGAGGCTGTTTTATCTTGTGTGTTTTATTCATCTTACATAGTTGGCATTCATGGCTGAAAGTCCCACACATGATGCTGAATGGAGGATACTTTTTACAGCTTCTGTTTAAGCACAATTTCTCTTCAACAGCTGAATACATCTAATTAAGAGTTGTAGTCTGGAGTAAAGGCTTTGATATACATGTAACAGTTTAGCGTTATTGGAATTTTTTTATAATTGGGCTTTCCACATATTTCTAGTGAGCCTTTAATGAAACTGTACATATGACTAGGCCTGCTGTTGAAAAATTGTACAGTTCTTGTAACAAAAACGTAAGTCATACCTAGGCAAGGTTAAAGCATGTAATTTAAATGGACCTTAATGTCAAGTTTAGCACCCATCTATTGAGTTCAAAAGATCAAACAAAGTGAAGTGACTTGTTGTCCACGTTATCTATGCGCTGTCTACACGTCCAAGGTCTTTTGAGAAACAGGCGGAAACCGACACGTACACTTGACAGTCGGCAAACATTGTAAACCTTATTAGTGATAACAAACAGCAATAAACACTTCCAGTTGTCAATCTTGGAAACTCTAATGCTGTGAATTGATGTTTTCAAACATCAGAACTACTATTGTTATTTGTAGGAGGGTTGAATTTGGATTGTACTCTTTTAATGCAGTTTCTTTTTCTCTTTTTTTTTTCAATTTTACACACTTTGTAGATTTTTGGTAGTGAACGTTAAACAGCTGATACAGACTCTAGATATCTGCCATATGATCAACTGTTCCCTTTAGGCCTTGTGCTTCATCAGACTGCTTTGGGCGGGATAGCGGAGATTCAGTGGTTCCAAACCCATATACTCATGATTGTACAAGTGGACTTCAAGGGTATTTTCCAGCATATCATTTTTGGAATTTGAATGATTTTTATAGCTGCAATGTGGGTTGTTTCAGATGCAATTTTAAGTAAATGACCATCCTTTGAAGCTACTTGAAAGTAAAAAAAAACATAACAACCAAGCCTCTATGAAACCTCTGTATGAATAGGATGTAATTTGTAACATCCATTTATCTATTACCAAACATTTGTGTTTTTATGGCTAACATCCTCTTTCATATGATTCACTATCTATAACAATTTCCATTATCATTGTCAATATCATAATCTAGGGTACATGAGTCTTTGAATACATGTATTGAGCTGTAAGTATTGTATGTTACAATAACATATGTTAATTTATTGATTTACTGTAAAATAAAAATGTTATATTTTGCTTGACATATCATGAAATAAGTAAAATACCTGAAAATAACATGAATAAACCATAAAACTATCACTTGTGCATATATTGATGCTTCTAATTAGTTCTTTTATGTGCTATGATAATGAAAATGTATTTGTTTGTGTTATGTGGCTTGTAACGATAGTCTCATTATTCATATAGCAAACTGCATTGTTCATGGTTATGCAAACTTCTTATCTCTTTATGATATGTTCATGTGATAGATTGTGGTTAAAAATTTCCATTTGTCCATCCATTTTACCACCAGGAGTATAAGCTCTTATCTGAATTCCTGATTTTATACACAGTGAATATTCATGAAAAATATACTTTCAATAAGATTCTTAAATATTTCAATTTGATGGCATTTCATTTCTTCTGTATAGAAGTAGATAACTTGTGAGCTACTCAATTATATGAAATATAGATAATGCTCAAATATTATTGACCTTCATTGAACATCAAAATTAGTCTACTACAATTGTTAAGTGAGCTATCATATACATGTATGCAATACCCATGTAAATGACCACCCTAAAATTTGGAACCTGAAAGACTTTGGATGTTTAGATGGTTGAATATGATTGAGTTTTCCCATTCATTTAATCTCAAGCTGTCTAAATATTCTACTATTGAAATCATTAAAATTATAAACTGATTTTCACAGTTCATCCAAATTCTGTTTTCGAGCTGTGAGCAAATCCAATTCTTTTTTGAATAATTGTTCTGTATACAATCGTTTTACAATTTAGCAATTAAATGAGCAGCGTTAATCATAAAAACTTTGAAAATAGAATTAGAATAGTGCTCATATAAAAGTGTCTGGCTCATCAAGTACGATGTATATGTGCAATTGTAATTCAATTTTATTACATAAGTCAGACAGGAAATAGTGCAATGAAAAGGTGATGTATGAGACTGCCCTTATGCTGGTATTATTGCACCAATCACTCGCAGAATTGGACTTGGAAAATTGTATTAGTCTAGCAACTTTTAAGTGCATTTTTTCTGTAATAAAACTAACAGCCTAAAAAAAGATTTTCATTTTCAGATAGTGATAAATCATGTGGCATTTGATATGCTTTGGGCCAAAATTATTGAGTAACGACTTCAAAAAATAGCAATTTCTGTTTTTGTACAATTGTATGCAAGGTATAGACAGGTGTAAGAGCTTTAAAAATACCAAGATTCTCAATTAGCACCATCCAGTATTCTGGTATCATCTCTGCATGCTGATGCTACTTAAATCAATGGTTGTATTACATTTGCAATTTGAAGTTATTGGACACATGACACACTCCCATCCGCCACCTCGTCCCCTTCGATCCATCAACATAGGCATTAAATGAATGTATTTAAAGTTTAATATGACGAATAGAGCATACATGTATATAGTTCAGAAACAGAAATATGGAAAAAGCGCAAACTACTGAGCTTCTATGGGTTTTTTAATCATGAAAATCAACGTGCTGAAGAAATCAAATGGTTTCTGAGATTGCTATTATTGCAGCAGGTGGAACTTCTCTCTAGTGATTCGAGTTGAACCTTTTCAATTCTCATCTCGATAGAATGTGAATTTCCAACTGTACATTTTCATTTCCAACTTTATTAAAGTTGGCAGCTTGTATATCCTTTTTATATTGTGCTTGTTAATTGTTTTTGTTTTTTTGTAAAATGCTGAATGGAATTAAGTCTAATTGGAGATAAGTTTGTAAGCATAAAAACTTACCAGGTATGTTAAGATATAATTAAGATTATGAAAAATATCAAATGTGTGATGTTTCTAGAACCTTATTTATAATTTGTGAAATCTTGCACGTAGTCTTAAGTCTCATTTTTATGTAGGGTAACGTAACCAGAATTCGGCCCTCTCAGAAATTGAATTTTCTATTTGTATTTAAAAAAGCAATTGTCCTACTTAACAATCTTCAAAAATACCATCAAACATTCACAAGGATGATGTATGTAACTCCACACTCTCTACCACAGAGCATCATATTTTTGTAAGTTTTCATTGACCATTTATAATAATTCCAATTGGTGTTTGTTTTTTGGTCTGAACAGATCTTTGCAAATTAATGCAACTTATAAACTGGTGATAACACATGTGAAAACGTTTCTTAAGATGAAAGGATTTGGGAAGTGTAAAATTTTTGTTCGGCTCCAGCTTAATAACATGTTTTCCTCCTAATCATCAGATGTTCATTAATCAATTAAACTGTCTCTAAATGTTCAAAAGAATGAAGAACTCGTCTCTGCTGAGTTTTCCATCTGCGTCTCCAAAGCGGTCTGAAGCATCAATCATCTCCTGAAATCAGATAGAATATTTTATTCATTCATGCTACCACTGGTAAATGAAATAGAATACAATAGAACCTCTCTATTAAGACCACCTGTGGGTTGGCCTGAAGTGGTCTCAATAGAGAGATGGTCTCTATACATAGGTTTGATTTGGTAGCTTTATGAAGGTTTGGGACCGTGAAAAGTGGTCTTATTACAGAGGTGGTCTCAATATAGAGGTGGTCTTAGTTGGAGGTTCTACAGTATTTCATTTAGACATATTCTATCTAATGCCTATATGTACAGTTATAACATTTCTAATATATGGATTCATATTGAACCAAAAGAGTTTGGGGTTTCATTTTCAATGAGATTATAACTATCCATTACCAGATACAATTTATCACACCCCCTGATTCTGCCAGTTCCACAGCTGGTCTTCAAATATAGATATTCAATTGTATGTGGAATTCAAATACAAAATATATTAGCTGGCAAAGGGTTAATAACCATAGGCTGACCTGTACAAACTGGTCAACCATGTCGTTGAATTCTGCAGAGTCGTTCTCGGCACACTTCCCTGCGAGGTCCACAATGATCTCTTTTAGCTCCGTCTTGTCAATCGTCCCACTCCCATCCTAGTGAACAAAACACAGTAATATCACTATAAGCCAAAACATAATTTGACAGAACATGGCTGTTACAAGTAGTATTATAGACAATACCCAACATTTTTATCTACTGTATACGACCATCCAGGGCCGTTAAATTGAAATTTTCTCAAACTGGGGGGTGGGCTGTTACACGAGAGTGTAGTTACTACATAATTCTTATGGACATTAAAGAAATAGAGGGGGGCTGTTTAATACACGAGGGTGGGCATTTGAATGGTTGTATACGGTAATTTTTCAATGTGATATTTATTTCTATATTTACAATCATCAACAGAATAAACTGAATCAAACGTGCTAAGAGAGCACAGCATCTGTGCCATAGCATTGTCTCGAGTGCAATAGAAATGCTCTCTGGAAGGCACATTTCATTGGTATTACAAAATTCTCAAAATTGTCCAGAGATCGTTGTCTTTCCCTTGCAAGTAAATTTGATTTTTAAACTGCATTGCACAGCTTGCATGAATTTGTAGGTGTAGTTAACAATTTTACTCCTCTCCCCACCCTCCACCCCCTCACCCCCAGTACTTTACTCATTACAAACAGTACTGTTTTCAATATTAGAGACTGTATATGAAGTTCATATTATCATAAAGCTACCACTCAGATATTCAATATCTGGCATATTATATTGGTGAAAGAATCATACTGGTATATATATATATATATTTATGATTTAGATCTATTAAATGGAAAGAACTATGATAGCTTACCTTGTCATAACAATCAAAGACGATATTAGCTTCTTCGCAGGTGATGTTTAAAGACATGGCTCTAATCGCTGAAGAAGAGAGCATTGTTTTTATACGACATGACATTAGACAGACATTGTACCGGGTAAGTCTTATTTCTATGCGTACATCTACATCTTTATTGAAAAATTAGCAAATAGTGGTGTATATGAAAACATACTGAACTAATCATTTATTATTTCGCTTGCTGTCTACCCGGCGCTGCTCGGGTTGAAACAGATGAGATCTGGAACACATTAAATGCTCCTCCCTTGCCATCCTTCCCTCTGTCCCCTATCCCTCATACCAGCTCCCGTAAGTATACAGGTCTGTGATAGATTAGGTACAACTCCATCACCTTTCTCCCATCGTCATATGTCACAGTCAATAGACACACTACATGTATATGGCAATATCCTTCCCCCCTGCGACTGCTACCCCTGGTAAATGTGTGTGGAACAGATTAAATGTCCCCGCCCCCCTACACTTCCTTCCGCTGCTAACCCCTTTTCTCTCTCCAACTCTCTCTACACTGTACCCCATCCCCATCTAAACAGGTCCAGAACAGATTAAATGCATCTCTAATATATCTCTCTATACATCTCTTATATATATAGATATAGCTTCAGGGGTAGAGGGTGATGGGGCGGGGCGATCTTACCCAAAAAACTTATATGCATATGCCACTTGGGGTATGATATCAGACCCATGAATATAACGTAGCTCTGAACATTGCCCAAAAATAAAATGTTATAAGCGACATGTAATTTCTTTTGATAATGCTCAGTCATAATGTTATTAAAAGATGATGTGAATTAAAGCAAAGAAAGTTTTAGTACTTAATTATATACTGATTTGTGAATATTTGCATGAACATGTCAAATTTTATGAGACCCAACTATATACAGAATTTTGAAAAATGTTGACCCCAAAATATAACGGATGGGAAAATTATGACCCAAAACTTTGAAGGGCGGCACAAAAAGCTGTCACATCCACACCTAACCAACCTATTTATCTCCAAAATTAATCATATATGAGCTAATCTTCCCAAAAGTTAAATTCAAACTGCTCCATTTCACAACGTAATCTAAATGTGCTGTAAGAGTTTATAGTAAAAAGTAAACTTACCTCAAATACCTCAGTCGTTGGAAATCGTCTCTCATCAAATGCAATGAAGTGTGTGTTGTGAGCATGCTTACCCGCGAATATATAGCTTGTGCAGATCCGTGTTCATCCCACACGTGATCTATACATCTTTCATTTTAACCACATGTTGCTAAATAAAACTAGCTTTTACTGTGACAGTTAATCTGGAGTATTTTTTAAAAGTCGAATTTACACCCACATAGAAAAATAAGGCAAATGAAAAATAGAGAACTTAGAAAATAGCTTTCATTTTCTTTCATAGGATAAATAATGGAAAACATTGGAAATACAAATACATAAGTAGTTCATACATAGTAGTTCGCTGTTATGTTGACAAAGACAGGTTCCTTTTATAGAAGGTGTCCTTATGGACAGGTTTCACCGTATTTGTGTTTGGTAACAAGACATTTGCGTGACCCATTCACTCTAAAAAAGTCATGTGTGCTCATACAGTTTTGAAAATTGAAACTTAACATTTAAGATAACATACTAATCTCCAATCAAAATATAAATAGAATACATATATTACATATATTCATAGATCATGACTGTCACAAGATGCTCCTTGGATAAAACATGAAAGCTTTACAAAGTAAATGCTTATCTATAATGTTACATCACATGACTGCCAGCACATACCTCATAAAAACAATAATAGGATAAGTTAAAATAACAGATTCAAAACGTATTACAGATAAATTTTATCAACTAATGATAAATAAATTCAGTTTCTGCAATATTCTCCAATTAACCAAAAAACTTTTTTTTATTTGAATTTTAGAATTGGAATGTTCATTAATGGATTTAATGTTCTGAGTTGGGGTGAAATTAGTTTTAATCGATTAATCTAATAAGAATTTGTGTAATTTACTTTAGTTTTAGTTAATTAACAAATTAAGAAATATCAGTTCTGATTAGTCTAGTTTAATCAAAATTTTCTATTTTAATCATGATTAGTTTGGATTAAAAAGAACTATCAAAATGAGTTGAGCAATTTAGAGCAGGAAATCATTTACATTTGCTGATGGAAGTTGTGTGATTCAAGCGACCCTGTGCTCTGTGAGCACTTTCGATCAGTGGTTGTAGCATTAATGACATATGTCTCTGCTGACCCTACATTTTCACTGTAGTATTTTAAAAATAAACAAGGTCAATTTCCATGAATCGACTGCACTTCAGAGGATTTTTTTATTGCACATTGAGATGCCTTTGAACAAAAATAAAATGCAAGGTCAGTTTCCATGAATCGGCAAATCAACAATGGTTTTTGTTTTACCTGTAGGTCACCATGCATGACATGTCAATTCCCAACCTCTGATTTGATTTCCATTTGAATGAAAATGGTAGAATATTTATTGGTTTAAAAATGATAATGTACAATGATAAATCCATATGAACATAATTACCAATACAAATGTATGGTGTCTGCAATTTGTATATCTAATATTCGGTATTTGAACTTAAAAACTAGTTGAAATAGTTGTGCTTGAATAGATGTATTGAATGCATTGTTATGTTTGATATGTATATTTATAGTGATATGAAATATTTAACGAAAAAAAGAAATGTGTTATTTCTTTTCCTAACTCCTTCATTTTGAAAATTTGGTTAAGTTTAGTTTAATCAAGTGATCATTTAGTTTAGTCTAGTTTATTCACAACATCAGCCCAGTCGATTTAGTTTAGTTTAGTTTAATCATGAAAATTGTCCTTTAGTTTAGTTTAGTTTTATTCCCAAAATATTTAGTCACCCCAACTCTGATACTATTGTTCAGATTAATCACTGTACGTAATTTACCAAAGCTGCCCACCCTGGTCACTATCATATGCCTCAAACACTCAGCCTTATATTGTGTCTGTGACTATTGACCTGTTGACAATGAATGAATTCTACTCAGAATGAATTAGTTAAAGCCAAGTTTTGGAAATATTAGTTTTTTTAATCAAAATACCGTTGAAGCAGGGTATGAAATAGAGCCTACCCGGCGGCCCGGTGACGGCTGCTTTTGGCCCAGCCCGGCTGGTTTCTAAAGTTCACAGACCATTGGGTAGGCTATTTTTAGGGAGTTCTCAAAATTAACGTAATTAAGGGCCGCACACTTTTTGTATGGGCTGGCTACGTTTTGAAGTTGCCGGCCTTGTGTTCCGTGAACAAATTTTTATGAGTTTCATACCCTGGTTGAAGCCTTTTCAATGTCCTTGCATAAATGTTCTTATAGTGTATCAATCAACACCTTACAGTTACCACTTTATCTATAGTAATATCTTCATAGAAACTACAACAAAAATATTTTGTCAAATGAAACTGCTGTGGAAGGAATAATTTCTGATAAAATGAAACTGCTTTTGAAGAAATCTTTGACATCTTGCCCTAATTTTGTCTTTTATTTCAACAGTTTCATTTTATACAAGTGACATAGCACCCTTTACGATACCATCAGGTGGATGATTTCCCGCAAAACAAGCAAGTACTGTTAGACCTTTTTATCTCAAACTCTTGAAGCTCAAATTTATGGGTAATTCGAGGAAATTGTAATTTCCCTTCATGATACTTTATATCATAATCTTCACTGATAAATTGAAATTTTAGATATCTCTAAAATACAAAATGCATGTAAGTTCACATTATATCATTTTGAGCGAAATTCGTGTGCTCTATGACTATGTTCATGCATCTTCATATGTTTGGGGTTTAATAATTATTCAATTCACAAGTTTATGAAACAATATATTATAATTTTATTCTATCATATTTCTCATATCTTGTATTCATTAAATGTGATAAAAGAAAATAAATATCATTTAAATCAATATATTGTTATTGGATATATGTACATGTACATGTTCAGTGCAAAAAGAACCCACTTATCATGTTTCTTGTCTTCAGACACTATACAAGTGTCTGCTTCGTTTTTAGTATCAAATAAATCATAACATAATATTTTCATCCTTAGTGTTCTCTGAGAGACAGACACTTTCCAAAAACATTTGATCTATATGTCATTCCCATATGAAATAATTGGAAAGCAAAGTAGAGAGTGTGGCTGTAGTGGGTCAAGAAATCATGCTGAGAATTCATGTGTATCTATTAAAAACTTATTTGATATACAATTGGGGGTCAAGCCTTATAATATATTGTGCCTTAGCAATAGACAATTTCAAGTTATCAGGATTGTTTTAGTTATAAGGGAAACTACAATGAAGGAATTTTTTTTCACACAAATTATGTATACATTTGACTAATTAGAGAAAATGGGTGCAACTAAGTTGGTTCTCATTTTTGTCTGGAATTGTTTGTTGGTATTCTGTAGGTCATTTCAAATTATCTAACATATGAAAAAATTGATATTACATATAAATCATGGTTGATGACCTGAATACCTATAAATTGCTGATTACCAGTTTAAAATCTATGTGTATTGGCTCTTTTTAATAAATAAATTATCAGTCATTAAAACAAAACACATTATGGTTAATATGATGATATACATGTACGATGGAAATACCACATTCTATTGCATAGTATTTTTTATTTGAAAACATTTTCAACAACACTTTCTACATTCATCACAATTCACAATCCAATCCTAGAAAAAAGTTGTTAACAATATTTGAATAAAAACCTTCTTACAAAACATTTCATAAACATAATACTGAAAATTAACTTTGAAATCATTTGTTACTGTAAACATTTTGACCAGTTAAAAGTTATTATCCCAGACACTTTTCTATGATTTTAACATCTTGATATTTTAGGTAAGTTTTTTTTGCTGACCAATTACAGATTGACAATAATATACTATTTTCAAAGTTTGAAATGACATAAATCAAATCAAATTTCATGAGTCGATAAATCATAAAGACCTTTTACACCGTATGGTCATTCGTTGTATTATGAAATTCTATTTTGCTGTCCCTCATATTAGGTTAGACTGTCTTTAAATGGTGAGTCAAATTCTCACATATTATTTTCACAAACTTAATATCCGCAGTCTATTAAGTTTGTCCTTTGAGATTTCTGCACTTCTAAATAATTATACTGCACGCTATGATGGTTTACTGTAAAAAATATAAATGGACATGTAATTTTATTTGACTAGATCATAATTGCATTAATTTTATGTTTCTTACATTTATGTGTGAATTTTTTCCTGAAACAATGTGTCAAAATTGTAATTCAGTATTATTATATCATTTCTTATTTTTAGTTAAAATTATCTGATATATATATATATATATATATTACATATACCATATCCATATTATTATATAAAAGAAGATATGTTTTGATCCACTATATATTGATTAGATCTAGAAATATTCTTTGTTCACCTGAACTAGACATTCAACAACTTGTAGAATTCGGACTTGCTGATTTTTCCATCACTTTCTCCCATCTTATCTGCCTCTGCGATGACTTCCTGAAAGTATGAATTTCAGCGTATTCAGAATCAATAATATTATTGTATTGACCTTTGTTGTGCTTTCCATTCATGTATAGTGAACATCTTCCAAGTGCATTATGGGGACTCCAGTAAAGCCCAGCCACTTCTATAATACAAAACAAGCGTTTGTAACATTGCATATAACTCACTCATTAGCAATTTAATTGGTGTTTCATACACATGATTTTGTGTAACATATGACCTATCAAAAGTAGTAAAATGCACTTGATGCAAAACAGTTTTTGCAACAGTCTAGCCATTATGCAAATGCTTTTGTGCACTCATCGTTCATTTTTAAAGCTGTCAAGGGAAATTAACATCTATATTTTAAACTGTTTTATGGATTCAATGCAATTATAAATACACTTCAACTTTTTCACTCTCAATATAAAGTGCAAAGTTATAATAAAATATCAACATTTCTTATTTAGTAAACAAGAAGACAATAGCTAGATACCATTGATCTGAGTATAGGTGAAGTCTAGAGGTATGATTATGATTGACCAAACTCACCTGAGCAAAACTATCCACCGTGGCCTCGTCAACATCTTCGTTACATTGCGTGAAAAGCTGCCGCAGCACCTTCTTTAGCTCCCCCTTGCTTATCGTACCATCGCCATTCTGCAGGAGAAGACAATGATACAGTGACAGTATTTACAGGTAATCGCTGGGAGATCCAGCGTGACTGAATGGCCATGCACACCACTTCACCCTTTTTATCTTACATTTTTTGCATTATGTGGTTTGATGATATTCTATTAGAAACTCTTAATGATGTTAGTAGTGCCAGCAAACCAGATCGTAAGCCTGCTTTACACATGAGCGAATTCTGCCTATGCACACTGGCTCAATGTCGCGTTCGTCAGAAAATTATAAACATGCTCAAAATTGTTTGACCAATCCAGTTTTGTTACACTTTGTTACAAATAGTTATGCTGCGTTTAGGGATCCTAAAATATTCACACACATAAGTAACAGATTGTTTGGCTCAGTAACTCGTGGTAACACACATTTTATCCATGTTAAATCTCGTCCCAATATACCGAAGGTGAAAATTTTAATCTATATGTGTGCATGTGTTACATGTATTCGCTTATATTCGCTGATGTGTAATGTGGGTTTAACATCCATTTTGCAAGCCTTTACACACAGTTTTTCTTCTTTTAAGAAGTGATCATGAACAATCATCATAATGTATTGCAATAGTACTCACTTCATCAAACGCTTCAAAGATGGCATCTGCATCGGCTTTCGTGATCTTTTGTGACATGTTGTTGTTTTTCTGAAGATCTTCTACAATTGATTTTAGATTTAGTGAAATCACTTAACATGCACTTCACTTGGTCTAATAATAGCAGGCAATGTTTCCAATGTGAAATTGGTTAATTTAATTTTAACATATGTCAGGTATTTGGGATATGAATGTGGGAAATGTAATTGTGTGATAGAAGCTCATATTTCAGTATATAAAAGTGAGCATTGATTAAATTGAATAACCATTAATTATTCAATGAAGCATAGTTTTGTTGTAGTTTATTCTTATTTTGTAAGAATTCACCTCAATAAAATGCTTAACAATTGATATACACACATGGTAGATGGTGTTGCTCAACTGAATTACAAAATAAAGTGTAATAGGAAGAATCAATTGTAAAACATTTCTTTCATGCAACCAAAAAGAAAATAATTAATTTAAAGAAGTGTGTATCGTTTCACAACTTTTCTTTTAATGCGAAAAAATACCAGTGTAGGATCTCCACTCATATTGACGATATCATGTAAATAAAAATAAATTATTAAAAGTTATTTTAAGTCATACTAAGTGATTGAAAAAAATCAAATATACCTTCAATTTGCCTAATGAAATAGTGCACGATCTGGCGTCAAATCCTGTGTGGTGTGAATTCTTGCTGGTGGGGCCAATTTATAGCTGTCTGCAATCACTGATGGCACGAAGCCACGTAGGCAAATTAGATAAATCAGTCTATGTTTAGTGTTTTTAGTGTTTTTACACAAATAAATCGATCATTTATTATCTATGACTAGCCAAGTCAAATAGAGACGAATATTTGGTAAGAATACTGTGATATAATTGCTTGAAGCTCTTGAAAAAGTATAAGTCTATGTGCGTTTAGTTCTTAACCCGTCACTTATTAAACAAAAGATCTATTTGTTTAGATGAGGAAAATAAGATTGGGACCTTTTTACTTTCAAGCATTATATCTTCCGATTTATAGATAGCATTTATGGAATGAATTATATTCTTCTCTCTTCTATGGCAAGCAAGCTCCTACCCACTATATTGACATAGCTTGAAGACACATCTTCCATTTGACTATATCAAGTGGCCCAGACGGGACTCAAACTCACGACCCCAAGGTTGTGAGACCAGAATGATACCATCATCCCAAGCAGCGGGCTGTTAAAAGGCTACTCGGACGAACCAATGTCTCTGTAGCCCCCATGCAGCCTACATGCTTGGTCAATAGAAGAGAGAGAGAAGAATATAATTGTATCCACAAGCAAACTTGGGGAAAACACATTAGAAAATTTATGGAATGGATTCCATGGTTAATAAAATAAACTAGTGAAATGAACAAGTTTGAATTTCTGTTGGGTGAAAAACTTTACAACAACAATATCCCTTCTATTAGTCATTTGGGGCAAACAGTTTAATTAGGAAATACCAGTTTTATCTAGTTCTAAAACTAGAACCAGTTTTAATGCATAACACAAATGCGCTTTCCCCGTTAAAGCTGGTGCGCAACTTTTCCCGCCTTGCGCATGCGCTGTCGGCCAGTTTCACGAACATGCCAGTTGCGCTAAAACAATTTCGAATTGCGGCCCCGAAGCGTCAGTCGACGCCTTTTTAGTTTTTTTTTTTTAGTTCAGTAGGTCTTTCGTCTGGTAATGTATTTCCGCCGAGGCAACACAAAAATGCAGCCAATTTAGGCGATGGCGGTTTGCTGGCAAAGCGCCACTTTCTTCACTGGTGATAACGCAACAGTGACACTTTTTGTTGTTCTTTCTCCGGAAGGAGTTCGGACTTATTCATAGCGCATCTTTACCGCAAATGTCTTTTGTCAATGATTCAAACCATATAATGCAAATTTTTAACATCATAAGTGAGACTGATGTGTGATGTCTGCACGGTGTAAATGGCATCTAAACATGCAAATTCAAAATCGAAAAGATGCAGACGGGATTTTTTTATCGTGTTTGTTGGCAAGGCGCCACTTACCAAGCCTAACACGTGTGATGGAACAAAATTACATGTGGAAAAATTGGAACGTGTGTATGTATAATATGTGTGATTCATTCGTACTTTATGTACATGCAAGCTGCACGTAGACCTACAAACCCACACTTGCATTCCTGGGATTGCATTTTACAAAAGTATAGGCGGATGACAGCGTTCGCGTTTTCTTTTAATTTCTTTAAGAGAAGAAAAAACTTGCAGTTGATGCAGATTCTGTTCATACAGTACATGTTTAACTTTGTTGCGCGTTCAGTCAGTTATGCAGTTAACATTCCGTCATTTTAAAGTAACTAAATTAGCCTTGTTACTAATGGCAAGCAATACTTTAACTTTATGGTTGTTACTTAATAGGCCTACACCACAACCCCCAGTCAAACAGACATATATTAAAGCAGTTAACGTTTTCATGTGTTGCATCCATCCCACTCCCCCATTACACGCTACATGGGTTTGAACGCCCCCCCCCCCCCCAGTTTGTCTGCAATAAAAAGTTCCTGGAAATTTCCAGTCTAGTGTGTCTGGTCACTTTGTTGGCGGAGCGCCACCAAAATCACTCGTGTTCCACTGAAGGCTGTTGATTCATGGCCCCGCGACACTCAGCGGCCTTATCAAGCAAAATGTCATTGAGAATTGTAGCCGGAATCTGTTGCCAGCAGGCGTTTTGGCGTTTTGTTGGCTCTATGCCATCTTCACTTGTGACCAGAATGTAGTGAATGTCACTGATTGATAAGGAACGCGCAGCAACGTGGTGTTTGATAAAAAAACAAGTCTGTGGTATGCATCATACAGCTTTACTTTTGTTTTACCATTAAAACAATGTGCGAATGGTTATTTTCGCTGCTTCGCTGAGAAGTTGCATTTGTCAAGCAAAAATGGTAATCAGAAACTGTCTGTGTTTTGCCGAAGTTATGATGATCTGATAGCCATACGCAACAGAAGCAGTGAAAGATAGCTTGCACATGTTGATGTTGTGGCAAATGCTTCCGTTTCTTCGTGAACACATTTTATCAGAAGACAATAACATTAATATTTTGATAAACCGATAGTTTTTTTTTTTCCTTGGCAAATATGGGATTATCAAAATATTAATGTTATTGCCGTAGTACAAAAGAAACCCAACGAATTTATTCCATTCTTTTAACATAAGATGTTATATTTACTTAAACTTACTTTTTGGGAGTGGGTGGCGGGCTACATATATATCATTTCCCCATTATAAGTCGTACATCTTCCGGGGTAAATGAAAATATTACAATTAACTGTACAAGTCGGTATTCGTCATTATTTTAATTTCAAAATTTAGCATCGGATATCAACCGTCTGTCGCACCTGCAATTTTCGCGCGTATTTCGGT
This sequence comes from Streblospio benedicti, assembly GCA_019095985.1. NCBI lineage: Eukaryota > Metazoa > Annelida > Polychaeta > Spionida > Spionidae > Streblospio > Streblospio benedicti. The sequence continues at coordinate 14,308,702 of CM032667.1, read as the reverse complement.
TACGACCTCGTGCAATATGATGGTCTATGAAATATTAATGAACGCGGGAAAGTGACATATATGCATTCATAGCACCCCGACAGAAAGGTAGACACTAGACAGACAAAACCAACGTCACCCGAGAAGCTTGCATTAGAGCACCCTGAACCTGAAATATAAAACGGGGGATGTATCAAAACCCAGACGACATGAGCACAATTGCCGCGCATGTGCGCAGCGTATTGTTTATGTTGAGTTAGTTTCTGGTTTTCTCCGCAACCCACCGGTTGCTCATGAATTATTAATCGGGGTTTAAACTACCTACAGTGACTGCATTTCTTATCGCCCTTTCTGTCATCTAGCTGTCTTTTGTTTATAGAGCATTATTTATAGCTGACACAAACGTTAACGTTAATTAATCACATTAGTATGAATGTCGTATGACAGCGTCCGACAGTGTTGCTGTTTTAAATTTACCGGTCTCTTCTGAGGTTTTGTAAATGACTCAGTCATAAATTATGAAACATATGAAAAACAAACAAACAAAGACATATTGGTATCGTTAAGAAAAACTTGCATCAAAGGTTTAGTACACCACACATTGGCTTTGCTGAACTTCGGCCCAAATGTGAGTTGTTACCGTCTGCATATTAACACGCCATCAATTCCAAATGATACAAAACGCACACCAAGTTCAGAATTATGTCTGGATTTGAGTAAAAGGAATATCGCATTGTGGAGTTCATTTAATCTATCACAATAGAATATGACAATCAAATGAAAATATAGTACTGAGATATCATTGAGCTACCAACGAAACCTCATGCAGATAACGAAACAGTTACTTGTCACATGATTACTGATTTTGTGTTGGATGGCTGTACGTGCAGTGACAGATCCAGGTTTTTGGAAGGGGCGCACTTTAGGAAAGGGGGGGGGTCGCACTTGAGGGATTTAATGAAAAACCCTATGAAAATGAAGTATTTTGGTGGGAAAAGGGGGGACGCCCCCTGCACCCCCCACCTGGATCTGCCTACGACGATCTATGACGTGTGCACGCGCACATGCGCGCACATTGAAATAAAAACTAGAAACTGAAAGTGTAGTTGTTTTGTTTTCGTTTTTGTTTTTGTTTTTCAAGAGACAACTTTCGACATTCCACATCAAATGCAACATACGACTTTTTTAAGATACAACTTTACAACTCCCTATAAAAACACACGCATAAACAAATGAACAGAGTGATCAGAGTATCAATACACAACACGTTACAACAAAATGCAGCCGTCTGGAGGTCGTGGGAGTGATCACTGACAGTGGCCATCAGCAGCTCTAATCACACGAGCGCGGAGGCGTTGGCACTGATGAGCGGTAAATGATCAACAACTAGTGATAATTATCGGCTGCATTATCTCCGGGCGTGTGACAAAATGAAATGATGCGTTAACAGCGTGTTTGTGATGCCTCATTAATGTGTATATTATTAAACATATTCGTTCGTGCAAGCGTTGCTTAATTAAAGGACCATTCCCTATTGACAAGAAAAATCTAATTGCTCTCTACCTGTCCTTCTTTTTTCTTCTGTTTTTTTTCTTTTTGTTTTACTAAAAACAAATGAATGTTTAAAATATAACCATAGATCTAGCTTTGCTATAGCTCTACAGGACACAAGGACCTAGTTTAAAAAAAAAAAAAAAAAACTAGATCTGTGCTAGTCTAGATATAGTTATTGGACACCGAGGAGCTAAGCATCATTCACTGAATAATAACGCACCACAAGCCCGAGGGAGCGTACATGTAGGCCCTACGTTTATTCCCCAGAGCACGAGACCCAGGCGGAAATTGTATGAGGTGCATATAAGCTTCGACGTGGGTGTTGAGGTAATTTTTTGTCGATTACTGAATGTTTGGCCATATTCAAACACTTTATTGGTTGTATTTTATCATACTAAATAAATGTCTGTTGAACAAAATCCTCATGATAAAATATTTTATTAAAAACAACCACAAACGAATCAAACATTGACCTAGGACTAATTAATTATTAGTCTTATGGGTAGAGTCTAGCCAAATACGTATGGCAATAACATATCCGAGACCCTGTACCTAAGGTCTAGGCATGTTAACATATTGACGTGAAAATGATTTGTCAGAAGAAAAGAACGTGAAGTTGAGTGGGAACGTTGCATCAGGACAGCTAAACAATCCGTTCCCCAACCTCCAAATCGAGGCTCGTTGGAAGAGGACGTTATGATTATCGTTTGGAGGTTTCTTCCCTATTCCATTTTGCCAGTGCATAAATACGAAATGAATGCTAAAAATATCAGATAGCCTAGCTCCGCATGTTTGTCAATGTAAACTTCCGGAATGTGCCGACTTCTGTTATTTTGCCACGTTTATTTAAGATTTTAGCCACATTTTACTGTATGTATGACATAAACCCAATGATTTTTTTTCATAAATGAAGTAAACAATTCATAATAAGTGCTTTTAGAATGATGATATATGTTTGACACTTATGATTATTGCCAATAAATAGGTTTATACAGGTGTTTTGTATTCATAATGCTGTCTCATGTTGACAAGTCACTTATTTGACAACTAATTACTGACATATGTTTCCTTATTTATCCATAAAAAGTTCACTTTATTCTATGCTTAATTTTATAGAAATCATAATTGGTCTAATGAAATCGTCTTAATTCATAGTCTACCCTCTAACTCTTAAAATGGAGTCCATGTTTGCTAGTTTGTAGATCTAAATCTAAAGGATGTACTAGTACTA
>CM032667.1:14277595-14305838 GCA_019095985.1 Streblospio benedicti | reverse complement strand
GATACCTCACCAAAAATGAAGTATCAAAAAGAGCCTGGACTCTACATTGACAGATATAACATTGCACTTTTGACATTCCTTTATATTCTTCAAGGCATTCCACTTGGTTTAGCAGGAAGTGTTCCTTACCTTTTACAAAGTAGAAAAGTTAGCTATAAGGACCAAGCAATTTTTAGTTTTGTGTATTGGCCATTCAGTGTTAAACTCTTATGGGCACCAATCGTGGATGCAGCTTATTGGTCGACATTTGGAAGACGGAAATCATGGCTCGTTCCAACACAATACCTCATAGGGATATTTATGTTAGTTTTGTCCTTTTACGTAACAGACCTTCTTGAGAACAATGTGAATGTTGTATTCCTCACATTTGTGTTCTTCATGCTGAATTTCTTAGCTGCAACTCAGGATATTGGTAAGTATTAACTAAATATCAATAGTTAAATTGAGGTGTATAATTTCATTAAATTTGTATGATATGTTATTTGTATTGAATAGTACTACGTAGTTAGTTAAATATGAAATGAGCATGGCAAGTCTTTGAATGCAACAACCAATATGTATTTTTCCCCACAAAATTAAGTATTTTCCAAATTTCCAGTAATTGTAAAGTATTTTTATTTGTTGAAATTATAATTCAATATTTTTTTAATTTTAGCTGTTGATGGATGGGCACTAACTATGTTAGCTCGCGACAACGTGGGATGGGCCAGTACTTGTAACACTGTTGGACAGACCGCTGGCTACTTTCTTGGAAATGTTGTATTTATGGCTTTAGAAAGCGCAGATTTTTGCAATAGCTACTTGAGATCAGAACCACAAACAGAAGGTGTCATCACATTAGGAAGTAAGAATATTATGTGTAGATTATTCTTTCAAGTTTCAATAATTAGAATTCTGAATAAGCAAGAAGAAATTTAGTAAATGTCTTAGTTAAACAAAATTTTGATAGGGATATATACAAGTTGAATTTGTAAAACATCATTTTTAAACCTAGATTTAATCATTGGTTTGCTTGAAATGTTAAAATCTCATCTTTCAAATTCTTGATTTTACTTTTCAACTTTTACATTATTTCAGGCTTCATGTATTTCTGGGGTGTAGTGTTTCTGTTAACAACCACACTTGTTTGGATTTTCAAGCATGAGCAAAATGCTCAAAGTGACCTTGACCCTGAACATGGAATCAAGGAGACTTATCAATTGTTATGGAAGATTGTGAACCTCAAGACTGTTCGTTCATTCATTGGTATTCTACTCACTGTCAAAGTAAGATGTATTACAGTGAACTGCGCTATTATATGCAGTCTGCTATGCTCTGAATATGCACTCTACATCATGTAGACAGTCATAATTACCATGAGGCCCCTGTAGAGTAGGGGGCTTGTCATGTGCAAATCACACACATCAAAATAGATTAAGAACGAAAGTTTCATAGCAAGTAATCATTAATTTTAGACTTTGTGAAAATTTTCAGATACATAATAGTAATGCTCTATTATATAAGAGATGACTGAATGAATGCGTAAAATGAATTAATCAACATTTAAAAAAGAGAGATAACCTATTTTATCAGTATAATTGCTTAATGCATATCTAGAGAGTTACTTTTAAAAATGAAACTATCACTCTTTCAGATGGGCTTTGCAGCAGCAGATGCTGTCACAGGCTTAAAGCTCATCGAAGAAGGTGAGTGATATGATCAGAAAGTCTTGCATACCCCGGTAACCCATGACACTAGCTTTGGAGACTATATTGGCAGTGTACCCATGGGCCTTGTCATTAAATCCATGCTCTCATTGATGTATTGTAAACTATTGATTTAGTTATAGAAAGAACAACAGCAACAACTTAAACTAACAAAACCAAGTATTGTCTGCATTGGACATTTGCACAAAAAAGTGCATTAGTATTATAATATTTAATGTAATATTGTGCATGTGAAGGCAAATATAGTTCAGATTTTGGTTTGATCCATATACCGGTAGTATTCAACTATTGGAGTAGATGTTTACACAATTGTTTAGACCATCTCAATAAAATAGACCACCTCTTGTATGATATGACTCAAATCTCCATCAAAAGATAATTATGAACCTCCATTAAAAGGCTACCTCTCTATTGAGACAAATTAAGGCCTGTCTCCTGAGTGGTCTTGATAGAGAGGCTGTACCGTATGTTCCCCATTAATCCGTGTTTTTTTTCCTGCAGGTGTGCCCAAGGAGAAGTTGGCTCTACTGGGCGTGCCAATGGTTCCCATCCAGATCATCCTCCCGCTGCTCATCAGCAGATACACCGCCGGACCCAAGCCCATGAACCTCTTCCTCAGGGCCATACCCTATAGGTGAGACAGTAGGCACTAGCACAGGCGCAGCTACAGGTAGCTGTGTCAAATTGACACCCATCTGTTAGTCTCAGGTATTGTACGTCTGTCTGCACACGGATAATACTTGTCAACAGAACAAGTATCCTGAAAATATACAACTCCTAACAACAAAAAATTATGCATATTGTTCAATAAATTTTCCATCTAAATGCTACAGGGTATTCTAATCAAGGAATATTGATGCTTGTGCCTTTGTGGCATTGTACAATAAGCAAAAATGTTTGAATACGAAAAAATTGAAAAATAGATTAAAGAAATGTAAATGTCTGGTTTATGGCCTTCTTCCCCGAAGAAGTAACTCATCTGACATGAATGTTGAGTTGATTACTCTATGGTCCATATTATGTACCGGTAAGTTGTTGAGTGGAAAGTGTTGATTGGTGAGTTTGCGTTGTTTTGTACCCGCAGGCTGCTGATGGGGGTGGTGTTTGCGTATATTGTATACTGGGCGCCCAGCACCAAGACAGCAGACGGAGTCTATCCACTCTACTTCTACATCGTCATCTTATTCGTCTACGCTCTGCATCAGGTAGTTTTTTTTTCTTAATTTCATTTCAAGATATAGAATACTTAAAGACGCTGCATCGTAAAGCAACTAAACCGCTGCAACGTACAACATCTTTTTCACGGGTCGGAAGTGCATATGTACTCGCACAGTCTAGTGCTCAAGTCTATTGATAGTTATCAGGTTATTGGCACCATCAAAAACATTAAATAACATTTACTAATCAAATATTTATTTACTCTTTGGTATAGGTACGTACACTACGTCCCATAATGACGTAAAACGTATTGTGTTACCTTGGAGAAAGACGTTTGGAAGGTGCCAATAACTTGGGCACTTCCTCTGCTAAAGCTCCAGTGACGAAATCAAATCCAACCTAATCCTGCTAATTGCATAATTGAGAACGATATACGCAAATGTTATGTATGTAAAACAGAATCCAAGACAAATAGATGCGTATTTGTTACATTACCTGCAACAATGTAACACAATGCTACATGTCCTCTTCTAAGAACTACAGATCAACTTGTATTGGCTGACATAATTATTGTGCATAAAAAATAGAATAGTGTGTTTAAATCTTAATGTAGATAAGAAATGTTAATCTTCTATTATCTTCTATTATACTCTATTTAGAAAGGGGGACAGACATTGGTGATATGATTGTTTTCATGTTTGATTTGTATGTAAAATGCCCGGAGTACAAATACCAATATTCAACTATCATGATAAAAGTACCTTTCCTACTGACGCAGTCACTGAGTCTCAATGTTTGTTTTAATCTAGATCGTAGATAGGACCTTACTACGTAAGGTGGGAAACCCACAGCAACGGATGGCCACCGTACGGCTGCCGTACGTCGCTATGGGTATTGCCCCTAAGTAGTGGTGTGTGGGTGGGGGGTGTCTTGAGCTGTAAACAAACATTGGGACTCGAGACTCTGCCTATTGAGATGCTGTATTTAGAGAGCCTATAAATCTACCTGTCTACCTGTAATAAATTTTCACCTTGTAGGCCTATTGACAGGGTTGTACATTATTTAAAGTTTTGTAAATATGGTAAGTAATTTTTGCTCCACTTTTTATTGGACGTACTTACATAATATATATTTCTAACCTCTATATTAGTAATTGTTGATACATTAATATGAGAATTTCTGGTCCTAACACTATTCATTAGTAATGCACAATGATGATTATTTGCATGTTTGATGGGTACCTAAAACACTGATGCACGATCCCAAGTGTGCTGGGGCAATTTGACCTTGATATGAGTGTGCGTGTGTTGCAACGTTCATTGTAGTGAAACAGTTAGGTCTGTTAGGAGTAACCTGTCAATGTTATACATTATTTAAAATGTATTTTCAGAAGTTTAAATTACAATGCCGTAGTTTATAATTTGATATGACTCTATAAACTATGTTAAAAATGAATATCTTAATGGAATCTTCAAAGTTGCCCTTTTTCAGACCTTGATATCAATATTAACACTTGGTTTCACTTCATATTATTTTATGTGATTAATAGGATTATATCAATGACTATATAGTGGAAAAATTAACCCAAACCCAAGTTCTTATTACATTTACATTTCATCAATATCAGTCATTTTTGTCGGAAGATGCTACGAGTAGATGCTACCCGGTCCCGGGTGTCACAAACGGGTTAGACACTATAATCCATAACTTCCAATACCAGACGGTCAATTTTCTTCTATTTTATATATTTTGTTTTGCACATACTTCCCGTCATTTAAAACAAATTTACAGAAAAACTGACCATCAGAACTTTTTTAATCCACATTAGCATGCAAAACGTGACCCGTTTTTTTACTCAACGTGAACTACCAGTGTGCAAGTGCACATGCCAGATATATGTTAACAAAAGTGACACTGCTTTGAAATTTATAATTTTTTGTGTTCTGATGCAAGTAGTGATATGATGCTGTGTGAATGAAAAGAAAAAATCATTTGTTAAACATAATTTAATAACCTATGGCTAGCATATATTGTCATGATGAACAGCAAACGTAAGGTGTCTTTGACGTACGTTTGAGTGAAAAAGGACGTGTTTTTAATCAATAATATCTCCCCAATCAGACGGTCACTATTTTGTTGACGTTTGTTTCACTTTCAAAACACCTTGAGCAGTATTTGATTAAATTTTGAAAAAAATCTCACCATCAGTTTCATTACGATGCAGCGTCTTTAAGTGCATTTTTATTCTTTTTTTCACCAAGCGAAATAGAATACACTGTGTCATAAATAATTTCAGATTTTTTCCCTAGAAATATAAATTCAAACTAAGTTTTCAAAGGACTTTTATAAAAATCCATCAGTAAAATATTAACATGCTCATGTATATTATATATTACATCATATAGGACTTGGTGCTATGTTAATTACATATGATACTTCAAATTATTCGAACAGAAAATTACAAGTGTGCTGCAATATAATATAGATGCTCTGTTTTGGGTTTGGTGAGGACAGGTGGCACTGTACTGTATGTTCACAGCCATCATGGGTTTCCACGCCAAGGTGTCCGACCCGCTCATCGGAGGCAGCTACATGACCCTCCTCAACACCTTCACAAACCTCGGTGAGTAAATACTCAGAAATACAGTTAAACCTCACATTAAGACCACTTCTCCATTGAAACCACTTCTATAATAAGACCACTTTTCACGGTCCCAAACTTTCATAAAGTTACTAAAAGAAACTGATTTATAGAGACCACCTCTCTACTGAGACCACCTAACACTGTGCTCAAAGGTGGTCCTGATAGAGAGGTTCCTCGTAATGGATGTTGGCATCCTATGTTCTAACCAACTAACATTTCTCTCAAGCACCAAAATAAATGTAGGGATTCTAGATTTTCAGTTAAATCACTTGCATAGAATTAATATTTTTATGCATTGTTATCTAACAGGAGGAAACTGGCCAAGTACGGTTGCTTTGTGGGCGGTAGACACTCTCACGTGGAAGGAATGTAGCGGGGAAAGTAAAGCTTGTCAGAACGATGATTTCAAGGTTAGAATCTTTAACAATGTGTCGGGTGATACCCTACAATTAGTCCTGTTATAATAATAATTAGCACTATATGGGACAATTATATCTTAATAGGATGAATTCATTATGTGAATGATTCAATGTTGAAATAGAAATAGAAAATAAGCTATAGTATAAAAGTTCAAATAATTTTTTCTTGATAACGTAAAAGAATATGAATTCTTCAGATGACAAATTCTATTTTTAATATTAGATTTTTTCTCCTATTTTCCATAAATGTGACAAACGTGTGTCACTTCAAACACCAAAACATTTTAATAGAGTCTTCTTTGTGCTAACACTGGCATAATCTCTACATTCAGACTTGTGAAGAGGCCGGGGGAGTGTGTGAGACTCTCGTAGATGGTTACTATGTTGAGTCTGTCGTTTGTATCATCATCGGCTTTTTATGGCTGCGTCTGCGTTCTCGTAAAGTTCGTGAGCTACAAGAGCTGCCGGCCGACCAGTGGACGACAACGCGGGAACAATGACAGGCGGAGTGCGAGGCTCTAAAAATGAGTGTGTGATGTGTAAAATCAGAGTAAAATAATATTATTGTTATTAGTGTACAGTAAGAATGGACATTGTGTTTGTTAAACTTTGTTTTATTGCCAAGTTGTGTTTGTTGAACTTTGTTTATTTCCAATTGAATTCATGAACTTGATACATGTATCTATTTTTTGGCTACATTTTTATGATTATCAACCTATTGAATTTTGTTAGTCAGCTTTGTGCAGTCATTTGTTGTAATATATTGACTGGTGTCAGTTATAATTGAGGAAAAATAGTAATTGTACTGGTATGGTAAATATAAACACAATAATTGTATGTAAATTTGACATTTGAAGTGTAAGTTATATTTTGCTCATGTAATTTGTGAATTCAAACTGTTAGGTGTTTAGTCTGTTTATTGCTAATTAAGGTGTTGACGAACGGGTATTGCTACAAAATTTACATCATATGAATTAAGTTTCGTTCCATATGATTTCATTGGTGTCAAATTTTAAAATGTGGTTTTATCAATTTTGTACCAATTAAAAATCTTCTCTATATGAGTGTCATTTTTTCTTCAATCAGGACTGTATAAACAGATTTACTAGTAATTATTGAAATAACCATCAAACCCTCATAATTGTTAGTTGACCTACATAGTAACAATAACCACCAAAATTTTCGAAATGCTGAAATGCCCCTTTTCATGAAATGAGGTATATTAGCCATTTCTCATTAAAAATAGGGAAAATTTTTTAACACTAGGGGGGGAAAATTCGTTTGAACATGAAATGTTTTAAGTTCCATCCCTAAAGTATTCTATCTATACATTTTTATTAATCAAATATTCCATATTCCGTGTTTCGTAGACTCAAATTTATAAAGATCCCCGTCCTTAAACAGTTTTTGTTCAAGTAAAAGTTATGGTGGGGATCACATTATTTTGTTCATAACGTCCTTCACGAAAATTACTAAAAACTATAACGTACTCCTCCTTGGATGTAGTCGATGGTCTTTCTTATTCCATTTAATATATAGATCAATTCCTTTTCATTTACTGGTTTAAAAATTTAAATAAAATTTATTCTTTAAATCATTATTTTTTTGCAAAAAAAAACAATTATCAAGACAAATTAAAATACTTCGAAAATAAAAATAACAAATATTGGCTTACTGGGTTTTTATTACTCACAAACTGCGCCGGGTTACGGGTAACAGAACAGGTGCTTGTGTTATAAGCAAATCGAGAGCAGCGCATGGCTGCCAGTTTACAAAAATAAAACCCAAAATGTTTCACAGAAATCATGGTTCACTTGTTACTCTAAGTAACGGTAATCGAACTGCACAAAGAAGCCACCCTGCTCAAGAATTTAACAATGGGGTAATCTTGAGTGCTGAACCACTTCAACCCAACCAACTGTTTGAAGTAAAAATTGACAGAAAGGTGGGCAGCCGACAAAATAATTATATCTATAATTTTTCAGGAATAAGGGAATCTACACATTAGAAACTGGTTGACATTTGATAAACAATGTAAATTCTGGTAGAGGGGGCGAGTACTTGTGCAAATGTACGATTCTCATCATCACCAGCACAGGCCTACTGCTACTGATCTATGGACCATAATGGTTAGCACACAGCCACAGGACTGCGAAAGTGATTTGCCTGTGTCGTGAGTTCGTGACCCGTCCATGGCAGACTCAATGTCGCCAAAACCGTTACGTCGTATGTCTGCCACTGAATTGCCGATCTCCACTCAACGTGTCGCACTGTTAAGTGTAATATTAAATGGTGGCAACACCAAGCCTGAGGTTTGGAAGCCTCGTTGAAAGGCGTGCCCCTATAGAGGAAAGCCACCCCTCTGCACACAAAAGAACTCACCTAGTTTGAAAACAATAGCTAGTGTGATCCCTCCACCAGAGGATCAGTTGGTTATCTAACCTGCCTCTGGAGGTCCATGTACCAACACCACATGGTCTCCCCGTCCGATAAGCCTCAAAAGGCACTTAGAACATAAAACAATGAAGAATTTCATTTTCAAATGTTCATTTAACTTAGAACACTAATCGCTAAAACCAGCCAATCACACAGTCCGTGAATTTTATGTATGACGTGAAATTTAGTGACCTCTAAAACGGGGAGTTCACGTCTTATGTAAAATTCAAATTCACATTGTGTGTATGGCCGAACCGTGCGATTGGTGCTCTAACCAAATAGAGAAAGTGTTCAAGTTATTGGCAGTGCTAAAGCTATTGGAACATCCTACATAGGTATGAATGCTAGGGTATATCTTCATGGGAAAGCTCACATTTGATGTATGAACAAAAAATGTAGTCGGAGAAAACAATCGAGAGAATAGTTGACAAGTTTAGTAAAGTTAATATAGCACAAAGATTTAGTACACATATTTGTGCTTGAACCTAAGTAACTATAGTTCAGGCAAACTGTTATATTTGCAATCAGGGAGACATTCTTTCGTAGTCAAAAGTACATCCTATGAACTGCCAATAACTAGAGCAATGTCTTAAACGTCAGAACGTAAATATAGGTGGAAAATAGGTGTTGATAGAAATATCTTGAAGAAGTTTCCTGCAAAAATACGATTTGTGTAACTTATAATTTTAGTCAGTAGAAGTGTTGTCTATGTCCAAAAGTATTTCTTCCTGGCAGAAAAAAACAACCCAGCAGTAGTAAACAATTCCAGTGTTGATTTTCACTTTGTTCACTGTTGTTTCAGATCAGCTCATGGAGCGGGTCCATTGAGATTGGAGTGACAACCTGTGAGCCGGACAACCTCCAGTTCCCAGCTAGCGCCACCGGTCAGTTAGTTTATTCACATTATTTCTCTAAATTTTACATTATCAAATACATAAATCATTGTGATAAAACCAGTTGAATGTTCAGGAGAGCCTGGTGGCCCTCAGGCACAAGAAAATTTATTGTTCTTACTAGTTCTAGTGTTATATTTGGAGCAGTACTTTCTTTGTGTCATTTGCACAAATTCTTAATGATTTTTTCTAAGTATGGGACGGGAACTTTTTTATCTAGTCTGTGCCAATGATGACTATTATGAATCAGGACAATCGGCTGTCAAATCCCAGCGTTCAGCCCTGATGATGTATCCCCATGTGTTTATCCTCTATTGTGCAGGTTTTCGCGAGGGCACATGGATTATGTCGGGGAACACTGTCCTGATGGACGGCCACACAGTGCTGGAGGAGTACGGCCGAGACCTCGACACGCTGGGAGAGGGAGACACAGTCGGTGTGCTGCGACAGCAGAGTACGTTATGGACAATTCTGAAATATTTTATAAAAGTGTATTTTATGTTTGTATTTTGAATTAGAATTTTGCACAGGACGTTATGGACAAATTTGATTCTTTTATTTTAACGTATTTATAATGTGCTTTATGTTGATTTTTTAAAAAGCACGATAAGGATGAATTTGATTTGTATCTATCTATGTTTGGTGTCAGGCTGACATTTTCTATTAAAAAATTTATGTCCAACCATATATTCTCCATAATGTAACCTAATATTTGCTCTAATGGCATTGGCAAGCTAAGGCAAATAAATGATTGCATTATTGTGTTGACTCTGTAGCCAACATTTTAGTGTATTTAGACAGTAAATATTTACTATGGCTGGATAAAAAAAAACCCGCAAAGTGTCATAGGAAATACAGAAACAGGTGCAAAAAATGTAGAGAAACATGGTGTGATTTCAAGAAACAACTAGCTTTTCTGAATATTGATGTAACAACACAATAGTACCTGCCAAATAGGCATACTTGAAATCTGGTGAATTTCTCGCACCAGAGCCACATAAAGAAATACATGACAAATACATGCACGGGTCTAATGTAACAAATTGAATAAACTAAAAATGGTCAGCGAGTAGACCAGAAGCACTACTTGGAAATGAGATGCTGCACTTTTAAAACACCTAATCCATTTATAGAAAAGTAATTCAGGCAATAAAATATAATAAAGTTTGTTACAACAGTGCGTATCAAAGTACTAGTTTAAAAATTGTCTGAAGAGTCATCAACAAGTCAGTCTGACAAATATATGTGGAGCAATACCAAATGTTTGTGCAGTTAGCCCCATTTTCAGAGTAGGGTGCGTCATGTAAGAAATCCTAGAAGCAACGCTGTGTTGTTAATTTGCTGTATGACGTAGTCGTAAGTTTTGTTCATTCCATGTGGTAAGCCTATGTCTAAACATATAGAAAGTCAGCAAATGATTGTTTACCCGAATAATTGATCATACATGATAAATAGTACTGTTCATTATGATCATTGGTGTAAATACAGCCATGGCTGACTATCTTGTTGTGCAAGTGGCCATATTTCGTTCTCTTTTGCGTTGCGTGGTCAGATGGCGTCCTGCACTTCTACGTGAATGGTGTGGACCAGGGCCCATCCGTGGCCAACGTGCCGTCAACCATCTATGCCGTCGTCGACATGTACGGCAAGTGCTGCCAGGTCAGCATCGTCAGTGGCAACGGGCCGACAACAACGCCGACGCCACCTATACAGGTGTCACAGGTACTATATTAGTATCCGCAAGCACTGGGAAACACATATATACTAGTTAGTGTTTCTTAGAACAAAACCACCCTCTTTTGTACGATACTTTTTATTCAATGTGAAAAGATTTTGGTAAATCGCAACGCCTCGTTTGAAACTCTATACATGTTGCAGTGATGCATAGAAAAAAGACGAATCTGGATCGGGGATTCCCTGAATATTGAAACAATACAATAGAGGTAAAAATTGTCTGAAGATTTAAAAAACAAGTCAGGGCCAAGACTAAATGTGATAAAGAAAAAAAAACCAAATGTTTGTGCAGTTAGTTTTCAGGGTTGGCCATGTAAGAAATCCTAAAAAGCAACGCTGTGTTGTTAATGAAATGCATTTGTTTCGTAAAAGTTTTGTTCACGGTGGTAAGCCTATGTCTAAACATATAGAAACATAGCAAATGATTATTTCACTGTGAATAATTGATCATACATGATAAATAGTACTGTTCATTATGATCATTGTGCGTAAATAAGCCGGGAATCGGCTGTTTATCTTGTTTGCAGTAGTAGGCCATATTTCATTGTATTTTTGGTATGTCACCGGTCAGATGGCCCTGCATTTGTTCTATCTATTTTTTTTTTTGTGAATCATAGGTGTCTTAACCATGAAAAGGCCCTCATTGCGTCAATTTCATCTATTAATTTTCGATTTTTATTATTTTTATTTTATTTTATTTTTTTTTATTTTTTATATTTAATTTTATATATTTTATTAATATTACAGGTGTCATTGGTAGTTTTATTATTGCAAAATATATTCATTCGACAAAATATATACATTACTTTTAATATAATACATTGAATGTCTTTTGTACGCTTGCTATTCAATGCAAAATTTTTAGTTTTTTATAAAACTCAACACCTTATTTGGCCCCAGTGCATTTGAAACTCTATACATGTTGGTATCAGTTGATGTCAAGCTATAATATCTTAATTATGTTGTATCTTTAAAAAAAACTACTTGGTTGTCGTTAAAGTTACAAAAATGTCATTTTGAAAGTATGTGTAGCATTAGAACATGTACTTAAATTATGCGTCCATGGAATGTACGGAAGGTACTTTCATAGGTAATACCTTTAAAGGTGTGTATTCTGCTCCCTTCAAATGTTCTGGATAATCATTTAAATATTAATTTTTTTCTGCTTTCTCAAAATTGATGTCGTGTGAAACAGTAAAAAAAAGAGTGCAAAGTTCTGTTAATTAGGTATGTAGTATAGGGGTTCATAGTATGTATATTTATTTTACTGCTACATGCATATGTATTTATCAAATCATCTAAACATAAAAATCTTTTTATTTTTATTTAAATTTCTAACCCATAGACTCCTCATAAAAAAAATCTGAAATATAATAAGTGAAAAATGTCCAGTTTATATCATCTACTTCAACCATCAAACCTAGCCATCTTAACCATCTTAAGATGGTTAGGTAAAAATTAAGATGGTTAGGTTTAATGGTTTAATGGTTGAAGTAGATGATATAAACTGGACATTTTCCACTGATTATATTTCAGATTTCTTTGATGAGGAAGGAGTCTATGGGCTCGAAATTTAAATAGAATTAAAAAATTTTTATGTTTACACGACTTGATAAATATATGCATGTAGCAGTGAATATACACATACTAAGAAAAAAAGAGTGATCAGTTTGGTGTTCATGTTTCAGAGAAAGAAGCACGTAAGTATTCAGGAAACATTACCCGGATATTTCCATTACAGATCGTTGCTCTCAATCATTGTGTGTCTGATTTCAAAATTTTAACATTTGATGGTAATTTGTATGTTTGTGGTCATTGTTGATTACTTTTTAAACAAAAAAACCCCACATGATTATGACAAAGTTTTAACAGCTTCGTGCACAGCCTGTGGCCAGTAACCGCATGTTCCTTGGATGTGGACCTCGATTATCGACTTAGCTCCCACCCAAGTGTCACGGACTGATTACATGTTTTACTGATGCATTTTATTGTTCTCTTAATTAATTGAACTTGGAATTTATCACTTTTGATGAAAATTAAGAGTTTCTACTTTGCTTTAAATGACATGGTATAGTATAAATTTGGAAACATTTTAAACCCTTATGCAGCTTGTTTTACTGTTTCTTTATTGTCCGCGAAACTCCAAATGTTCGTTTTGTACAGTGCCCCAAACCTTTGAGGAACAAAACGTAGCAAATGTCCTAACATTAATACTAATCATGGGACTCGGAAAACCAGTTACCCTAGTTATAGATACAGTTGGACTTGTTTACCTTAAACTTTGATTGTTTTGAATTTGTGTATCACTCGAGGAAATAGTCTGTTCCCTTCAAGTTTATTATTTTTTCTGACGACTCAAAATTTCTGATAGCAAAAAATTTGCATACAATCCCTTCAAGTTCGAGTTGTACAGGATAACTATACGTCACTGTCCAAATGCTAACTGTGAGTGCATTATGACATTTTAACAGAATTTTCAGGTTTTCAGAATTTTACAAGAGCTATTTTGGGGGTTCACAATATAATAAAAAAAGTTGGGGATAAAGTTAGATCATGAGAACTGTTCACAAGGTAGTAATCTGTCATCCTATCAATTAGTAATCAGGATATTGTAAATATCACTCATTTCTTGTACTTTCTATCCTCAGTGATTTTTTCAGTGTGTGTATCCATGAATACAACTGAAGTGGTATAAATAACTGCTATTACAAATAAAGAAAATATGAGTCGTTTGTTGTTTTTTAAAACAAATACATCATACATGTGATGTTAATCGCTGTGTTTCCGTGGTGACAGTTCTGCAGAATGACCTGACCAATGAGGCGATCGTGGAGGCCCATGCTGCTGGGCGGGACACCAGTGTCTTATCGGATGGGCTGGCGTTCCATGAGCGCACCGGCTCGCTCGTCAAGCTGAGCAACCACCGGCGCACGGCGGAGCGGCGCCGGCCGTGTGATGAGTTCAACAACGGCGTCGTGATGACAAATCGGCCGGTACGCGACGATGAGCTCTTTGAGGTGAGTGCAATGCACGGAAGTGGGCATAATTCTTGCTTTTTCCAGGTCTGGAAAGCGAGTTTAATTTTTTTTTCAAAGTACAGAAAAATTGCCCCATATAAAGAAATAAACCTCATGCGATCGTCCTGTCCCCTTAAATTGATCAAACAATATAACTCGTAGTCTTTTAAAGCATTTATGTGGTAAATATCGACAACATTGGTGGCCCGTGAGACTGACCAAGGCTGCGTCTTGTAGATCCGGTTGGACCGGCTTGTGGACAAGTGGTCCGGTTCGATCGAGGTTGGCATCACCACCCACGACCCCAACAACCTCGACTTCCCGGCCACCATGACCAACATGAGGACCTCCCAAGGTAGGCCACTGTGATAAAATTTCAAGAGATTCTGTGTACAATGTTTGGTAAAACAACGAAATTTACGATTCAGCTATGTAAGAAACTACTAAATACTTATTGAATCTTTATAAAAGTGCTGGAGAATTTGAAAATATACGGGTTATTTCTGGCTAACTTCTTTATACATCTATTGAAGACTCATAAATAACCTCTAAATTCTGGTTATGACTGCCTTTTGGAGATAGCAAATTACTCGTTTGTTGCAGCCGGTGGGACGATCATGATGTCTGGTTGCGGAATCCTCACAAATGGGAAAGGCACGAGACGCGAGTATGGAGAGTTCAACCTTGATGAACTCACGGTAAAGTCATCTGCTCATTTTGAGTTTTTCTCAATATGATATGAAGTACAAGTACATCATTTTCACATGAAGCAGTTGGACCCATCTATCTCATGTTTTGATTTATAGGTCAATTTATGGATGACTCCAGCAAATAATATTTTCCGTGTATATTACATTCCATATAAATTCTTAATACTCCACAGTTTTGTTTACTTAGGGCTTGAAACTAGATTGTTTGATCACTTGTTCTAAGGAGGAGCTATCAAATGATTTTTTTTTTTCACTAAGAAAATTTTAGTAACAAAAAGAGGGGTGGGGGGTGGGGGGGAGTGCTAAGTCTGTTAAAAGCCACATAAAAGACATTGCAGGTATTTACCCGTAAAGGGACAAACGAAAATCGTATATTTTGTAATGAGTGAGGATAGGCAGAAAATAACTAGATTTTCCCCGCAGTCAAGATGACATTAAAATGGATTGTCAGTAAAAAATTTTCCCACTGTTTATTTTGTAATAGCTCACAACGACATTGAGTAATATTCTCATGGTCTTCATCAAGCGTAGTGATTTCATGAAATATAGTCAGTTCTTGTTTTGGAATGAAACCGATTATTTATATCGTATCTATAATTTCAAACTATGTATATAAATCATTCAACCGAGGATTAGTGCATACATTATCATCAGCCAGAGGAATAGTGCTTGTTACATTGTTTTCATCATGTCTGAATAATACATCTGTAGATAATTAAGTCACTGATTTTTTGTATTTTTTTTAAGACGACAAATATCTATTGTGTGCAGATTATTGATTCGCAAAGAGTTTGTCCCACGCAGCAAAGTGGTTTACAGCCAGTTTTGTGTTCCCAGCAATCACCCAACATGAGTCTAATTTCCACTTTCCTCGCGCAATCTGCTGCAGACGGGCGACCGTATCGGGCTGATTCGCAAGTCGTCAGGCGCACTTCACTACTACATCAACGGGCAGGACCAGGGTGTGGCAGCCACGCGCACCCCCACCATGGTGTGGGGCGTGGTCGATCTGTACGGCATGGCTGTCAAGGTGCGAAATACACGCTGTATTGCAGTATTAAAAAAACATTCTTAAGTTCTTAGTATGGTATGGCTATCAAATTGAGGTACAGTAGAGCCTCCAATTAAGACCACCTCTCTATTGAGACAAGCTCTATAAAAAGACCACTTTTTACGGTCCCAAACTTTCATAAAGCTACCAAAATGAAGCTCTCTAGTGAGACCACGAAATGCTGGTCCCTAAAAGGTGGCCTTAATAGAGAGGTTCTACTGTATTGCATGGCCGTCAAAATAAAGGTAATGCAATATATTCATCTAAATGACCATGCTTGTGTAAAGGATCATCCCAAAATTTGGACCATTGAAATTTCATAGCAATTATACACATTCATGCAGAAAGCCCATCCCTAAATTGCCACATTTTCCCCCTCAGGTGACGATCATCGACCCCCACGACCCCGATTACCATGACCACAACCGGCTGGCAGTGACCACCAGCCCCGACCCCCTGAGGATGTATGACGGCTTGAACTTTGGAGCCATGGCCACACAATATGAAAGTCAGTGCGATGCAGTGTTTGTCAGTCTATGGATCTATGATTATTGAAAGTGAGGCTCATTGCCACATGACAGCTACTAAAAAATACAAGTTGGAAAACCCCACACGCCAAACAAGGCTCGTCGTACATTGGTGTGCAAGATAAGTTAAATGTTCAAACCATTATGTGGGGTAATTAGCCTCGCTTTCAAACATAGGTCAGAATTAAAAAACAAACATACGCATGAAAAAAGAGTCATACATTGACGTGAGAGAATTTCATGTTTTATTATCTAGATGTAAAAACGAGAGTGCGAATAGATTTTGGGAACAAATCTTCATCCAGTACACTTTGAAATGTAAATCAGTTAACCATTATGAATGATCTGTTGAGCAAGTGGTCCAGTTATGGGCAGTGCTTAAGTTATGGGCACATCCTATGACCTACGTAAGGTGGATTATTACGTATATCTATCTCCATGGGAACGCACACGTTTGACGTAATATTACAAGGATTTCTGCTAATACATCTGGTATGTTGTAGAACATAGCTTGCCGAATGCATCCCAACTTAAAAATATGAAGATTAGCACAATTTTAATACAAAACTCTTGGGTCGAATGTTGGCAATTTCTGTCTATTTATTACGGGCAAACGAGAATCTTCATCACATTCAGATCAAACTTGGTCACATGCTTGAAAGTATTTCATTGTGTATAATATTAACAGTGTTCATTGGTTCTTGGAAAATCATAACTGACTGTGGGCAAGTTGTTACCCTGTAAATCACAAGGGAGGAGGTGTCCCTGCATAAGATGTTCTGATTTGATAGTTAGATTATTTGCCAACCATTGAAAGTCCCAAGTTGAAGATTAATGTTTTATTGGTAATTGTACACTTTGGAAGTGGCAAGCATGGATATACTGTAGAAATGCGAGTATTAGTCTATCTCAACTATAAGTCGACACCTATTCTTTGGCCATCAAATTGAAGAATTTTAGTAAAAATTATATTAAAATGGTTGAAAATCAACCAAAACATAAACATCCGTGCTCGTGATTTATAAACGGCGCTCTGACACTTTTGTACTTGAATCTTGGTTAGGTTAGTTTGTGGTAGTACTACCGATGTGATATTTCCTTATAGCTTCACTCACTGACTGGTTGTTGCATGATTTTGCAGTGGACCAAAATCCTGCATTGGTGTCGTCAGGGCCAGAGCGACTGCTGTTTCACCGTCGTTGTGGCAAACATGCTGAGGTCATCAATGGAGGTCGCAGCGTCCACAGGCCCAAGTAAGGCACATTATACAGTACAACCTCCAATTAAGACCACCTCTATTGAGACGACCTCTTTAATATACATGCATCACTTTTCACAGTCCCAAATCTTCATAAAGCTACCAAAATGAACCTCTGTATAGAGACCACCTCTCTATTGAGTCCACCTAACACTGGTCCCAAAGGTAGCCTAAAGAGAGGTTTTATTGTATTTGGGCAATTAATGTAGACAATGCCCCAATTTGGATTTTGAGTGCTGTATGAAAATTGCTCATTGGTTATTAAAATGCATCAGTGTAATATAGATAAAATTTTCTTTTATTATCACTCAAGCTTTCCCAAGACTCTAGAATTGCCATTTATTTAATTTCTAATATTTTATTTATAATTTCAAAAAGGATTAGATACATTGATTATTATATATGTATGTACATTCATGTTTTATCATGTGAAATAAACTTAATTATTATTGTTTTTTCAGCGCTGCAGACGACTTTAACCATGGGGTTGTTCTCACAAATCGGCAGCTGCGAGCTGGAGAGATATTTGAAGTGCAGCTCGACAAGATCATTGACAAGTGGGCCGGTTCCATCGGTACGTGTCAACTGTAAATGTAAATGTGCTTATTTACAGTCACAATGAACAGTTTTTGTTGTTTTCTGGCGACTTTACATCTACACCAGGTCACTGGTTATCACACTATATTTCTCAACTGCCTGGGGAGGATACAGCACATTGCTACTGTAGTGCAGACGTGCTTAGGTAGCAACATACATGGGTGGCTGTGTAGATTATGATTATGTTTGTGTTAAGTTACTTCTTAGGAGTCTTGGGCAACTTCTTTACATAATAGTGTCAAACCGCAATGGAGGGCTTGAATTTTATTCACAGACCACATGGCAACAATCAAAGTCTAATGTTGTTAACATGGCAGCCCTAAAAATGCACTATGTTCACAAGAATATAAATGTATGAAATCCTGCAGTCTAGGTGAAAATCAACCAGCGCACCAGCACGGACGTGTAGACCTTATTTTGTATACTGCCCCTAATTGGCTAGTTTTGAAATGGCCTTTTTTTACACGACCAAGCCAAAGGGCGTGGTTTGAAGTGACATTCATGCTGCCTGTTTTCGTCAGAGATCGGGCGTGACACGTACAGTGCAGACGAGCTGGACTTCCCATCAACGATGACGAACCTGCGCTCGGGCACGTGGATGATGACTGGCAACGGCGTCATGCACAACGGCACGACCATCCTCGACGAGTACGGACGCAACCTCGACCAACTGCGCGTACGTCGTAGCTCAAATGTTTAGCGGCATTTACATGAATGTGCATTTGCATTGAAATTCAATGGTCAGGATTTTGCTATGGTGTGGGCCTTTACATGGGCATGGGCTTTTAGACTGTTGAATACTGTATATTTACCTGCCTGCTTGCTGCTGCTGCAGACGGGTGACCGAGTGGGCGTGGTGGTGCGGTCAGACGGCAGCCTCCACTTCTACGTGAACGGCACGGACCAGGGCGAGGCGGTGAGCGGGCTGCCCCCCGCAGACACGCTGTACGGCGTCATCGACCTGTACGGAATAGCAGCCAAGGCCACCGTCTTGGACACCATAGGTGGGAGGCACATTGTTCAGACTACAGGGTGTAAAGGTCAACCCACTTTTTTTTAAAGAGATTTAAAAGTGGGTTGTCCTGTATTTTTGTAACAGTTGCTTTGTATTTGGTAATAAGGGTACATGATCTGTGAGTTGTGGGGGTGTTTGCTGGTCATCCCAGCATTTAGAAAAAAAAACCCACTATATTTTCAATGCTTAGAAGAAGCCCTGTACCGCTTGCCGGTAACGGGGTGATTTGCAGTGAATAGCGTCGGAGTAAATGCATCCCAGAAATTAGAAAATATTTAAAAATGATTATTATGTGTTTTCGGTAATGTTTTGTATATCATGAAAAAGATAATTTATTTGGAACACGAATATGTATTTTATATTAAAATCCATCAGCTATAAGTATGTCTACGGGTCAGTCAAACATTGTGTTTTTTTCCATTTTGTGAAATACGCGTGTAATATGGCGAAGGGAGTTTGCAAACTGATGCTGTCAAATGAAAGTTCTTTTTATTCTAAAATATTAAAGTAACATTAAAATAGATTATAAATGATGATTTTTTATACAGTTTTACGTTTAAGTTATCTAGGTTTAATCACATTTGCACTGGTTTTATACCCAAACAATTAACCTGTATGAGGAAGCTTTTGACAGCAAAACACGGGAAATTAGCCTGTCTGTATAGAATAGAGAATGGGGAACAGGCATTATTCTAAACATTTTACGCACCACTTTAGATACAAGTTGTTAAAGCCTTTAACTCCGTATTGCCCCCACAGACCAGCTGGTGTTGTCCCGCGAGGCCCTCGAGGCTGAGAGTGGGCATCTGCTGCCCAGCAGCAGCACAAACGTGCCCATTGACGCGGTCTTCCCCCATGCACCGGACGAGCTTGACCTGCACTTCCATGCACTGCACGGTCGCAATGCGACGATCAATGGGCCGCACGGCCGCACAGCGTCACGCCCCAATGCACGCGGAGAGTTCAATGACGCCATTGTGATGAGCCACCGGCCGCTCCGTGACAACGAGCTGTTCGAGGTGTCGATCGACAGGCTGGTGGACCGTTGGAGCGGATCACTTGAGGCCGGTACGTGGGTGTTTGTCGCTCACCTTCATACAGTACTGATTACGAATTATAGACAGGGAATTTAGCCGAATATTCCGAATTTTAAACAAATGACCAAATCGAAGCGACCGAATTCATAAAAGGCAAATGGTAAATTCTCATTTTACTCACCTTGGCGATAATACGGGAAATTCACGAATTACACAAATGAAAAGAAGTCTGAACATCTGAAAATTCGTATAATTCGCGAAATGTCCATAAATTCTGATAATAATTGGAATCTGCATGCTGTCATGACCTTATATTATTTAGATTCTGAGAAAAAGAAAGAATTATGTGAATTTTGAGAATGACACCAAGTCATTTCTGTAAATTTGCGAATTAATTTGTGTTCTTCGCAAAATTCGTTTTTAGGCCTCGCACTGGTATCACACAACTGTTTTGCACATTTTTTTGGCTATGTGTCATTTAGAATTACTGTTTCAGGTTTATTTGATGCACTATAATATATATAGTATTTCACAACACGGAGGATAATGAATTACCCCTTTTTATACTGGCATGGGGTGGTTCAGCAATATGTGCAAAAAAAAGAAATAAAACAAATTTGATTTCGAATTTTACGAATTGTCTGAATCTGTCAACATTATATGGGAATATTCATTGAAACGAATGATACAAAGGGAATTTTGCAAATTTTGAGAAGTGGAACTGAATAAGGCAATTTTCCAAGGTAGACTATGTATTGTTCCGAATTTTTCACTGGATCCATGGTGTGGGAGCAGAATTTACCGTAGGAAAATGGAAACACCAAATACAGGCGAATGGAATTTTGGGATGGAGAATTTTCGGAATATTCCATGTCCATAATTCATCATCAGTACTGTACATACATGTACATCTGTCCGTCCAAAATTGGTATTTTTTGGATTTTCACCAAACTTTTGGACATGTGATATGATGGGCCTTCTTTGAATCATGCCCCTGTGGTGAAAATTTAACTTTTACATCAACAATTTCTTGTTTTCACAATAGCAGCTTCATTTTTATATGATTTTCATCAAATTAGCTGAGAAGCTGTACAGTATGAGTATACTATAGGAAATTGTTCTTTTTTAGTTATGCTCCATTAAGGTAATGGTACATAGGAAATATGTCAGTCATAGACTAGTATCGTTTTGCGTATTTGCTGTTTCTGTTTGCTATTAGACTTTTGCTGCGGACAGTAATATCATATGAACCTATATAAAACTCGTGGCATATAATTACGTCCTTCTTTGGCACATACTATAACACAATTATACACATTTAGAACTTAAGTTGGCTGTGTATTATTTAACCCAATCGATGCCAAACAACAATCTCATCGTATCTTAAAAGCAGCTGTGAAATTGCCAAACAATGATGTTATCGCCGCACAGAACACAGTGGTATATTGCCGACCTATGATGATTTCGTTCGTGTGAAATCCAAGACATCTGCCATTTGACAGCTAGAACATGCCACAGATAATCACTTCGTTTGCTTCGTTTGCTATTCCTTTTCCACAATTTAAGCTTTCCCATTTCACAATGAATTGCATCAACGTCAGTAAATATTGATAGCAAGTTTGATTACTACAATCTGTCATCAATAAACTTTTTACTTATTTTGAAAAGAATGTATTTTAATGGGACTGTTTTCTTATTTTTTTTTTTTTTGAAAAGCAGTCTTGAAAGGCAGCTAGTTTTCAATAGATAATAGAGGTGAAAAGATACACCGATGCATCACTGAATCACGGTTTATTTACTCACGATGAAAGTATAGATACGATAATCTATGGCTCAATACTTTCACGATACAACTGTTCACATATTTATATGCAAAATATTAGTTATAGTCAAGTAAATTCCTCGCACTTCCACACGTGTAATTGTATGTGCGGCATCTTTGTTGTCATTGCGAACTGCATTCGAAACGAAACGTCAACTAGAATGATGGCGAACGGCGTTCAGACATTTTAGTCTCTATTTCTTATGCTGGTGTACACATGCAACGTATACTGAGCACGTCTATGTATGTCTATGTATCATATTGCTAACGAAGTATTGTGATGTGTATGATGGTATCGTATCGTTACTCAAGCTTATCGGTGCAGCCCTAATAGATAAGTATATGGGTATTTATACAAGAATTTAAAGATGCCATTAGAAACCATTGGAACTCACATTTTGGCAAGGCTTTCGCTCTTATCGCAAGAGCTTCTTCAGGCAGACCTTAGTTTTAGACCTAGTTTGTTTGTCTGGCCGTATACAAAAACACCATTTCATCCAGATTTTTCAATATTAAACTCCCTCCAAAATACTGACATTCTGTGAATATAAATAGCAAAAAAAAGTATGAAAGAATGATTAAATTGATTATTCATTAATATTTTTATGATGAGCTATTTAATATTTTTCCATAAAATATAATTTTTTAGGGAAAGTTATGAAGCTTTTTTTCTTAATTGGCTTTTTAACATAATGGTCCTGATTTCCCTACTTATATATAAAATGGACAATCTTTTATATGCAGTAAAAAAGATGCAAGGAAAGATTCAATCACTGTAATAGTTACATTTTGTGAAAGAAGATACTTTGTTCTAACATATATATGAACATGAAAAAAAGTTATGGAGTAGTTTTTCCTATGTACCTTTACCCTAAAAAAAGGAGACGTTGTATTACTGGACTATTATTGTGTAATCCTTGGCAGTTCGAAAGCCTGATAATCAGTGAAAATGGTCACCAGTGTGGACTAAATGAAGACATCTGTTTCAGGTGTTTCTTTGATCCAGCCAGAACAGCTGGACTTCCCCAACACCATGACAGACATCGACTATGACACCTGGATGCTCAGGTAACTATATTCACACTGAAGTTGACTGGGCATGTGGAAACATACAATCTAAATCAGGCATTAAGGTAGAATGTGCCCAAAACAACAAAAAAGCATGTTATTTTTTTTTTCACATGATGATGATCCAGCATATGATTACATTAACTGAAAAAAAATTCAAAAGATTTTACCACTTCGTTAAAGTTTACCACCATGTTGAAAATCTACTACAATTTATGTACAAGACCAGGGCTCTGCCAAGGTTAATATAACATGGGGAGAATTCTCTCAGTAGCCCTGAAAATTTGGGGAGATTTTCCAAAGTAATGGGAGATCAGAAAAAATAGACAATTGAAAAAATGACGAACAAAAATTGCAATAAGTGAAAATACCAATATTTTATTTCAACGAGTGACAAGTCAAAGGAAGTATTTTATTTAAAAAAAAAGACAAAAAACATTTAAAAAATGTCCAAACCTGCTGACACTTGCATCATTTGCATTAATTGCTCCAATACATACTGCAGATTAATATAGCAGAAATTAGACCAGTTCTTGATCTACTGTAGAATCTTCACAAAACTCAATATAGAACGTTGTTTATGTGATTTCTCGTCTGCCATCTTCGGCTTTCTCTCGCACGTGAACTGCACAATGAGCTGTTTGTTATTTTTAGCGCGCTGAGACTAGCACAACGAGATTTGTTGAGGTTGACGATTTGCAGCGCCACCTTTTGGTGATGAAGAGAACTACTTCTAAAAACATGGCGGCCATGCTGGTCGGAAATCGAGAAATCGTAAAACTAACCAAAATTAATATACCAAATAAAATTAACAAAATTAGAGTGCGAGAATTATCGCAACTACTGGAAATTTCATGCGAGATTATTATTATTTTGGCAAGAATCTCGCAGGTTCGCGGCCTTGGCAGAACCCTGAAGACAATGGAAAATCATATAAATTTCTCTTCTAATTAAGCTTTTGGAAAATGTGAAGTGTTCCATGGCACAATTCTTTATTATAAATGTTCACATGCATCATCTGAAATGTTTGAATTTTTTTTTCACGATTTTACTGCTTTATTACATTTTTATGACATATTTTATACCTCGAGTTTTAGGTGAAACCCGGATGTGAAGCGCTGATGGAAAAAAATATTTTCATTTATCTGTAGGATCTAATGTATTTACAAAAGTTATCAATGAATTTGACAATATGCATTTTTCTTTAATTCACAAACCATATTTAGAAATGTAAACTGTGGCACCAAAATTGACAAACCATGTTTTACAAATATATATCAGTTGAGTCTCGCCCCTTGTCATAACATAACATTCATATTTGTTAAAAATTACAAAAGTAAATTAGTCTGAGTGTACATACCACTGGATACTATTTCCACTTTGTATTTATAAACAAAAACTACATCTATAAAATAGTAACGAACGTGCATGAGGTGTACCTTGGTCTTTGGACATCGTTTTTAATGACCTACAACATCCTTCTATGACCTACAACATCCTTGATGTTTAGAGACATTAGCAGATTGCTTATCTGATCAGATCCAAATCAAGTATTCAGTAATCATTTAACCCCTGCGTCCCGCGTCTGAGAAGCATATTTTTCTCTAGGGACGCATAAAAATGTTTACAGTGCGTTTCACGGACGCACTCTTATTTTAAATAATTTTATTGCGTTTTCCTCCCAGCACGGGCGTCGCCATATTGTAAACATTGTGAATATCAAATGCGCCTCGTGATTGGCGCATTCATTCCATCACCACGCAACTACGACGCCTCTGATTAGCTGCTGATATAGACTGTTACACTGGCCCTTTTTTCTGCGCCGCACGCTTGCTAAATGGTGCAGCGGAGCAGTGCGAGATACAGGCAGTGTAACAGTCTACTGCTGATACAAACATAGGTAAAACACAGCGTGTTCAGCCATGTTATAAATCAATGAGAGTGCTATTCGTTGCAACGGTGTGGTTTTGCCAATTTGGCAGTGCCCATGTGATGAATATATTTATACACTATTTTTTATTGTTTCAAGTATATTCTTCACACTTTGATGTAAAATTATAGCGCAAACAGTTACAATGCAGCCTCCCTTGAGAAATGAAAGTTGCGTCTGGGAGGATTATTATGCGGGAATCACGTAATTGCGCACACCAGATTGAACTCTCCTGCTAGTAGTTCATCACTATAGCAAGACTGTATTTAAAGAATACGATCTTCATTAGAATGAAAAAATACATGGTGATGTCTCATTGTTCTTTTCCGTCTGTAAATTTGTTACTGTCTTACACTTGTGTGAATTGATTTTGTAGCCTGATCCACATAATCTAGTATGTGAATTGAGCTATGAACTATTTATGAAATCCAGTGTTTGATTTAAGTGAAAATTCCATGGATACAGTATACATGAATAAATAATAAGTACAGTATTTGAAAGTGTTCATTTGTATTATTTTCGTATGTAAATTCGTATGTTATTTCGTATGTAAATTGTTCTTCTTGTATCGTACATTGGGACTCATAAAAACCATGGTGGGACTCACACTTTTCATTAGAGCGCATCCCAGGGACTCATGGGTTTTGAAAGGTAAAATGATCAGTGACAAATTACAAAACCCACACAGGACCAGACTTAAAGTTCTTGAAATACAAGTCTATGTCCATCAGTCAGAAGTAAAAATCTAGAAATGTTTACTGAAACTGTCAATTATCAGTATAACTAATTTATGCTAACAATCTTACTTAACTATTCAGTCTCTCTTTATCTGGAAATAAAATATGACTTGCTAGAGACATGTGCACAGTACTAGGATCAACAAGTCTAGGTCATTATGATACTGTCATCAAAACCATGGCAAGAAATTAGTAATATTATGAAGGTTCAGGCTAAAAATGCTACGAATAGTACATTTCAGTAATGTTCAGGGTCTAGCAATACACTTTATAGCTAAAAGCAATCATAAAACAGAGTTATTTGGCTCCAAACTGCAAAAAACGTATTTATTTGCATGAGCGATAATATAATTTTTTGAACACGTTTTTCAAAGGTGAACGGACAGCACTAACATCGGTAATTATCGTAAATTGACAAATCTGAGCTTTTGGACACATTCTACCTTAAATTTACATTATATCACTCTACAGAGGACACACCCGTGAATGCCGTTCTCTGATTGGCTTAGACCCGAAATCAGCAAGTAATTAGTTCTCCATATTGCCTGGCTAAATATTGCACTCTGAGAGTAGAAACACCTGCCATGTTGAAACCCTTGATTAAAAAAAAAATCAACAATATCTATAATACCACAGAGATTTGAGATTATTGAATAAAGTTGATGATATAATCCCCCATCCACTAATAGTTAAATTTTAACTGGATCAGGGAATAATAACATACTGAGCCCAGCCTTTGATGCAACCATCATAAACTGTTTAGATTAGTATCACTATACTGAAATTTATCATGGTTGAACGAATCTTTAGATTGTTCAGAAATAATGTGTAAGCAAAAATGCAGTTATATCTTTTGAAATATGATAAACCTAGTGTTGTATATTAGTTTCAGTGATTTTAAATTGCTTAACAACTGTAAAATCACAAATAATGCCAGTGGCGTAGCCACTGTAACGCACACAACGCAGTGCGTACACATTGATTTATTGATTTTATAGCCTACCCTAAAATGATACGTGGTTCGTGTAATACTGCATTCACTGTCACTATCAGTGACACTGACTGGCGTGGAAATATTTAAGTAATCTGTTGTCCTTTTTCATTTTGATTTAAAGATGGACAAACCATACATGTATAGTGATCTTTATGATCATATCATGGATGAATAACTCAGTCAAGATTTAAGAAAACAAATGCTTACAATGAAGACCAATTCTCGGGACTTCAAATTTCCATCAATGTAGATAGAGGGGGGTATATACCCCCCCCCCTTGATCTCAAAATCTCAATGAATTAATGTTACAAATCTCAATGCAAAAGCCCTTTTCTCAAATCTCAATTAATTGATCTCAATAAATTGAAATGTCAAATCTCAAATCTCAATGAATTAAAACCCCGAAACTCAACTCTCACTAAATTGTATAGATATCGCCCTCTAGATAAGCTCTGTAGTACTGTACTAGTACTAAACGGTCTATTTTTTAATGTAGTTATTTTAAATCTTTTAATATTAAATTGATACTTAGAGAGGCCTACAGACATTTTCCTGAAATTTAGCACTTTTGTTAATTTCAACTATTTATAAGTACTATGCTAAATGTGAATGAATTTTTGTCTATCTGTGATGTTACAGTTACTATAGAGTCTACATTCGGTGCCAGCTGTTAATAGCACGTGTGCAAGTTTCAAAGAACAAAACTTGCATGAAATTTATGCTGGAAGAAAAAAACTAAAAACGCTGAATATCCCATGTAAACTCATTATTAACCTCAGTTTGGCAAGTCCAGTTCCGTATAAACGTATCGCACAAAACTGGACATGTATGACGAACATGCACAAATGTATAAGGTAGTGTTCACAATTGACGTCAACCACATTTTTCCATTTTCTGACCCCCCCCCCCCCCCTCGCCAAGTTTTGTCCACTTCATGACCCCCCCCCCCCCGCCCTGTCAACTTGAGGACATAATATGTCTGTAAAAAGGACACATTAACGTAACTAACTGGTTTAGTGAAGTTAGTGAAGTTAGATTTTCTCATATTGGAATAAAAAATTATCGAAAAATGTAGTCATTTATAGCCTTTGTCAACAGATTGCCCCAAATGCAACAATTTTTACTCCAATTTTCAAAAGAAATTGTGGGGGGGAATTCCCCCCAGACTGATGGACTTTGTGCCTATGGCACCCCCTGCGGCACTGTTTTTCAAAATGTAATTGTGCATACACATCACCAAAACCCTGCCTACGCCACTGAATGCTGATAATGTGTGTGCCTAGTGGCATGACACTGCGGCACTGTCTTTTCAAAATGTAATTGTGCATACACATCACCAAAACGAGGGTGGTTGTATACTGATATGTATATAACAAGGACGCTAACTACCTATAAACATAGCCAGCCTTTGTCACACACAATCAGCCTTTATCAAATATCCTATGTGTAAATACGGCTGGATTAACCCTTTGACGGTCGCCGTATTTTGG
>CM032667.1:14215146-14277495 GCA_019095985.1 Streblospio benedicti | reverse complement strand
TCACTATACTGAAATTTATCATGGTTGAACGAATCTTTAGATTGTTCAGAAATAATGTGTAAGCAAAAATGCAGTTATATCTTTTGAAATATGATAAACCTAGTGTTGTATATTAGTTTCAGTGATTTTAAATTGCTTAACAACTGTAAAATCCCAAATAATGCTGATAATGTGTGTAAAACAACAGGCAGGTAATAGTAGACTTATGACACTGAAAACAAAGTGCACAACGTCTACACAGCTTATGGCAATGTGCACATTGTGCAGTAATGTTTACTATCTTACACAGGACCAGTGATCGAGGGTGGTTGTATAATTCACTGTGATATTATTGTTGTTATATTTAATTCAAGGACGCTAACTACCTATAAACATAGCCAGCCTTTGTCACACACAATCAGCCTTTATCAAATATCCTATGTGTAAATACGGCTGGATTAATGGACAAATTTATCGTCTGTGCAGGAATTAAATGGTAGTAAATATGACAAAATTGAAGTAAATCCTACAGGTATTATAAATATGCTACATATTCCTATGGGCATGCTCACATAACAATATATAACCATATAATAGCTCTACGTATTCATTTTTAGTACTTAAAATGACGTCACGTCCATATATTTCTACCAAACAACACTTCTAATACCAAATATAGACGGTGCAATTTACATGGCCGTGACGTCATTCGGGATCGTTGATTCCCTTTAGTTATATACAATATATAAAGGCCAAGGTCGTTGAAATGCCCTGTGCTATCTTATAATAGGTCTCCATATTGTACAGAGACTTTGAATATACTTATCACTAAAGTGTCTGTCAAGACTATTATTAGATTGAAAATGCTTTTGGAAATATTGCAAACATTAATAAGGATGAAATTTTTTACAATCATGCATATCAGAAGTAGGTGCAATTTCAGTTAAATATAAATGTAATATAGTCCAACACCCCTCTAAGGGTAAAGAGGGACTTTATAACCCTGATGATAACCATCCTAAAACTTAATGTAGGTAAAATGCTGATTATTAGAGTGCAGATGAATGTAGTTCCTTCTTCATTGTTAATATCATTTCACACTCTTTAACTACAATTTAATGGCTTTTAGTTTCTTTTTAATCAATCACTATACTGTTCGAATAAACTGATTGTATTACGTGGACTTTTGAATTCATATGTGGAATTAAGCATATTTCGAAGAAACTAAAAAAACGCAATATGCTATCAAACTGATGCATCAAATACTTATAAAGAATGAAAAGTTTAATGAAAAGGTATTAGTATCAAATAGGCCAAGCTCAGGTCAAACATTATTCTGTAAAGCATGAACAAACCATACTTTTCACCAAACATCAAGGCTGTTACTGAGCGTGGGCTAAACAAGCATGTAAACTGAACAGGCATGGGCTTGCTTTGCTATTGACTGGCATGCCTTTTGCTTGCTGTGGACTTGTACACATTCGATCAGTAAACGTAATGAATATATGCAGTTTGACAATAACGTTCTATTTAAATAAAATCTAACATATATTTTATGTTTATAGCCTTACTAAAACATTTATTTTAAATAAGCCCATCATCCTTATCATTAACCATGACTAATAAAATTCACATTCATTAGTTAAAGGTGGAAATAGTGTTTACAAACTGCCTTAAACACACACCATTCATAAGTCAGTTGGCGAATATGTAGGCCTGTCGCTGCTTCACCGGTATCGCTTCTCGGCCTTTTGGCTAAGATCAAAGTGTAGTATCTGTTCTTATCAGCTTAATATCTGATACGGCCCCCACTGGGGGCCTACGATATTAAACTGATTTTTGAAACTAGGAGAAGATGCAGGAGCTTGCTCCGACTTCTCCACGGGTTGACCTGGTCTTGCAGTACCTCCAGGAACGGCCCACTCCCCCCCAGGGGGGAAAAAATACTAAATGTCAAACCTTCTCTCCCCTTCTTAGAAGAAAATAAATTGTTAGGGCTCTTGAAGTAACATGATGATTTCAATGATATTCATAGTGTAATATGTAATGCTGGTAATTTTGATTTATAAATTCAATGTTTGAGAAAATTCAAAGTGATTAAACTGCATAATTACAAATTAAATATCTAGCAATTTACAGGACTGTTGATGTATAAGGACCACAGAAATTACAGTTACTTCCACCGTTTTTCGTTGCATACACATAATTTATTACTAATAATCCGAGAAAAGAAGTACCTATAGTTTGCATACTAGTATTAGAAGAAATTTCTGAAAACACTGGAATTCTTTACATTTTATGCTCTAAAGTAAGTGCCAAAACTCAGAAAATTTAGAAAATACTTTTAACTACTCACCGAATCTCACTTTAATTTCTTTACCTTTTTTCCGGCAAATTTGTTGAAAATCAAAAAATAGGGATGAGCAGAAAATAATTTTTTGTAATTACACGTAATTTGAGTTATTTCCAGTGACACAAAATATGGTAATAAATAGGCAGAAATAACTGTGTTCCGTATATAATCGGACAGTGCTTTATTTGATTTTGATATACAGCAAAGTCATAATGTGTTTAGATTAGTCAATTTTTTTTTATCATGTTGGTATTTGATTAAGCTACTTGGAGACATTTTTTTGTTATCTTTTAATTTATTTATTTCAGCTAGAACATGGAACATCTCTTATATACGTTCTATAAGGATTACACTGCCCCTCCCATATTGCGATGGGTCGATTATACCTAACCATAGCTTGTCTCGTGGCTATTTCAGCGGCTCGTCGATCATGCAGGACGGGTCCACGGTGCGTAATGGGTACCGGCTAGACTTAGATGGGCTGGCGCCGGGTGATCGCATCGGCATGATGCGCTCAGGTGCCGGTGCGCTCCACTACTTCTACAACGGCGTGGACCAGGGCGTCGCCTGCACAGGCATTGCACAGGGTCAGTGGGCCGTTTATAGCTTGCATTGTACGAGGGTTGTTAGCTTTTTTGTGGGGTGGAGATATAAGGTATAAGGAAATACCTCTATTAAGACCTCCTGAGGAACTGATCACCTCAATTGGTCTCAATAGAGAGGTGGTCTGTTTGAGACTGCCAGTAATGATCTTATTATAGAAGAATAACTGACGGTTCTGCTGTATTTTTGTTAGATTCATAATGTCCTTACTGCATGGCATGTTTGCATTGTGAATATATTATAGCAGGTGTCATGGCAAGTGTTCGACAAGAAAATCCGTCTGCAGATTTTTTTGTATTATATAATT
This sequence comes from Streblospio benedicti, assembly GCA_019095985.1. Taxonomy (NCBI): domain Eukaryota; kingdom Metazoa; phylum Annelida; class Polychaeta; order Spionida; family Spionidae; genus Streblospio; species Streblospio benedicti. The sequence continues at coordinate 14,274,253 of CM032667.1, read as the reverse complement.
TTTATTGTGTTTTTTATTATTGATACCCCAAATTGGGAATGAAGGATAGTTTCATTTTATTGTTTATATCACATTTCATAGCACATGTAGAAGATTGTTTGTTTAAGTATGTATTAGTATTTAATTGAATATTTGAAATATTTATAATCTACTGTTTTGATATTTGTTAAAGATATTGGTTATATATATGTGTATTATTACATTACAGTTTTACAGTGTTATAGAATAAATGCTAGACCCAAGCAGACCTGTAGTTCAGTGCTAATAAAGCCGCAACAATTGTCATTGTACAATGACATAGCCTTTGAGGTTTTTATTTTGCTCATGTTCAGTCAGACAAATGTTGAGTAATGTTAACCTGTCCGATTGAGATTTTTAACGAGTCAGATTATCTGAAGCTTGTGTCGAAATGAAAAATGAAGGGCACTACAGTGTGAAACGAGTGGAATTGGAGACGAAAAAACGTTAGTTAGAGTATGATTGTAATAGAGTTTATAATTGCGAGTAGGGCCTACGGTGAGATATGCCACCACTAAACCCTATTAGCATCATCCTCATTTGTACCTATTACTGTGTTTTAGGCGTGTATGCAGTGATTGACCTGTACGGTCAGTGCGCCCAAGTGACCATCACAAGTGGTTCCGGCGTCCGGCGGAGACGCCCCCCGTTAGCCCAAGACAACACCCGGAGCCTCAGTGTGGACATCGACCCTGCACTCACTTCGCCCATCAGCGCAGGTATCTCACCGCCAAACATCCATTCTTCTAAGATCCATGCTCACTTAATATCCCACTGCCAAAATTAGAGTACACTAAACATCTACTATGGAAAGGCCTGCACTCATTCTAAGGCCCACTGCGAATATTAGATTTAGTTGAAATAGTAGCCCAATAGGAATGTCAATATCTATTAGTATACCAGGTTATTTATATAAATAAATCGATCTCATGATTCTAACAAAAAGCTGTTTCTTAGAATTTTTGTATATGTAAAATCACAATTGTAAGAAAATTCTCAATTAGTCATCGTAGTTTCATAAATATGATCATCAATTTATAGTATTATACACCAGCTATTAGTTACATACATGCTAAAAACAAATTACACCCATAGATTTAGAAGTATAATAAAACTCCAAATGATACATTTTACACGTTTCACCACCTTCTAAATTGAGTTATTTTTTTCTACCTCTCAGTCAAAATTAAGTTTGTTGGTAAGTTGATTTTCTCATAGATGTGGTACTGTAATTAGTTTTTATTATCTTATTTACATGTTATTTTTATGTTATTTACATATGTTATTGTGTAACATCTAAATATCTGTTATTTGCTTGATATTGTGAAGAAATTTAAAGGATATGCCAATATCTATTCTAAAGTATTATAGCTTATTTTAAAGCTATTTAACACAGATTGTATAATGTAATCTGTGCTTAGAAATGTTGAATTAATAGAAAATCCAACTAGAAATTGGATTTTCTTTGTAAAGGCAAAGCCAATAGATCATTTGTGTAGAGGAAAAATAAAAGAATTTTTGCTTGCTATTTATGGCTGCTCTTGTCTTGCACCTTATAATGCACATATATACAATTTTACACATGATTTTGTACCGCTACCTTTTAAACAATGTTCAATGTTCCATCTACTTTTTGTCAATTATCATTCCGTAGTTAACTTTTGCTCTTTGTCGAGTAGTTTAGCTTAACAATGTTATAAGTCACAATTTCACATGATCATTATATTTGAGATGCACTTTATGATTGTTGAATTATATCACTTTATTTATTTCTATTTTAACTGATATATTTTTTCTATATTAGATGATAATCTCTGACGATAATCTACCTTTCAGTGCGTTTACCCTTGATATGAATAATTATGTTAGAAAATATTTTCTGTTAATGACTACATGTACTCTATATGGAGTATTTCCTTTAGTTCAATATGACCATATATACCAGGGTTGACATCAATTACTTTTGAACATAACTTATTAGATTACACTTACTCTGGAAGAACGTAATTGCAGTCTTAACCCTGTTAGCTTAGGATGTAAGCTCACAAAAAGCCTGAGTATGCATGTCATAGCGCAATCATTTCCTCTGGCACATAAGTCGCAATTCTTTTATGATAGCACAATTTTGCAAAAGTGGTTAAATGATCTATTTTAAGCTTCTCAATCTGTTGTTACTTTTGTGATACTGTACTTTACACTCGCACACACTTGTATATTGTACATATTTATTTGTTCTATGCCATATTTCATATTTCACATGCGATTAATGCACTATTCTTATTCTTATAAGTACCTTATTGTCGAACAATTTTTCATAAAAAACAAAACTTTGATCTCCCTTCCTATCCAAATTGGCCAACAAAATGGCCGTCATTATTTTGCTGACATTATTTACAGAGCTGAGCCACCGGTTCAGCCAGTGTGCCGGGCGTCACATCGCGCTCAAGAACAACGGCGCCACAGCCCTCCGCGTGCACCAGTTAAAACAGTTCAACGAGGGCGTCGTGTTCAGCGCCGACCCGCTCCGCTCCGACGAGACGTTCGAGGTGAGCAGCAGCATGAGCGCATTATGCAGTGTCTGTTCTAGAGGAGGGTGGCTGGTGGCGATTGCGCAAATCTCGCATAACATTCATTATTGAAATCCTGTGTCTTCAGTGGATAGGGTGAATGTCACCCACTCATCATTTTTGTTTGATACGGAATATTCACCGATTTCTATCCACATTTGAAATTTCATAGAAATTTTGCCGTACTGGTGATTCTAGAATGGATGAATCAATTTGTAAAACTTACAGATAGATATTTTTTCGATTACAACCAATCAGACCATCTTACAAATACAGTAAAGGGGGTTTACTTGAGAATTGCTAATATTATTGGTTTCACCGTATGAATGATTGAACGACTTCCATGATGACTGTCCACATGTACACGTGGTGAGTGCATGGTGACACAATATTTAAAACATTGGTAATCTATCTAGATAGACTTTTATGTAAAATAATATAATTCTTTTAATTTGAGTAGATATATAATTAGTTCTTTTCAAATCCATGTTAACATCCTTGAAATATAAAAAGGTAGCTGTAGAATTTGCATTGTCATCCAACACACTTTCAAAAATAATGATACCATTATATAACATATAGGTCTGTGTACCATAATAAAAGTTTAATGTTCACTAGTAAAAAGGTACGAGTTAAAAAGTTCAAAAAGGGTGTCAGAGTGTTGGACTGCAGGATTGACACTGTCAAATGTGGAACTGTCAAAAGTTTTCGGTCCCTTTCAAAACGTGCCGCACCTTGGATCGAGCAACCAGCAGCAATAGTCGAACAATGAAGTGTTTACATATGTGACATTTACTGGATTTAAAAGGGCAGCTAAATAAAGTTTGCGATGTGACCCTATTCCTAGGTGAAGATCGAGCAGGTGACAAGCCAGTGGTCAGGCTCACTGCAAATCGGACTCACCTCAATGGCCATCTCAGACACAACGCCAATCAACATGGTACCCTCCGAGGCCACGCAGCTCACTGCCAAGGTAACTAGGTTCTGTAAATTCGTGTAAGAATAGATATTTAAGTTTTACGATGATATATGGCATGGCCAAAACAATACTAATCTGTGAAGGGAGAAAACCTACCATGTCAGTACAAATTACCCATTACTACGGTGAGTGTTCGTTGAAAGTCACTCACCGTGCTTGATGAGTAGATCACTGACTTGCTGGGTCACTATTGCAGGTGACGTGGGTGGTGACCGGCTCAGAGGTGAAGAAGAACGGAGTGACCATCAAGGAGAACTATGCCCCTTCCCTCGACAGGTTGCAGGTACGATGATGGTCTCAACACTTCCATTTTGCTCATTGAGCTCAGTTTTTGAAGTTTAGCACATGATTCACTTGCAGATTCAGTGTCCCTCCTTAGTAAAATCTAATTTTCACGAGAATAATGGCATATTCACAAGCCTTCATGAAACAATCTTCTATTTGTGTCCACCCCAAATTTTCTTTTGAAAACTTGGATTTGTTGGTGTGTTTGACTACAGGTTGCAGGCTTGTCACTAGTTGTCGAAAACTGGTCGCGCCCACTGAAGGACAAATTTGTTGTGAAAATAAAATCATTATTTTTACTAAGCCCGATTTTGCTATTGTGCAAATATCCAGTCTATAGTTTTTTTTTTTATAAAGACCACAATGTTAGTGGCTTTTTTTAGTATTGGGGTACTGATGATATACAGTGTATGAAAAATGAATTAACATGGGGCTTGTATATTTTAACGGACCTAATTATCAGTTCCATATCTTCTGAAGAAAAACATCTGGAACCACATTTCTTTCTCTATTTGAATGAGAAACCTTTTCTATGTGGTTCTAGGACTTAGATATTGTGATTCCTCTATTCGCACTTAAAGCCTTCTTTCTAGATCACGCACGATTCGACTTTTCTAATCGTTCAACTGTCATCATTTTGCAGGTCCATTTCATGGTTCCATAATTCAGTGTTTTTTCCTGTTTATACTCTTTCCATAAAGAGTAAACATTTGTCTACAGTTTTTAATTATCTTTTTCATTTGTGACATTAAATAACTCATCAAAATATCTAGTTTTTTTATCCCTTATCTGATTTTTAGCAGGCGATTGTCCATAACACTCTGCATCATTGTTTTATGTCACTTTATATCAAATTGCAATAAGATTAATCTGGTGTTTTTATTGAATACATTATACTTTTGATGAACCAAGAATGACAATATTTTAAGGTATTATATTATTATCATGTTTTACTGCATTGATTATTAAATTTTCTTAGTAAACTCAGTACAGCAGCACACCCTTGACGTTCCTAAGTAGTTTGACGTTCTTGTTTCTTGGGCGTTCCAAGTACGACGTACAGGCACCGGCAGCAGTCAATAAAATATGTTTATATTACCCGCAAGTAAAACATTCAATAAGCCATAACCAGTCACCCCTTGTTTTGTCATGCAGTCAGCCAGTTGATCTATCCCTGGACACCATGATATTTTGCTGTTCTCCCACATCTGTAGGCACTCTTTTATGACTGGAGATTGAATAATAAAGGTGTCAAATTATAAAAATTAAAAAAAAAAAAAAAAAGTATTTATTTATCTTATTTATCTATTTATTTTCATGAGACTAAAAGAAGATTTTTGCTTCTGTCTCAGACATATTTACCGCATTTGAAAGCCCATCGTTAACATTACTTTTGGAATTGCCAAATTCATCATTATTCAAATTCAAACTATGAATATTGTATCATAAATCCATCTCCATAGATGGTGTAGCCTTGTACAAAGAATTTTATGTAAATCATAGTCATATAGTCATATAGTCGTTATGTGGTTTCTATTTTCTTCAATCTCGCCACAGTCTGATCACTTGATTAACAATTTTTTCTGATTCTGCACGAATATCTGTTGCATCATCTGGTAATGGGACTGATGAAGCGCTTGTTTCAGTTTCCAATTGAATAGTTGTTTGCTCTGGTGCTGGACCAAGATCCATATTGGTCTCCTATTCTTGAAATTCTGTTGTTTCAACATTAATTTGGCCATTTTCTGGTAATAAGTTGAAACGTTGCTCATCAATGGTGATGTTTTCATATGCTGAGCTGTTATAACTTAAAGTATATACACATTGCTGAAGAAAATACCATGAAATGTTCTAATGAATTCAATTGTTTTTCAGCATCCCCTTGAATGCCAACTTTTCGGTATAGAGAAGAAACTGCCTGAACTCTGTTGCTTTCCAACAATCAACTTCATTGAGTCCCCGAGGTTTCTTTGTAAAGTATCTTGGCATACTTCTTTGCATATCTCTGAGCCTTCTATTCACCTCATCTTGTTGACTACTTGATAACTTGAATTGTTTTGCCCCCTCTGAACCAAATTGAACCAAACAGTTCATCACGCCAAGACAACTCATGTGCTTGTAGTCTCAGGGAAACGATTTCACCATATCTATGTGCAGATCACAAAGAGGACTGTGGCCAAGATGATGGTCTGGTTGTACCTGGTCATGATAATCCTCGTACCTATGCTTGTCATATTTCATGTTTAAGTAAACCGGACCTGGGTCACCACATAAATAAATAAGTAAATAAATAAATAAATAAATAAATAAATGAATAAATAAATAAATAAATAAGATGTTCGCACCAAAACCGCGCAAAGCTCTATGAGGGGTGTTGCTGAAATCATACATAAAATATCAGTCTATACATAAACCTAAAATCTGCGGAGTTTGAATTGTGAATGTTTTGTCATGTTTCTTCATTGAACAATTTCTTCTTGATTTTCCAATGCCTGTAATCGGTGATGAGAATTATATTTGTAGCATTCCTGTAAGTAGAACTGATTTGGAGTTTACATTTTCAATTTTGTATTGGGCTGATTTGTCTTAATTTCTTTGTACTGCTGAACATAATGATTGATTTTGTTACCATCAGGAATGGCATATATGGAGCGCCTGATGGAAATAGTCCAACGAGAACTTAAATTGAGCAGGTCAACTCTTTGTAATTAATGTCAGATGCAACGTGAATGTTTCAGAAATATTGGACAACCTCTCACTTTCCCCTGTATTGTATGGATACCACATCCACTGGGCATGGAAGTGTTTATATCTAGAATGATTTGGTCCCAACATTTATTGTATGCAATAGAATAATTGATGTACTTTCTTCATTGAACAGATCAAACTCTATACGTCTATACATAGTTAACTGTGAAAGGCCTAACATGTATTGTATTTTGGACCATGAAACTCTTTTGAACTTTCAGTTCATTGCCTTCAATGGTGATTTTTGGATGTCCTCTGTAGCCATTCCATGTGTTTGGAAGTCGGAATTGATGCTATAATTTTTATTTTCTGTTAATTTTCTCTCGATAATTAGTATTTTTCCCGTAAATCCTCTGATGCTACAACAGATATAATATATTCGGTAAAAGTGTCAAATTATAAAAAAAATATGATTTATTTATTTTATTTATTTATTTGCATGAAACTAAAAGAAGATTTTTGCTTCTGTCTCAGACAACGCATTTGAAAGCCCATCGTTAACATAACTTTTCAAATTGCCAAATTCATCATTGTCCAAATTCAAACTATGATTAGTGTCTCAGGGCTCTCAATAACTTTTAAAGAAGCAGGCTTATTCAGAAAAGAAGCAGGCAGGGGGGTCTGGGGGGGCACAGCCCCCCCAGATTTTGGAGGGTCGTGGGGGGCTTGCCCCCTATGAAAAATTTAAGAAATTGGGCGATCGGAGACTGAATTTAGCGCAGTTTAAAGTAAAAATCATAGCCAAACACAGATAAACATTTTATTATATACATTATAAACATTGCATCTTGGTTACCACTATAACTCATTCACTGATAACTCATTGTTGTCAAGATCATCGAGATCCATATCATCTACCTCAAAAGCTAAGTCATGCTCCACACTGAGCATCTCAGGCTCATTCACTGATAGCTCATTCATTGATACTATGGTAAGGGTGAGCAAAATCACACTTCTCGGAATCTCCTGAAATACAGTTGTTGTCAAGATCATCGAGATCCATATCATCATCTTCCTCAAAAGCTGAGTCATAATCCATACTGAGCATCTCCGGCTCATTGTCACATGGCTCCAAGCCCAGTTGATGACCCAAACCATTGACCTCCTCAGCAGGGTCATCTTCTAAAGAAAGGGTTTGGGTTTCCATTTCATAGGTGACCTTTGTCAGTATGGCAGCTGCTTGGCTAACAGAGTCCTTGGCAACTGGTGGAAGTGCTTTGGGAAGCTTCCTCCTTTTCTTTGCTCCCAACCAGGCTTTTAAGGCACTCTTCACTAAAGCATTTGCTTCCTTAGTTCCTGCTTTTGGTCCATTAATGAGGATCATCATACAAGCTTGAAGCATATCAAAGAAAGCTAATAGATCTACCACCACATTAATTGGATGATTAATGCTCAAATCTCCTTTGAGATGAATGAAAAATCATTTATTGTTATATGAATATTGTTATAAGAGAATAAAACAATGTGATCTAATGTTACCTGTCAATTTTGGCTTTTTTGTAAAGAAATTGCATATGTTTGCTTGTCTTTTTGACATGATATAAAAAGTAGGGTCCGAGTACAAATCAAGGCACAATTGAAGCTACATATAGACCAAACTGTTAAAGGCTGGATTAGCCTCAAGCGCGGAGCGCATTTTTACAAGTAACAATGTGATGCGGTTTGACACAGGCTAGATCTCATCAGGCTAGATGATCAGACCTGCACCTGTGCCAACTAAACTTAGAAAATAAAATCATTCTGTTTCTGTGAGGATAATCCGCAAATTAGTCATTACTGGCCTCCTCATGAGAGGCAACACGCGGATGGGTGTGAGTGCGCACGTTCATAGTTCCTTGGTCAACCGACTCTTGAAGGTGTCGAAAGAGTCGGCGTCCACCGTTGTGCTTTTAAGACGGTTCCACTGTGGTATAGTTCGTGGTACTGTGGCGTACCACAGGGAAGAGTGTTTGTCACTGGCAGCTGCTCGGTTCAATTTCCAATGGTGTGCTCCTCGCGTGGTTCTTCCTGTGTGTCTATGGATGCCCACGCTCTCCCAGGGGATGGCCAGATCACCATGTAGGATCTTGAACACTATGCCCAGTCTCTGGTTCCTACGACGGGTCTCGAGTGTAGCCCAGCTGAGCTTTTTTAAGAGGGCCGTAACCGAAGTAGTGCCTCGGATACCTCTGGCCCAGCGGGCTGCTCTGCGCTGCACTCGTTCAAGTGCATTGATGTCCTCTTTCGATGTGGGATCCCAGATCGCACCACAGTAGTCCAGCGACGATCGAACCAATGTTTGGTAGGCTATTTCGCGGAGTTTATACGGGGCTCCTTTGAGGTTCCTCCGCAAAAAGCCCAACCTCTTGCTTGCTTTGGCCACTGTGTCAGTGATGTGGGTTTTCCACTGGGAGGCTCTCGTGCCATGACTGTCAGATAGAGTCATGAAACATGAAAGAAATTTGATAAAAATCACTGGTTTTGTCAAATAAATCGAATTAATGGAGATTTAGCAAAATCTAATGCATGTAATATAAATCTAGGGTGGCAAAGAAGCCTGGCAATTCTATGAAAGAAGTCGGACATATTGCCGATAGCCGGCAGTTATTGAGAGCCCTGGTGTCTACGCTTTGTATCCTAGTTTTTCATTGAAAAGTTTCTTCATTTTCCAATGACTGTAATCTGTGATGAGAATTATATTTGGAGCATTCCTGTAAATAGAACTGATTTGGAGTTTGCATTTTCACTGATGTATGAGGCTGACTATTCAGTGAAACACTTTTTTCTTTTACAAACCTTTTTTTTTTCTTTCTTTTGCAAACCTATTAGAAAATGCTTGAGAGTTTTCAACTCATTTTTCAAAAAAATATCATTGAAATGACTAAAAGTGTCAAATTCTAAAGCAAATTCCATTTATTTATTTTATTTATTTATTTGCATCAGACTACAAGTCCATATACATAAAAGGTAAGATAAATGAAATTGATTTTAAAATTATTGCATCACTACATATCACAAATTGCATGCAACTCCCCAGCCCAGACTCTACTTATTGAAGAAAAGTGCTTAAAATAAGTAGATTCTCAATGCTCCTTACAATACTATCATAAAACTTACATAATATCAAATTAAATCTGTACATTGCTTTTCATAACAGAATTTTTTTAAATGATCATTGCCATTATAAACATAATTATATGAGACATACTAACACCTCTTTGAACATTAACAGAGTTCTATATATATTTTTTATTTTAATTTAAAAAAAAAAAAATAAAACTGCGCCAGTTCACGATGCCCTCTCAAAAACCAAATATAAAGAAACGAGACTAAAATTCACTAACCCAACTAATAGTCATTCAGCAGCATGGTGGTGAGGCAGAGCTTCTGAAGCTGCGTGATGGAGAGTTGGTGGAGGTTGTCCCTTACATCCTGGTCATCACGCACCTTTGGTGCCTGCGAGGTGCCTGGGCTGTCATTGATTGTTGAAACTAGCTGGTTTTTCGAGGCCCAGTGCACCTTTGGTGTGCTGGAGGTTCCTTGTGTATGGTCGTAATGAGATCTTATTTCCCCGCCCAGTGCACCTTTGGTGTGTTGGAGTTGCCTGGTATGGTCGTAATGAGATCTTCTTTTCCCGCCCAGTGCACTATAAGTATAATAATTTTATTTCAAAAATAAGTCCATAGAATTAATTAAGTATAGATACAATATATACAAATGAGAAACATTATCAACAAATATTCCTTAAAATAGGAGTTCATACCATTTACAGCCAATATTACTGCTGTAGATAAAAAATTGAGTAGATAAAATGCTTTTACTAGTCTATTTTTACTTTGAAATATTCACATTGATATCAGTGTTTTCAGTTCTGATAATTTTTTACCAAAAACATCATATGGAGTGAAATCTTGAACTGGAATAAACAGGAATATAGTATGATAGTTCTAATTGAAGGTACTTCTTAATAGTCAGGACATTTGATATGCGGTTTCTATCTGTAACATACTTTTTGTATGATATAGGAAATTAGTATACTCGATAAAAGTGTCAAATTAAAAAATGCAATTATTTATTTATTTTATTTATTTATTTGCATGGGACTAAAAGAGGATTTTTGCTTCTGTCTCAGACATGTTCAACGCATTTGAAAGCCCATCTTTAACATAACTTTTCAAATCGACAAATTCATCATCGTTCAAATTCAAACTATGAATATTGTCTACGCTTTGTATCCTAGTTTTTCTTTGAAAAATTTCTTCATTTTCCAATGACTGTAATCTGTGATGAGAGTTATATTTGGAGCATTCCTGTAAATAGAACTGATTTGGAGTTTGCATTTTCACTGATGTATGAGGCTGACTATTCAGTGAAACACTTTTTTTTCCTTTTGCAAACCTTTCTTTTTTTCTTTTGCAATCCTATTAGAAAATGCTGTGGAGTTTTCAATTCATTTTTCCCAAAAATATCTTTGAAATGACTAAAAGTGGCAAATTCTAAAACAAATTCTATTTTTATTTTATTTATTTATTTGCATCAGACTACAAGTCCATATACATAAAAGGTAAAATAATTGAAATTGATAATAAAATTATTGCATCACTACATATCACAAATACCAATATCACACATGCAACTCCCTACTCCAGACTCTACTTATTGAAGAAAAGTGCTTAAAATAAGTAGATTCTACAATGCTCCTGACAATGCTATCATAAAACTTACATAATATCAAATTAAATCTGTACATTGCTTTTCGTAACAGAATTTTTTAGAATTATCAATGCCATTAAAAACATAAATATAAGACATACGGACACCTCTGAACATTAAACAGAGTTCTATATATATCATAAATCCATCTCCATAGATGCTGTAGCCTTGTACAAAATATTTCATATAAATGCTTGCATACCGGATGTATTGCTCTTCTTGTGCCAGAACTTCACAGATTGTGATTTGGCTCTAAAAGAATTCTGCTTTTGAGCACAGAAATAGTGAAGGAAATGCCATTGAAAAAAAGTACTTTGTGGTATATTCAGAAATTGGTTCATCTCCCTTAGAAGGCGAAGGAATTGTTATAATGTGGTTTTGATTTTCTTCAATCTGGCCACAGTCTCATCACTTGATTAACAATTTTTTCAAATTCTGCACGAATATCTGTCACATCATCTGGTAATGGGACTGATGAAGCGCTTGTTTCAGTTTCCAATTGAATAGTTGTTTGCTCTGGTGCTGGACCAAGATCCATATTGGTTTCCTATTCTTGAAATTCTGTTGTTTCAACATCAATTTGGCCATTTTCTGGTAATAAGTTGAAACGTTGCTCATCAATGGTGATGTTTTCATATGCTGAGCTATCAGAACTTAAAAGTACATACACATTGCTGAAGAAAATACCATGAAATGTTCTAATGAATTCAATTGTTTTTCAGCATTCCCTTGAATGCTAACTTTCTGGTACAGAGAACAAACTGCCTGAACTCTGTTGCTTTCCAACAATCAACTTCATTGAGTCCCTGAGGTTTCCTTGTAAAGTATCTTGGTATACTTCTTGTCATATCTCTGAGCCTTCTATTCACCTCATCTTGTTGACCACTTGATAACTTGAATTGTTTCTCGCCTTCTGAAGCAAAATTAATTGCAAACGCTTCATCACGCCAAGACAACTCATGTGCTTGTAGTCTCAGGGAAATGATTTCACCATATCTATGGGCAGATCACACAGATGACTGTGACCAAGATGATGGTCTGGTTGTATCTGGTCATGATAACCCTTGTACCTATGCTCGTCATATTGCATATTTAAGTATACTGGACCTGAATTATTTTAATATAATGAATATTTGTCTTAGGTACCAGCGTTCTGCGCGGTCAGCTTTTGGCACAGTTTATCTGCCCCACGACCGCATCATTCCGACAGCATCCGCCCCGCGACCGCACCAAATTACACTTCTGTATCAGCATCCGCCCCGCGACAGCAAGATTTTGACAGCATCCGCCCCGCGACCGCATTGCCACAAGAGAAAATGACAGCAATTTGACCGCACTATTACAGATCATCCGCAATATATCCACAACACGATCCGCTATCAGAATCATTATCATTTACTGTGGTGAAACTTGCAAGAAAATGATAAACCAAAACTAATATTAAAGTGAATGCAGTTATCTTTATTTACATGTTATCAAATGTATAGGACACTTTTGCAAAAAATATAGACCGTACTATACAATGATGAAAACATTCATAACATTAAATGTTCAGTCTTCATGATAGCACTGCAGCACATGCAAAGTTCTATTTTAACTCCCTAAAGAGTGGTCTACTACTACAACTAGAATTAAATATCAATACATAATAAACCACAACGTAAACAGAAATGTAAATAGACAAATGTAAACAATGTCATAAAATGAATGAGAAACTATACAACACATTATGACATAAACGTTCACGTCAATCGACACAGGACTGCAAGATATTGGAAACACATTTACTGTCTGACGACAAATGATAACGATCAATACTAATAGTCTATAATAAATCAAAACCATAAGAGTTTTTCTTTTGTATTTTCTTGCCGAATTCAGAAACATTACATCATCAACTGATGATGTCCTCAGCCAATTCCTTCTGTCTGTTACAGTTACTCCTGCCAGTCTAAAGTTCCGCTCACTTGGAGCTGATGTTGCCATGAGTCCAAGTACACTTCTTGCTAGTTTCGCAAGTTTAGGCAATTTTACTGAATTAGATTTCCACCATGGCAGAATTGTATGAGCGGTTATTGACTCACTGATTACTGCCTTTTTATATATGTCAAATTCAGATTCAGGCTCATCATCAATATCATCAAATTAGCTTACTGTGTGCTTGATTTTTTTAACTGGTGGTTCATCACATTCATCATTATGTGAATTTGTGTCTTTTGAAAGTGCATCTTGAACATATTTATGAACTTCTTCCTTTTCAGCATAAGTTAGCAGCCTCAATGACTTTTGCTTGGGGTTGAGAAACACAGCAAACTTATGTAGCAGATGAGGAGAAAACTTTTTCAATGAATCCACACAATGTTTCAGTTCGTTCATATCAGGACTGTCCATCTCACATTCATTCTCATCACAATGATTTTTTTAGCTTAATCACCCATGGAATTACCAAATGTACTGTTGGATTAGAGTCACCCTCACACTCTTTTGTAGCCTGCCTAAATGGTTCTAAATAGGTTATCAGTTCTTTTAACAGCGTCTGGTTAATGCACGTGATGCGATAGACCTTGCGTGGCCTGTTTTCGGACAGTATCTTGTACATGTCCTCTATCTGTTCAGACACAGATTTTAGCATCTCTAGCGTTGAGTTCCAGCGTGTGGTATTAGATTGTCTAGGTTGTTTTGCAAGGAGATTGTGTACGGAGGACCTTTTTAAAAACTCAACAAGTGATTTCACACTTTCAAGTAAGGACATAATTCCTCCAGGGGCATATTTCTTATCAAGAGCATGTTGCACAACCCTGTTCAAAACATGATTCATGCAGTCATAGTTTTTTTGATACATCACTTAATTCCATTTTGAAAAGTGAATATTGATTATACAGCACAGCATATAGCAGATATAACTCCAAAGTGAACTGATACTGATTTTCTAATTACATCTTATTTATAGGTATTGTTTGGGAGTTTCATTTTCATTTTCTACCAGCTATGTGTGTGCCAATCAAGTCCTTGATATTTACTCAGGTTTGTGTATCTTTGGCTCACATCAGGACAAGCAGATTTTGCAAAAATATATGAATCAACCTGAGCAACTTGCATCAAATATAAAAATAATCGACGCCACCACTTCAAGATTTTTAATTTTGGAAAATGATAGCCGGTTTTCTGATCCAGTAAGTCCACCCCCCTCATATTGTCTTGGTATATCACTGACTATTTTTGGAACATTTATAACTGTTTTGTTTTTATCACTGTCTCGTCTGTTTACTTTTCCTTTTTCCTTTGGGTTGTCAAAATTAGATAGAAAAATTACTGATTTAGTGTCCTGCCAAATGGTATATGTTAGATCTTCATTTTGTGCTATTTTGGAATCATGCTTGTTTAGTTTTAATTTTTTAGATTAAAGGTTTGGAGGCAAACCTTTTGGTTGGATCTAACAGTGCCGGCAGCATAAATACCTTTTTTATAAATTTTTTTTAATAATTCAACACCGGTATAAAAATTGTCAAAAAATACTCTAGCAAATGTGTGATACAATTCCTTGCATGGCACCATTACAACATTCGAAGCTAACCCTTTCTTGCCTTATTATTACAGACATCCATAATTACTTCATGGCCATTTGTTAATGATGTTTTCTGATTGGGAGCTGGATTTGGTGGAATGGATTACCAGGTAATGATTATTTATGACTTTTCTTACAAGCTCAAATGAACTCAGTGAAGTGGTACTCAATCTTGGAACAACATTGCCATTTTTGTTTGATGTTCATGAATCGTCTCTCTGTGCCTTGTAATTTTGCTCACATATGCAACAAGTGTGGATATGTTGTGAGTGCAGGAGGAGGGTGGATTATAATCCTTGCCTTTTGCACCAAGTCATATGGTACATCGATATCACCACATGGAAACAACACCTTGGCGTTTGTGGGCACTACAATTGCATCAACCTTCTTTATGACGTGTCTTAGTATAAGAGATTTTCCTTCTACGAATCTTGGAAATTTGGCGGCAACATACACTGCATTTAACTGTTTCAGTCATCTGCTATCTCACAGTTGACGAGGACACGGTCATCTTTCTTTTCATTTTTGTAGGCGATCTCTGTTCCTCTTTTGCTTACTTTCACCTTTAAACTTTTGGTGTAAGGCACCTGGCCTTTCTCCTTCATTAATTGATATAATGAGATAGTTGTTGCCTGCAACAAGATTTAAGTTGACAAGTAAGTTCATACAATAAAGAGGATCAACTAATAAAAAACAGATTTTTTGATGAAAATATATTGTTTTTACAATAAATCAATATCATATCTATAAGTCGCCTCTAACAGCGACCTCACATGGTCCACCTCCACGTATCCGATGCCTCTCGCCTGTTTGACCTTTTTCTCCTGCCCCAAAGTCTAGTCCAAAGTGTATATTTAAGTGAATGTATCTATTCAATGACGTATATTTATTGTATTTTGTCTTTTTTTTATTCTTTTTTAAAAAGGGTCTGCTTACTCCTGCTTGGTGGGGTGGGCTCTGCCTTTGGGTTGCAAATCCTGTTCTGGCAATAAGTGTATATTTCGTTGTGGATGGCAATACCGCAGCATTTGCTTTGCCGTCTTCTCCTTTTCTGCTAATCTATAACTTTTTGTTTGGCATTTTTAATAGCCATACAAATAGAGCTCTGGTATGATATGTGACCTAGTGAAATTGAATAAATAAAAGAAGAATCTATACATATTTCTATGGTGTTTGAGCAATACATTTGTTGTTGACAAACTATCTGAAATATTTCAACTAATATTTTAATGATATGATCATATATGTGTTAATGAAAAATGCAATTGACAATTATTATATGATACTGTTGCAAAGTATAACCTGTACTGCTCCAACTGGTAGGCTTTATCAATTACCAGTGGCAGCATAAACTGGCCACATACATGTACAACACCAGTCTTCGCTTTGAACATAATGTTATAGTGTCGTCTAGTTTTTAAACACTTCACTGCTGGAGCTTTTGAGATCTTCAAACAGAGCAGCATCACTGAACTTAATAGTTTTCCTTTTTTTATGTCTCCGATGTCTAGAAAACGCATTATTGACTATGTAGACAACAGTAGCAGCGACTGCCTCACATCAAAATCCTTCCTCAAAAAGAAAGGCAAAGTGGACCCTTTAATGATCGCTCTCGCAATCTCGCTATGCAAACATTGTAGTCCTTAATCATATACTTGTATGCTTACTTCTGCTCACAGTAGTGAACTGCTTGTCGTGTTTCTTCGTTTTTCAACCAATTATTGTTGGTTCTGTGAACTAACTAATTGTGTTGGGACCTTAAGTTTTTAAGTTGCGTTCTGCCCGAGACTTGTTTTTATTGATAGTTTAGGCTCTTTTGTTTTTGGCAGTGTACTTAATTTCCACATGTGATGCAACAATGAAGAGATTTTAAGTTTATTACTTTATTACTTTATTCAGACAAGCACTAATAACAGAGACTAACAAATAGAGAGTGAAATATATTTGCATTGTGTGAAAGTAACCAAAAGCAGATTACTGTTTATTCAATGTTATTTTCATTTCAAAGTAAAAACAGAGTTTTATTTTCATTTGAGACTTTCGAAAGAAATGTATAATGCACTTAGGTCTTTTATATGAATTATGTATTACACAACAAAACAATATATTGGTGGTGAAGAGAAAATTTATTGTGATTTTTTGCACACCAGGTAATGAAGAAATACTGTAGTATAACATATATAGAAAAAGATCATCCCAACAGTAATCACACACTGACACAGATATAAACTGATTATGTCAAACATAAAGAGTCAGTGAGCTGACAGAGAGAGGGTATCCAGATTCCCCCACAGCCACATGCAGCACGTCGCCCTCACAGACTCCCACACTTTGTACACACTTGTCCCCCTCCCCCAGCACGGCCACCTGCCTGAGGTCCAGCCTCCCCACCTCCTTCCCGTCCCACGTGTGCACGTGCAGGACGGTGGTGTCCTCACTGAGAGTACCTTCAGTGGCCACAAATCTGTTGAGACTATTAATCTGTACTCCTTGCCATTAATGAGGAAGAGGAGTTGAAATCATACATTTCAATATTTTTTTAGTAATATCAGGTTTCTATCTTTTGTTTGCCCCACCTACATCATATAATGTGTGACAATAGCAAATTCAACAAAAAAAGCTCCCAACTAACACCAACTGTCTGTTGCAGAGAAGTCTATTGAGCAGGCTCATAAACCTTATAAATATGTGTAAGCACCCTAGGACATTTTGCATTGGTGATCTTTCCCACTGCCATAAATGTTAGGAGTAGTTTTCCACATACACTTCTGTCTCACCATTCAATGACACACTGTGGTCCACCGAGGGTCAGTTAAGAGACCCTATTCCGGAATGGTTCAGACATAATTATTTCTAGCCATTTTGCTTGAAAAAAGCTTTTAGGGCTTGGAGGTAACCATATAAACTTAGTCCTACCTTACTCACTTCATGCTGGCCAGTCTAGTAAGACAACCAGCAAGGCGGCCAGAGCAGAGTGATATAACGGGATGCAGAGAACATCTCGAGGAGTGTGGACATCAAATTGCTACAATATATCATACCTATAAGTGAACAAACTAAACCATCATACTTTAACGTTTACATACAATGTTTACAATAAATCTTATCTATAAGTCAACAGGCTACGGCATCATACCTCATGTTTCCTCGCCTTAGCTCCTGTCTCTAACAGCAACCTCACATGGTCCACCTCCACGTATTCGATGCCTCCTGCCTGTTTGACCATTTTCTCCTGCCCCAAAGTCTAGTCCAAAGTGTATATTTAAGTGAATGTATCTATTCAATGAAGTATATTTATTGTATTTTATCTTTTTTACATTCGTTTTAAAAAGGGTCTGCTTACTGACGTGGGCTCTGCTTTTGGGTTGCAAATCCTGTTCTGGTAATAGCTGTATCTTTCGTTGTGGATGGCAATACTGCAGCATTTGCTTTGCTGTCTCCTCTCCACCTTTTCGGAGTAATCTATAACTTTTTGCTCAGCATTATAGCCATACAAATCGGGCTCTGGTATAATATCTGACATAATGAAATTGAATAAATAAAAGAAGAATATATATATGTGTTGTGTTTATAAATTTAAAAATAAAATGTTTCCTTGTGAGAAAAAGAAAACAACACATAAATAAAACTCAACTATACATGCACTTGTGTCTGTGCTTCACTGTTTCTATTGTGTTTGAGCAATGATTTGTTTCCTCCTCTTAGCTGCTGCCTCTAACAACGCCCTCACATGGTCCACCTCCACGTATCCGATGACTTCCGCGTGTTTGATCAGCTTGTCTTGCCCTTGCACTCTCCCTACCACCATCGTTGTCTCACCCTCGACCAGCGATTTACATTGTGTTGCTTGACCTTGCTTTCAATAGGTTTCTCACGTTGACTAAGGATCCCTTCTTTGATATGGACCACATCTCTAACAAAGGCAGCTGCCAACCTACCAAGAAGTGTGATGGGGGAATGGCCTCGTTTGTGAGCAGAAAGCAAATTTATATGATTATGCTATCCTTCAAGCAAATTATTGGTCCTGTGTGTTATAAGGTAGCCGCTCCCAAGTCTGGGGCAGGAAGGGGGCATCTTCACCTATCCACTGTGTTATGACGTACTGCATGAGAGTCCCAAAATCTTTACCAGGAGGAGTTTCTTGTAGCAAAGTAGCTAGACCAGGTGCAGATGAAACATCGCTTTGACATCGCAACAAATAGTGAATTCTTCTAAACGGAATCTGCATAACACACCTACTACAGAGATGATTTTGGGCCGCGTTTTTGCGGCATTGACGCAAATTCACTCATGTAACACGCAATTTTCTATATCTACTGCGTCCATCAATACGCAAGATATCTTTCACAGACGCATATTTAATCTGATAGGGCGCCATATCAATAAAAGATCGTGATTTTTATGTCTTCTTCAAACAAAATATACTGTCTCATGGGCGCAGCCATTTTAAAACTTACTCGATTGAACGGCACACCGTAACATATCACGCCGGTTTTGACACAACATGCACCAGCCGGGATTTTGAAATCGAGTCGCACATAAATCTGTAGAGTACACATGCGTGATTTAAATAATCGGCTTTAGGAGCTTCGTAGTAGCATTGCTGTATTTGCTTATGCGACGTCACTAATATTCGCATATGTATTGTTGGCAACTGTGTTATTGTTGTACTGGTAACCGTGCATATATTTGATAGCGCGAAAAATTAAATGATATAAGATATAATCAAATGAATAAAAAGCTGAGCTAGAGATAACCAGAAGTGATGAAGATCTGGCCAGTACAGGATCCTGGTAAATGTAGCACGTGTAGATAATCTAGGTAATAAAAAGCAATGTCTCAGAAAAGTAGATCTATATATTAAGTTGTTTTTTTCCAAACCAAGGAATATCTCTGCAGGAAATATAAGTGAACAAACTCGTGAGACAGGTGACTCGTGTACTAGCATGGATATTGCTATGGATGTTGATGTTGTCAAGCTCAAGGATGAGACAGATGCCAAGCCCAGCTGTTAACTATTTTTGTTTTGTTGTTTAGAAAAAGAATAATCTGTACCAGTGAATTGATTTCTTGATTGCTCAATCTCATTCCAAATATGCCCAGAATAGCCTAATTTTGCTTACTTTTCCCAAAATTTTTTCCGGGGGCATGCCCCGGACCCCCTAGTATGGCGACTAGTGTATTGTTTAGATCGGGTCCTTGCATCAATGCATCGTTCAATGATCGTCCATGGTATTTTGCACTTGCATCGAATACTACGCGTACCTTTCCAGGTTTTCGTGGGTGTTTGACTCCATGATGAGGTAAGAAGTAGGCATTAGTATCAGGTGTACACTTTTCTGCATAGCCTTTCGTAAGAAGGTCTTCTATCACTTTAGTATACGTTTCTTTATAGTCGAAATCCTTCGAAAACTTATTTTTCAGTGATTTGAGGCGTGTCTTTGCCATATCTTTATTACTACTTAACGGAAGTTGTTCGGGGATGACTGGAAGTGGTATCTCGTAATGGCCATCCACATCGATCTTAGTCTCATTCTTCAATGTATCCATGAATCTTATGTCATCTTGAGAGTAAGGTTCATCTCCAAATGGTCCAGGGCTTTCGATAAAATCCTTTTCTAGGATCTTGACTAGGTCGCTTGGTGATGGCTTTAAAGGAGTCTCTTTTATTTTTGACTTGGAAATAATGACGCTAGATTTGGATTCAACAAAACTGCATGACACTCTGTGGCTTATACCAATGGGGTCGTCATCCTCGCTAGTCAACTTAGTGCCCACGATTGACCATCCCAAGTCCGTGAGTAGTCCATATGGTCCTATATTGTTTGGATCTGGTAAAACCTCCCGCAGCAAAAGGGCTCTTGGACAATTATAGCCGATTAAAAGTGCAACTTCTATTTCTGGGATCAGGGGGGTTAGTTCTGATTCGATTGGTTTCAGGTAATCCCACTCTTGCAGTTTCTTGTCTTTCTCCTTCATTAATTGATATAATGAGGTGGTTATTGCCTGGAACAAGATTTATGTTGACTAGTAAGTTCATTCAAAAGAGAGGATCAACTAATAGATGAACAGATTTTTCGATGAATAGATATTGTTTATAAGCTTCTTACTCACTGCAGTTTTGTATAGGTCGGCACAGGCAAGTTATCTAGATGATTTTGTAACTTTATATCTCAGCATTCATGGATTTCATCGATAAAAATCTTTAGAATAGATTAAAACAACGTTCTCATGTCAACTTTTGTTTTTGTGATAACATGATAAAAACTTGTTAAAAAATTTATTTTGTCAGTTCCACAGATGCTTTATGACCCATTGAATTCAACAAAACAAAACACGATGCTGAAACATTACTTGCTTTCCAAATATTTCATTTGTGAACGACCTCGGTCACAGTTGATGACGTCATGGAAGGTTATGAACTATTTTTTGTTAGTGTCAATCTGGGAGATTGATCACTACATGAGAATGTTATGATATAACTTATTTATTATAAAAACAAAGCAGACACTCGTTGAGTGTTGAGCATCAACTAATGAAAAAACAGATTTTTCAATGAACAGATATTGTTTATAAGCTTGTAACTCCATGTAGTTGTGTATAGGCAGGCACAGGCAGGTTATCTAGATGATTTTGTAACTTTATATCTCAGCATTCATTGATTTAAATGATAAGAATCTTGGTTTATGATCGGAGTAGTAAGATTCTTGTGGCAACTCTGTTGCTAAAAACCACAAAAAAGTGTCTACAAACAGCCTTGATTCCCAGTTACGTATCCTATATTTTCCCAGATAAAGTTATATGTCCAAGCGTGTCAGACATGCATGTAAGTCATTGTAGGAGCACATCATAAAATACTTACCTATGAGGTTTCTAAATCATTTTTTAACATCAAGTTTCCTTTTTGCGCAGCACCTTCCCTCCTACAAATCGCACTATATGTTCCATCTGACAGCCTGATCTTCATGCTGAAGTGGATGTCCAAGCTTGTCAGAGGTACATGTAGGAGCACATTATCTTTCTCTTTTTAAACTCTAAACAGCACAGAGTCAGCACAGTGTAGAGTATCTATTTTTTTCCCACAAATTGCAAAAGGTTAACAATCAAAGCACTGAAAGTACTGAAAGATGGGCTTAGAAATGCAAGCAAAATTCAGACCCTCGCTGACTGATTTTGTGGGTGCAGGAGGAGGATAGATTATATTTTCTTGCCTTTTGCACCATTGCAATTGGTACATCCATAACAAACATGGAAACACCTTGGTGTATGTGGTAACTACCACTGCATCCACCTTCTTTATGATGTTTCTTAGTATGATAGAATTGCCATCTATGAATCTTTAAAATTTGGTTGCATCATACACTGTGCATTTAACTGCGTCAGTGTCATCTGCTATTGCACAGTTGACAAGTACACTGTCCTCTTTATTTTCATTTCTGTACGAGAACTCTGTGTCTCTTGAGATTACTTTAATTTTTAAAATTTAGTGTAAGGCACCTAGTCTTTCTCCTTCATAATTGATATAATGAGATATTTGCCTGGAACAAGATTAATGTTGACAAGTAAGTTCATTCAACTTCATCTAAATTTATGCTACATCAAATTTACATTCATGATCAAGCTGCTAAGCTGCTGGCTAAGCTGCCTTGGATTCATAGTGACAAAATCTTTGTCAAAGAATATAAATTGATATTTTTCACTAGAAATTAGTTCCACCACGTGGCTCCGTCAAAGCGAAGGTGGCTGGTCGAGTCTAAGATCAATCCAGTTTTTTTAAGTGCTGTAGAGATCCAACAGCGAACGCTCGATGTTTCATGTGAACGTTGAATCACAAACCTAGATTTCGTTGATGTGGTGTACTTTGGCCCGAATGAGAAGAGCTTTCACCCGTAGTAGTTTATTCAATAAAGAGGATCAACTAATGAAAAACAGATTTTTCGATGAATAGATATTGTTTATAAGCTTGTATTTCAATGCAGTTTTGTATTGGCAGGCACAGGCAGATTATCTAGATGAGGTTGTAACTTTATATCTCAGCATTCATTGATTTAAATGATAAGAATCTTCGTTTGTGATCGGAGTAGTAAGATTCTAGTGGCAACTCTGTTGCTAAAAACCACAAAAAAGTGTCTACCAACAGCCTCGATTCCCAGTTACGTATACTATATTTTCCCAGATAAAGTTATATGTCCAAGCGTGTCAGACATGCATGTAAGTCATTGTAGGAGCACATCATAAAATACTTACCTATGAGGTTTCTAAATCATTTTTTAATATCAAGTTTCCTTTTTGTGCAGCACCTTCCCTCCTACAAATGGCACTATATGTTCCATGCGACAGCTTGATCTTCATGCTGAAGTGGATGTCCAAGCTTGTCAGGTGTACATGTAGGAGAACATTATCTTTCTTATCTTTCTAAACTAACAGTACAGAGTCCACTGTATTTGTTTTATTGAACAGTGTCTTAACATTTCACGATGGCTCAAATACTTCGTAGTATTATGAACTCCAGTGAAAAGTTGGGAACTCGGTTACAGCCATAGACCCCAAAGGATGTTTCCTGTACCTACTGGACCCTTTGAAACCACTATATAACTCAAACGAGTCCTTATTGAATGGCACCTCTGGTAGAATAATATGGCACTGATTTCGACACCTTCACTTCCAGATCCAGGATATCACACAACTTCATCAACCTTTTCTTATACTCTTCTTTTTGATCCGGTGGAGGGCTTGTTGTCTTTCACTTTGTCCCAATAGTTATTTCGCATGTAGACATACATCTATGTAGTTATGATGCCTCTTGGGTGGATGGATCTGATGACCTCTTCAATGAGCGCGGGAAAACTGTCTTGCTGCAAATGGTGAAAAGGGAGCATTAGGTGACAATGGGCGGAAGCACATGTAATACAATGGCACATGTACATCAGTCTCCACTCTCCAAGTTAAGGCCGAAGGCCGCAATAGTTAACTCTTCAGCATGATTATTATTTGAAAAGGTACTAGTCCTCTCCGAAGGTTACGCGTCCTTTCCAAATATATTTCGGCTCAGCAGCTACTCTAATGCAGGATGAGTGAACTGAATTCAGCACTAGTCGGAGTCTAGTCCTCCCCAATTTCTACTAGTCTGGACAAGCGGACTAGTGACTAATCTTGTCAGCGGTATTATAAAATATGCTAAATTATGGTCTCATAAATATGTATCAATTGAAAGTGTTTATGAAAACAAAAGATACATATATGCAAAACTTAAAAATAGATAAGACTTTAAATTAATTTTTAACTACTTGAAAACGCTCATCTTGGGGAATATTCATTAAAACAATAGTATAAATAATCATGGCTCTTTTGACTTCTATTACATAAGAGAGTTAATGCAGCTGCGGCTCAAATCATAAACTTAGCAGACATAAATAAATCCCTGTTGCACCTGGTTCTGCTTCCTTCTTACCTGTAACCTCGTATATGCTGCCAAGAGCCAGCAGCTCCTCATCCTGAGCATCTTTGTTCTCACTCATGGTCTGCTCTGGAGAAAATCACAAATCTAATTTAACTACAAAAAAATAGCATCATGTTCTTTATTTGCAGTATACATTTGCCTTTTATTATACTATTGTACTATTATATTTTGTCTTTTATACAGCTATACTTTAATTCATTATTGTTTCTGTCTAATTCGTCAGAGTAATCTTTTTTGATATATGTAGTCCTATTGATATTGGGTATGCCAATTTTTCCGATTTTCGCTCCTAGGCCCATAAAAAACCTTGTCTCATGGATAATATTTTGTTGTAAATCTTTTAATTTTCAAGGCAATATAATTCTTTTGACCGTCCCAAATTAGCAAATAAGTAAAGCATGTAATAAGTAACTATCAGGAAAAATGCTTGCTATTATGAGTATGAAGAATATTAATGTCAGTTACTCTTTCACGTACCTTGTTCAAACACTAGAGGTTTGCCTGAAGATTTCATTCGATGTATTACTTGGTGCTCCAGAGGCTGGCTAGTTGTTAAATCAGTGGTCGCAGCAGGTGTTTGGCTAGTTGTCATAGATTCTGGTGTCTCAGCAGGTATCTGGCTGGTTGTAAGGTCAAGTGCAGTCCTTTCAGATGGTTTTGTTTCATGAAGTGGCAACATAGTATCAGCAGTGCTAAACACCAATGGAAGAGAACCATTGGTTGTTGGAGTTGCATACAAATTTGTTGGAGTATGAGGTGGTCTTCCGGCAGCTGAATAGTAATATAACATTTACCTCTGTCTGCAGAGGATGTTGGTATCGTCAGTGAAAAACTGCTGCCAGTATAGGATGGAGATAGTTCTGTAGAGATGTTGTAGGGTAATATGCTCCCTGATATAAATGTAGTGTTTTCTTCCATTATTCTACTTGATTCATGATGTGATGTATTGGTTTGCCATGCTGGTTCTCCTTCAAAGGAGCCACCAATGTTTTCATTTGATTTAATGAATCTATTTGGTGGTGTATATGAGTGCTTTACAAATGAATTGATTCCACTCGCTTCAACATTCGTCCCAATGAACCGTGGGCTGTTCGTTTCACTTGGTATCCTCTGTCTATGAAGCAACGATGGATTTACTGTTGTTTCTGCTTTATTATGATTACCTACTACATGAGGCCAATCCAAATCTGATGAGGCAGATAAGTTAAAAACATTAGCGTCTGGCAATGTTGTAGGAGGTGCAAGTGTATACATAGATGTCTCCTTCCTAGAGAAGACATCATCTGAAGTACTCAATAATGGTTCGTCACTGAGTGACCTGATAGCTGGGTGAAAATTTGATGTTAAGGAGAAAACACCACTCACATTTGTAAAACTTTTCTTTCTTTTCTCATTTGCATGATCAGTAGTAGAGTGGAACTCTTGCATGGTTCTACTTTGGTTGCTGTCGTTTACTTTTGAAAGGTCCAACGTATCCCATAACTCACCCTTGACTTCCAAAATGTACTTTGTCCATTTTTCGAGCGAGTAACGGCCATTTTGGATACTGTCTTTAGACATGTTAAGTTGAACAACCCTGTCATGCCTGCAAAGTGAAAGTATCAGTTAGGCCAAGATAACTTGATTCTATGGATGACGAAAAAATTGGCCTTAAAATTTTCCACAAGGTGGGTAAGAATAATAGAAATAAAGCACATGGTCAATAGCGGACTCAGAGTTTCCAATTACGCATATATGTGCGTATTTTACGTACTGAACTACGGTGTCGACCTCCTAGAATAAACCCAGGAGGTCGTACTTACCCTTCGATATTCAGTGGTCTGTTTACGTTTTGTATAATATACAGTGCGTAGAAACATAAAATACGATTAATTTGTCAGTAATTGGCTGGAAACTCTGTATGATAGTTGTCACTTCTAAAGCAAATATTTCCCGGCGCCGTATCTAAGTTAGCATTAACTTATTAATGTTGTGTAAGAGCGTTTTCGGTTATTCCCTCGAGCATGCGCGAGTACTCTGTTGTCAAATCGAACGTGCAGAGGATTTACTCGAGCAACGGGCCGTGTGCAAAATGCTCTGCTCTCGGCACTCGGCAAATTTGTAGGAGCATCGACATTAGTCACGTGATTCATCATGGCTGACGAAATCAGAATGTAAGAAATATTTTGTTTAAATCATCCAATATCTAGCTAAACTGACGTTTTTAAGTAAATATCATATTATTAAAAAATGCAGCTAATTATGAAGAATAGCAATACCATCAACAGTTAAGATAGTTTCTTGTAATACATCGTAACCGTATCTTCAACAGCCGGCTTAGTGTCTCCCGCCTAATTGGGGGTCGGCCTATTCAGCAGAAAAAGCAGAAAAAGCAGAAAGGCCTAAATAGCAGAAATTGACGCCAATATAGTGATCAACCAGTTAAAGGATTATGTAACCACACTGCAGGGGGTGTAAAAATGTTAACTGTTGATTTTAAAATGTTCATGGTTTATTTTAGCTACTTATATAAGTATCATTGATTACTATATCGCTACGAAAATTACTATATTGCTACAAAAATGACATTTGTTGCTAGAATACACAGTGGTAAATCGAATCTGCATTTTCTGCTAGACTGACACTTACAGGTTTTACAGCAAATGCACATTTTATTTCCTGCCCTGGTATAGATAAGATTAGTGTCTTTAAATTGCAAAAGTTGTAGTTTGATTTAAATTGCAAAAGTTGTAGTTTGATTTAAATTGAGAAAGCTGCTAGTGTATTTTTTAAATAGTTATAGGATAACAGAACATTCAGGTAGTGTGTTGATTTTATTAATAAAATAAACCTTATAAAATGTAACATTGACTTCAAAGTTCTCTTTGTCATAATTTTAGCATTCATTATAAAATGTTCTAACTTTCCAAAATTTGATAAATGAACAAAGATGAATACTGTAAAACTAGAATATTTTGCGGCTATTAAATTTTGTGATTTTTGTCTATCAATTATTTTGTGACTATTTAATTTTGCGGTTTTGGGGCCTTCTGAGCGTACTAATCATTGGCTATTAATGTTTGCTGACTATTTAATTTTGCGTTTTTACACCACCCGCGAAATCCGCGAATTAAATCGTGCACAAACATTTCTAGTTTTACAGTAACATGCAGAATCTTAATTACCATGCTGCAAACATCAAATTCCTTACAGAGATTTCAAAGACAGCATAAAATATCACTGCTAGCTAAAAGTATCATTTTACTGTGTATACATTGACTTTATAACATCTCTGTCATGTGATCATTCAGTAGGACATCGCCTATGTAACCATAAATGTTGCACAAGTCTGTCACGTCGCTGTACCCCAGCACGGCGATCATTGTAAATGGGTGGATAGTTATTAGGGTGGTCATTGTCATCAACATTATGCAATAAAGCATCTTCAATATCATCATCATGCAAAATACATAAGTTGTGTAGAACGCATGCAGAAACTATCAACAGACACACACTTTTCGCATCATGGCAATAAACATTCAATAAACGCCTAAATCTTCCCTTGTATAGTCCCAGTGCTCGTTCCACAACTTGCCGACAAGAAGAAATCTTTTTATTGAAATGTCTCATCTCTCTGGTTAGGTGCCCATTATCCCTGAAAGGCGTGATCAAGATTTCACTGAGAGGATAGGCAGCGTCTCCTGAAATATAATAATGCCCATTTATTACCCAAAATAAAAATAATATATAATACATATAATACTAATGATACCATGCATATATAATATCTTACAAATGTACAAAACATTATTGGAATGTATCCAATTCAACCCATTTATTTTTATTTGTAAAAAATGTTACCGCAAACTTACTATCATGTATGTTACAGTACCAATTCATTAAACTGAAAACTAGTGTCCAAGCTTTACCTATAATGAAATGATCTGCTCTCATTATGTTGTCTTCACGTAGAGCAGAGCTGAGTGGGCTGTTCCGGAACACGCGTGCATCGTGGGTGCAACCTGGCCAGCCAACAAATGCATCTTGGATGAGCAAACGATCATCCACCACTATCTGAAAGCATTTGGTGTTGCTTATTGTTGATATCATGCAATATAGATAACAATATATGAATGATGCACATATATATATATATATATATATATATATGTACGAATGTATACAGGAACTTGTGCACACCTGCAATTGAATTGAAGGGAAGCTCTTGCGATTAATGTAGTCGCTATCCCCACCAATACACGAAGCTAGTCGTATATGACTCCCATCTATACAGCCAACAATGCCTGGGATACCGTATTTCTCTTCAATGCTCTCTGCTATCAAACGCTGGCTGGCATGGTCTGGCCACTGAATGAACTGGTGTCTCAAATGACAGATGGCTGAGGCAACGCGACGTATGATTACATGGACTGTACTTAGTGCCACATCATACAATCCACTAACTTCACGAATAGCATCTTGATTGCAGATATACCATAAGTATATGAGTAATTGTTTTTCTGCATTAATTGGGTCTTTACCTCGACGAATGTCTGGCAAAATCATAGGCTGGATAGCATTGAGCAAGATTCTAAATGTTGACTTTGCTATCCTCATGTGATATTTGAAGTCAAAATCTGTGTAGTTGTGTATTGTCTCCATAAAATTTGTCACCCTAGGTAGATGTTCACGTTTCACGATTCCTAAAGCCACCATCAAGGGTACTAGATCCCGGTTGGGCTCACAATACATGTCATCATTTAGCAAAATGTCTAAAATCACAGGCAAAACTTGTTCTAATGCCGCCATTTTGCTATGACCTTCACCTTGCTATAATGCTCTTCACGTTCGATCTCTCCACTCGAGCAAGATGTGAAACCCCGAACTGCGCATGCGTGACTAATTTGCTCGAGCAACCGTGTGTGCGTTTCTAATATATATCATGTTGGATTTCATTGTCGGCTGAATTGTTTAGTCAGATCATGTATGGTATTTGTTGTGAATTTGGTTAATTGATATATCCACTAATAATTGCTTGGTTTTTTAAAAGGTCAACAAATAGGATTGGTAAGCTGGGTGTTAAAAATTTGAAGGATAAGCTGTTACTCCAAACTACTGTTTTGGGAATTGAGGAATTGTGTCAAAGGGTCACTGCTGCTTGGCTAAGTACAAGGCGGGCCAAATTTCAAAATAATTGAGTTTCAATCATAAATTGATAAGTGTTTAGTTTGTTAGTATTACTGTAATGTAATGAAATGAAAATAAAACATGATTTGAATAGTTAAAATACATTTATTTTTTTAATAAATTTAATTGGTTTTAATAGACACAACACAAAAAACGTATGAAAAAAAAAATAAGAAGTCAATTTTGACCCCCCAAATTTCCTCATTACCTCCTGAAAATTTTTGAAGAAGTCAGAAAACCTCCTGAGTAAAAATTGGCTGGAAACTCTGACTATGATCCATTGTCATTTGCCCTCATGTCCTCCCTAAGTACCCACAGTCTTGACTATTTGCCCTTGGGTACAGGGAATAATATGAGTTTATAGTATTTGGTAAATAGCATATGCAGAATTACAGATGTATGGAAAACTCACCTTATTGATTCTAGGAATTTGTATTGAATGAATTTGCAAATGTATATCCTGAGGGCTCTCCAGTGACAAGTAAAGCATGTAATAAGTAACTATCAGGAAAAATGCTTGCTATTATGAGTATGAAGAATATTAATGTCAGTTACTCTTTCACGTACCTTGTTCAAACACTAGAGGTTTGCCTGAGGATTTCATTCGATGTATTACTGGGTGCTCCAGAGGCTGGCTAGTTGTTAAATCAGTGGTCGCAGCAGGTGTTTGGCTAGTTGTCATAGATTCTGGTGTCTCAGCAGGTATCTGGCTGGTTGTAAGGTCAAGTGCAGTCCTTTCAGATGGTTTTGTTTCATGAAGTGGCAACATAGTATCAGCAGTGCTAAACACCAATGGAAGAGAACCATTGGTTGTTGGAGTTGCATACAAATTTGTTGGAGTATGAGGTGGTCTTCCGGCAGCTGAATAGTAACATTTACCTCTGTCTGCAGAGGATGTTGGTATCGTCAGTGAAAAACTGCTGCCAGTATAGGATGGAGATAGTTCTGTAGAGATGTTGTAGGGTAATATGCTCCCTGATATAAATGTAGTGTTTTCTTCCATTATTCTACTTGATTCATGATGTGATGCATTGGTTTGCCATGCTGGTTCTCCTTCAAAGGAGCCACCAATGTTTTCATTTGATTTAATGAATCTATTTGGTGGTGTATATGAGTGCTTTACAAATGAATTGATTCCACTCGCTTCAACATTCGTCCCAATGAACCGTGGGCTGTTCGTTTCACTTGGTATCCTCTGTCTATGAAGCAACGATGGACTTACTGTTGTTTCTGCTTTATTATGATTATCTACTAAATGAAGCCAATCCAAATCTGATGAGGCAGATAAGTTAAAAGCATTAGCATCTGGCAATGATGTAGGAAGTGCAAGTGTATACATAGATGTCTCCTTCCTAGAGAAGACATCATCTGAAGTACTCAATAATGGTTCGTCACTGAGTGACCTGATAGCTGGGTGAAAATTTGATGTTGAGGAGAAAACACCACTCACATTTGTAAAAACTGTCCTTTCTTTTTCTCATTTGCATGATCAGTAGTAGAGTGGAACTCTTGCATGGTTCTACTTTAGTTGCTGTCGTTTACTTTTGAAAGGTCCAACGTATCCCATAACTCACCCTTGACTTCCAAACTGTACTTTGTCCTTTTTTCGATTAGTAACGGCCATTTTGGATACTATCTTTAGACATGTTAAGTTGAACAACCCTGGATAAATGCTTGCTATTATGAGTATGAAGAATATTAATGTCAGTTACTCTTTCACGTACCTTGTTCAAACACTAGAGGTTTGCCTGAGGATTTCATTCGATGTATTACTGGGTGCTCCAGAGGCTGGCTAGTTGTTAAATCAGTGGTCGCAGCAGGTGTTTGGCTAGTTGTCATAGATTCTGGTGTCTCAGCAGGTATCTGGCTGGTTGTAAGGTCAAGTGCAGTCCTTTCAGATGGTTTTGTTTCATGAAGTGGCAACATAGTATCAGCAGTGCTAAACACCAATGGAAGAGAACCATTGGTTGTTGGAGTTGCATACAAATTTGTTGGAGTATGAGGTGGTCTTCCGGCAGCTGAATAGTAACATTTACCTCTGTCTGCAGAGGATGTTGGTATCGTCAGTGAAAAACTGCTGCCAGTATAGGATGGAGATAGTTCTGTAGAGATGTTGTAGGGTAATATGCTCCCTGATATAAATGTAGTGTTTTCTTCCATTATTCTACTTGATTCATGATGTGATGCATTGGTTTGCCATGCTGGTTCTCCTTCAAAGGAGCCACCAATGTTTTCATTTGATTTAATGAATCTATTTGGTGGTGTATATGAGTGCTTTACAAATGAATTGATTCCACTCGCTTCAACATTCGTCCCAATGAACCGTGGGCTGTTCGTTTCACTTGGTATCCTCTGTCTATGAAGCAACGATGGACTTACTGTTGTTTCTGCTTTATTATGATTATCTACTAAATGAAGCCAATCCAAATCTGATGAGGCAGATAAGTTAAAAGCATTAGCATCTGGCAATGATGTAGGAAGTGCAAGTGTATACATAGATGTCTCCTTCCTAGAGAAGACATCATCTGAAGTACTCAATAATGGTTCGTCACTGAGTGACCTGATAGCTGGGTGAAAATTTGATGTTGAGGAGAAAACACCACTCACATTTGTAAAACTGTCCTTTCTTTTCTCATTTGCATGATCAGTAGTAGAGTGGAACTCTTGCATGGTTCTACTTTAGTTGCTGTCGTTTACTTTTGAAAGGTCCAACGTATCCCATAACTCACCCTTGACTTCCAAACTGTACTTTGTCCTTTTTTCGAGCGAGTAACGGCCATTTTGGATACTATCTTTAGACATGTTAAGTTGAACAACCCTGGATAAATGCTTGCTATTATGAGTATGAAGAATATTAATGTCAGTTACTCTTTCACGTACCTTGTTCAAACACTAGAGGTTTGCCTGAGGATTTCATTTGATGTATTACTGGGTGCTCAGAGGCTGGCTTGTTGTTAAATCAGTGGTCGCAGCAGGGGTTTTGCTAGTTGTCATAGATTGTGGTGTCTCAGCAGTTATCTGGCTGGTTGTAAGGTCAAGTGCAGTGCTTTCAGATGTTTTTGTTTCATGAAGTGGCAACATAGTATCAGCAGTGCTAAACACCAATGGAAGAGAACCATTGGTTGTTGGAGTTGCATACAAATTTGTTGGAGTATGAGGTGGTCTTCCGGCAGCTGAATAGTAACATTTACCTCTGTCTGCAGAGGATGTTGGTATCTCCAGTGAAAAACTGCTGCTAGTATAGGATGGAGATAGTTCTGTAGAGATGTTGTAGGGTAATATGCTCCCTGATATAAATGTAGTGTTTCTTTCCATTATTCTACTTGATTCATGATGTGATGCATTGGTTTGCCATGCTGGTTCTCCTTCAAAGGAGCCACCAATGTTTTCATTTGATTTAATGAATCTATTTGGTGGTGTATATGAGTGCTTTACAAATGAATTGATTCCACTCGCTTCAACATTCGTCCCAATGAACCGTGGGCTGTTCGTTTCACTTGGTATCCTCTGTCTATGAAGCAACGATGGACTTACTGTTGTTTCTGCTTTATTATGATTATCTACTAAATGAAGCCAATCCAAATCTGATGAGGCAGATAAGTTAAAAGCATTAGCATCTGGCAATGATGTAGGAAGTGCAAGTGTATACATAGATGTCTCCTTCCTAGAAAGACATCATCTGAAGTACTCAATAATGGTTCGTCACTGATTGACCTGATAGCTGGGTGAAAATTTGATGTTGAGGAGAAAACACCACTCACATTTGTAAAACTGTCCTTTCTTTTCTCATTTGCATGATCAGTAGTAGAGTGGAACTCTTGCATGGTTCTACTTTAGTTGCTGTCGTTTACTTTTGAAAGGTCCAACGTATCCCATAACTCACCCTTGACTTCCAAACTGTACTTTGTCCTTTTTTCGAGCGAGTAACGGCCATTTTGGATACTATCTTTAGACATGTTAAGTTGAACAACCCTGGATAAATGCTTGCTATTATGAGTATGAAGAATATTAATGTCAGTTACTCTTTCACGTACCTTGTTCAAACACTAGAGGTTTGCCTGAGGATTTCATTCGATGTATTACTGGGTGCTCCAGAGGCTGGCTAGTTGTTAAATCAGTGGTCGCAGCAGGTGTTTGGCTAGTTGTCATAGATTCTGGTGTCTCAGCAGGTATCTGGCTGGTTGTAAGGTCAAGTGCAGTCCTTTCAGATGGTTTTGTTTCATGAAGTGGCAACATAGTATCAGCAGTGCTAAACACCAATGGAAGAGAACCATTGGTTGTTGGAGTTGCATACAAATTTGTTGGAGTATGAGGTGGTCTTCCGGCAGCTGAATAGTAACATTTACCTCTGTCTGCAGAGGATGTTGGTATCGTCAGTGAAAAACTGCTGCCAGTATAGGATGGAGATAGTTCTGTAGAGATGTTGTAGGGTAATATGCTCCCTGATATAAATGTAGTGTTTTCTTCCATTATTCTACTTGATTCATGATGTGATGCATTGGTTTGCCATGCTGGTTCTCCTTCAAAGGAGCCACCAATGTTTTCATTTGATTTAATGAATCTATTTGGTGGTGTATATGAGTGCTTTACAAATGAATTGATTCCACTCGCTTCAACATTCGTCCCAATGAACCGTGGGCTGTTCGTTTCACTTGGTATCCTCTGTCTATGAAGCAACGATGGACTTACTGTTGTTTCTGCTTTATTATGATTACCTACTAAATGAAGCCAATCCAAATCTGATGAGGCAGATAAGTTAAAAAGCATTAGCATCTGGCAATGATGTAGGAAGTGCAAGTGTATACATAGATGTCTCCTTCCTAGAGAAGACATCATCTGAAGTACTCAATAATGGTTCGTCACTGAGTGACCTGATAGCTGGGTGAAAATTTGATGTTGAGGAGAAAACACCACTCACATTTGTAAAACTGTCCTTTCTTTTCTCATTTTGCATGATCAGTAGTAGAGTGGAACTCTTGCATGGTTCTACTTTAGTTGCTGTCGTTTACTTTTGAAAGGTCCAACGTATCCCATAACTCACCCTTGACTTCCAAACTGTACTTTGTCCTTTTTTCGAGCGAGTAACGGCCATTTTGGATACTATCTTTAGACATGTTAAGTTGAACAACCCTGGATAAATGCTTGCTATTATGAGTATGAAGAATATTAATGTCAGTTACTCTTTCACGTACCTTGTTCAAACACTAGAGGTTTGCCTGAGGATTTCATTCGATGTATTACTGGGTGCTCCAGAGGCTGGCTAGTTGTTAAATCAGTGGTCGCAGCAGGTGTTTGGCTAGTTGTCATAGATTCTGGTGTCTCAGCAGGTATCTGGCTGGTTGTAAGGTCAAGTGCAGTCCTTTCAGATGGTTTTGTTTCATGAAGTGGCAACATAGTATCAGCAGTGCTAAACACCAATGGAAGAGAA
The DNA here is from genome assembly GCA_019095985.1 of Streblospio benedicti. Classification (NCBI taxonomy): domain Eukaryota; kingdom Metazoa; phylum Annelida; class Polychaeta; order Spionida; family Spionidae; genus Streblospio; species Streblospio benedicti. The sequence goes on along the minus strand of CM032667.1, from coordinate 14,239,345 downwards.
CCATTGGTTGTTGGAGTTGCATACAAATTTGTTGGAGTATGAGGTGGTCTTCCGGCAGCTGAATAGTAACATTTACCTCTGTCTGCAGAGGATGTTGGTATCGTCAGTGAAAAACTGCTGCCAGTATAGGATGGAGATAGTTCTGTAGAGATGTTGTAGGGTAATATGCTCCCTGATATAAATGTAGTGTTTTCTTCCATTATTCTACTTGATTCATGATGTGATGCATTGGTTTGCCATGCTGGTTCTCCTTCAAAGGAGCCACCAATGTTTTCATTTGATTTAATGAATCTATTTGGTGGTGTATATGAGTGCTTTACAAATGAATTGATTCCACTCGCTTCAACATTCGTCCCAATGAACCGTGGGCTGTTCGTTTCACTTGGTATCCTCTGTCTATGAAGCAACGATGGACTTACTGTTGTTTCTGCTTTATTATGATTACCTACTAAATGAAGCCAATCCAAATCTGATGAGGCAGATAAGTTAAAAGCATTAGCATCTGGCAATGATGTAGGAAGTGCAAGTGTATACATAGATGTCTCCTTCCTAGAGAAGACATCATCTGAAGTACTCAATAATGGTTCGTCACTGAGTGACCTGATAGCTGGGTGAAAATTTGATGTTGAGGAGAAAACACCACTCACATTTGTAAAACTGTCCTTTCTTTTCTCATTTGCATGATCAGTAGTAGAGTGGAACTCTTGCATGGTTCTACTTTTTAGTTGCTGTCGTTTACTTTTGAAAGGTCCAACGTATCCCATAACTCACCCTTGACTTCCAAACTGTACTTTGTCCTTTTTCGAGCGAGTAACGGCCATTTTGGATACTATCTTTAGACATGTTAAGTTGAACAACCCTGGAAAAATGCTTGCTATTATGAGTATGAAGAATATTAATGTCAGTTACTCTTTCACGTACCTTGTTCAAACACTAGAGGTTTGCCTGAGGATTTCATTCGATGTATTACTGGGTGCTCCAGAGGCTGGCTAGTTGTTAAATCAGTGGTCGCAGCAGGTGTTTGGCTAGTTGTCATAGATTCTGGTGTCTCAGCAGGTATCTGGCTGGTTGTAAGGTCAAGTGCAGTCCTTTCAGATGGTTTTGTTTCATGAAGTGGCAACATAGTATCAGCAGTGCTAAACACCAATGGAAGAGAACCATTGGTTGTTGGAGTTGCATACAAATTTGTTGGAGTATGAGGTGGTCTTCCGGCAGCTGAATAGTAACATTTACCTCTGTCTGCAGAGGATGTTGGTATCGTCAGTGAAAAACTGCTGCCAGTATAGGATGGAGATAGTTCTGTAGAGATGTTGTAGGGTAATATGCTCCCTGATATAAATGTAGTGTTTTCTTCCATTATTCTACTTGATTCATGATGTGATGTATTGGTTTGCCATGCTGGTTCTCCTTCAAAGGAGCCACCAATGTTTTCATTTGATTTAATGAATCTATTTGGTGGTGTATATGAGTGCTTTACAAATGAATTGATTCCACTCGCTTCAACATTCGTCCCAATGAACCGTGGGCTGTTCGTTTCACTTGGTATCCTCTGTCTATGAAGCAACGATGGATTTACTGTTGTTTCTGCTTTATTATGATTACCTACTAAATGAAGCCAATCCAAATCTGATGAGGCAGATAAGTTAAAAGCATTAGCATCTGGCAATGATGTAGGAAGTGCAAGTGTATACATAGATGTCTCCTTCCTAGAGAAGACATCATCTGAAGTACTCAATAATGGTTCGTCACTGAGTGACCTGATAGCTGGGTGAAAATTTGATGTTGAGGAGAAAACACCACTCACATTTGTAAAACTGTCCTTTCTTTTCTCATTTGCATGATCAGTAGTAGAGTGGAACTCTTGCATGGTTCTACTTTAGTTGCTGTCGTTTACTTTTGAAAGGTCCAACGTATCCCATAACTCACCCTTGACTTCCAAACTGTACTTTGTCCTTTTTTCGAGCGAGTAACGGCCATTTTGGATACTATCTTTTAGACATGTTAAGTTGAACAACCCTGGATAAATGCTTGCTATTATGAGTATGAAGAATATTAATGTCAGTTACTCTTTCACGTACCTTGTTCAAACACTAGAGGTTTGCCTGAGGATTTCATTCGATGTATTACTGGGTGCTCCAGAGGCTGGCTAGTTGTTAAATCAGTGGTCGCAGCAGGTGTTTGGCTAGTTGTCATAGATTCTGGTGTCTCAGCAGGTATCTGGCTGGTTGTAAGGTCAAGTGCAGTCCTTTCAGATGGTTTTGTTTCATGAAGTGGCAACATAGTATCAGCAGTGCTAAACACCAATGGAAGAGAACCATTGGTTGTTGGAGTTGCATACAAATTTGTTGGAGTATGAGGTGGTCTTCCGGCAGCTGAATAGTAACATTTACCTCTGTCTGCAGAGGATGTTGGTATCGTCAGTGAAAAACTGCTGCCAGTATAGGATGGAGATAGTTCTGTAGAGATGTTGTAGGGTAATATGCTCCCTGATATAAATGTAGTGTTTTCTTCCATTATTCTACTTGATTCATGATGTGATGCATTGGTTTGCCATGCTGGTTCTCCTTCAAAGGAGCCACCAATGTTTTCATTTGATTTAGTGAATCTATTTGGTGGTGTATATGAGTGCTTTACAAATGAATTGATTCCACTCGCTTCAACATTCGTCCCAATGAACCGTGGGCTGTTCGTTTCACTTGGTATCCTCTGTCTATGAAGCAACGATGGACTTACTGTTGTTTCTGCTTTATTATGATTACCTACTAAATGAAGCCAATCCAAATCTGATGAGGCAGATAAGTTAAAAGCATTAGCATCTGGCAATGATGTAGGAAGTGCAAGTGTATACATAGATGTCTCCTTCCTAGAGAAGACATCATCTGAAGTACTCAATAATGGTTCGTCACTGATTGACCTGATAGCTGGGTGAAAATTTGATGTTGAGGAGAAAACACCACTCACATTTGTAAAACTGTCCTTTCTTTTCTCATTTGCATGATCAGTAGTAGAGTAGAACTCTTGCATGGTTCTACTTTAGTTGCTGTCGTTTACTTTTGAAAGGTCCAACGTATCCCATAACTCACCCTTGACTTCCAAACTGTACTTTGTCCTTTTTTTGTTAAGCGAGTAACGGCCATTTTGGATACTATCTTTAGACATGTTAAGTTGAACAACCCTGGAAAAATGCTTGCTATTATGAGTATGAAGAATATTAATGTCAGTTACTCTTTCACGTACCTTGTTCAAACACTAGAGGTTTGCCTGAGGATTTCATTCGATGTATTACTGGGTGCTCCAGAGGCTGGCTAGTTGTTAAATCAGTGGTCGCAGCAGGTGTTTGGCTAGTTGTCATAGATTCTGGTGTCTCAGCAGGTATCTGGCTGGTTGTAAGGTCAAGTGCAGTCCTTTCAGATGGTTTTGTTTCATGAAGTGGCAACATAGTATCAGCAGTGCTAAACACCAATGGAAGAGAACCATTGGTTGTTGGAGTTGCATACAAATTTGTTGGAGTATGAGGTGGTCTTCCGGCAGCTGAATAGTAACATTTACCTCTGTCTGCAGAGGATGTTGGTATCGTCAGTGAAAAACTGCTGCCAGTATAGGATGGAGATAGTTCTGTAGAGATGTTGTAGGGTAATATGCTCCCTGATATAAATGTAGTGTTTTCTTCCATTATTCTACTTGATTCATGATGTGATGCATTGGTTTGCCATGCTGGTTCTCCTTCAAAGGAGCCACCAATGTTTTCATTTGATTTAATGAATCTATTTGGTGGTGTATATGAGTGCTTTACAAATGAATTGATTCCACTCGCTTCAACATTCGTCCCAATGAACCGTGGGCTGTTCGTTTCACTTGGTATCCTCTGTCTATGAAGCAACGATGGACTTACTGTTGTTTCTGCTTTATTATGATTACCTACTAAATGAAGCCAATCCAAATCTGATGAGGCAGATAAGTTAAAAGCATTAGCATCTGGCAATGATGTAGGAAGTGCAAGTGTATACATAGATGTCTCCTTCCTAGAGAAGACATCATCTGAAGTACTCAATGGTTCGTCACTGAGTGACCTGATAGCTGGGTGAAAATTTGATGTTGAGGAGAAAACACCACTCACATTTGTAAAACTGTTCTTTCTTTTCTCATTTGCATGATCAGTAGTAGAGTGGAACTCTTGCATGGTTCTACTTTAGTTGCTGTCGTTTACTTTTGAAAGGTCCAACGTATCCCATAACTCACCCTTGACTTCCAAACTGTACTTTGTCCTTTTTTCGAGCGAGTAAACGGCCATTTTGGATACTATCTTTAGACATGTTAAGTTGAACAACCCTGTCATGCCTACAAAGTGAAAGTATCAGTTAGGCCAAGATAACTTGATTCTATGGATGACGAAAAAATTGGCCTTAAATTTTTGTGGTTTTGATAACAGCACTCGTTCGCTCCGCTAACTCGTACTGTTATCAAAACCACTCAGTGAGAGATTGGCTGATATCTCCACTCCACTCGTATAATAACTTATTATTCTCTCTCTGGTATACACATTTGAAGAAAAGTATTACACTCTATTGTTGAATGACCAACCCTTTGTTTATGAACAGCACAGAACTGATATTGTTGTGAAAGTACAGATAGTGCAGATGCTGACGACATTGGCACCTTTGACTTATTCACCTGTTTAGTATCACTCCTTGTATCATGAACATCAGATAGAGTTGTAAAGTTCTCTGCTCGTTCTCTTCTTTCCAGCTCAACTTTCATAAAATTCATTAAAAAATCTAAATCACCTTCCTTTCCATCACCTTCCCGAGCACACTCCATACGCACATCAGCAGGCAGTCTGGACAGAATGATTGGCATCATGAATATGCCGTATGTATCTCCATGAACACCCTGTGACTCAAGACTTCTTACGTGAATGAGAGTTTGGTCTCTAATACTTTGTAGCTTCATCACCGTATTCTTCCCTTCTCCTTCTAGGTTCATCAGACTCTGGACGTGACCATTAATTATAAGTTCTTTTCTTCCAAATCTATCTTTTAAGATCTCGACTGCTACCTTATAATCTTTTGCTGTCAAAGGTAATCCTTTTATGGACACAGCCGCCTCCCCTTCTAATAGAGACTGCAAATATGAAAACTTGGTAATGTCCAGCAACTCTGTATCCTCTATCATTGCTTGGAAATTTTCAAACCATGTGGGCCACTCTGTAACATTCCCACTAAATTTTTCCAGCTTGAGTTTTTGTAATTTTGCCTGCAAGTTACATGAATTTGAACTTGGAGTTGACTCATCTTTTTCTGCAACTAATGATTTGATATATCTCATAGCCTTTACCTTCACTGTTGAGGCATCTTCCAAGAAAACAAACATCTCTTCCATAACTTTATCCAGTGATTCATTGTCTACTACCATCTCATATTGTCTCTGTGTGTCTTCTAACGCCTCCAATTTTATATTCAGTTGTGCTAGGCGATCTTCTACCTCTTCTAGCCCTACTTTTGCCTCCAAAGCCCCATTCAACGCTTTAACTATATGCCTCACCCATCCCTTACGGGCTAACACCATTTTTTTAACTTCATCCAACGACATTTCCACTATCTCGGGTTCCGGCACCAAATGTTCAAGATTACCAACCAACCAACCAACCAACCCAACTGTTCATTAAAACACTTTATTTCCAACTAACATCTTCAGTCACATAACCAATGACTTCCCAAATCAAGTCTTAAAAAACAGTATCTTACAAAACATTACATTACATATAGTACACTATGTACACTTTATACTATGCAAATATCACACGTCCAGCTATAAAGTTATATTGCAGTAGTATTTAACAGTAGGTGCACATCATAGTTGATCTTTGTGTTGTGGTGCAAATACCTATCAGGTTTCTACATAATTTTTTAATATCAAGTTTCCTTTTTGCACAGCACCTTCCCTCCTAGAAACGGCACTATATGTTCCATGTGACAGCCTGATCTTCATGCTGAAGTGGATGTGCAAGCTTGTCAGATGTACATGTAGGAGCACATTATCTTTCTTATCTTTCTCTTTAAACTCTAAACAGCACAGAGTCCACTATATTTGTTTTATTTATCAGTATCTTAACATTCCACGATGGCTCAAATACTTCATAGTATGATGAACTTCAGTGAAAAGTTGGGAACTCGGCGACTGCCTCAAAGGATGTTTCTTATACATCCTGGACACTTTCAAATCATTCAGTTGACCACTATATAAATCATACAAGTCCTTATTGAATGGCACCTCTCGTAGAATAATTGGCACTGATTTCGACACCTTCACTTCCAGATTTAGGATATCACACAACTTCATCAACCTTTTCTTATACCCTTCTTTTTGATCCAGTAGAGGGCTTCTTGTCTATCACTTTGTCCCAATAGTTATTTCGTATGTAGACATACATCTATGCAGTTGTGATGCCTCTTGGGTCGATGGATCTGATGGCCTCTTTACTTCAATGAGCGCGTGAATAAATGTCTTGCTGCAAATGGTGAAAATGGAGCATTAGGTGACAATGGGCGGAAGCATGTGTAACATGTACAACATGCCCATGCTCGGCGCGGTACTGGTGTTTGACATAGTAACCATTGTAGGAGCTACATTATTGACTGCGACAAATGTTTATGTCCAACTTGATCAGATGTAGAACATTATTGTTGATGGTCTTGCTGGTATCAAGCATTATGATAATAGCACTATACCTGGCAGCTTGATTTTGACAGTAACCCTTCTAGAAGCTACGTTATTGACAGCGACAAATGTTGATGTGCAAGTTTGTCAGATGTAGGAGCACATTATTGTTGATCTTCCTGCTGTTGTCCCAATACTTACCTATGCGGCTCAAATCTTTCTACATTATTTTGTAATATCAAGTGTTCTTTTTGCACAGAACCTTCCCTCTAAAACAGCACCATATGTCCCAAGTGACAGCCTGTGGAGTAAATGTTGATCTTCATGCTGAAGTGGATGTCAAGCTTGTCAGATATACTTAAAGGAGAGCATTAATGTTGATATTGGTCCTGTAGTGCAAATACTTACCTATCAGGTTTATCATTACGACTTCAAATTTCTTTTTGTGCAGCATCTTACAAACGGCACCATTTTTCCCATGTGACGGGCTACTCATGTGAGGGACAGTGTATGTCCGGCAGCAGTGGTCACGGCGTTGTTGCTAGCTCCCACAGGCGACTATTGACCACTGTGTCATCTTTCAAGAGATCAGTCATTGGCTTAAGAGTTGGTGAGCCAGGTAGTTAAGTTTTTGCACCACAGCAGGAAGATCGATTATGATTTGGATATGTGCACTTGCCTACCTGGCTCATACATTTCAATAAAGAATAAATGTAGTTTCACGTACTATTTTACTTAGTTTTTACGTAGTTTTACGTGTTACATTCTACATAGAACGTTGTTTTGTATATTGTTTTCATTTGTAACTTGATAAAGGCAGTACATGCCGAAAATTTGTTGAATTTATTAAAAAATTTATCATTGCATCTAATCTTAATCATTATTAATTTTTTTTTCATACATTTCAATGTTGTTTTGTAATGTCAAGTTTTCTTTTTGTATAGCACGTTACCTTCTCCAAACAGCACCATGTGTCCCATCTGACTGACAATCACTGTGTCCGACAGCAATGGCTACATATACATGTATTGTTTTTAACTATTTCTTTTTAGTCCTGTTTACTCTTTTGCTAAAAGTAATGAACAAAAATGATAATCTCTAAGGAATTTAATTTTTAATGCTAAACCTTTTCAAAAACAAAGGATCATTTTCAATTGTCACTTTCTAAATGTAACTACAGTAGACCTACAAAAACAACATATAGATCAATTAACAATGGTTACACCGGTGTCCAAGCTTGTCAGATGTAGAACCACATTATTGTTGATCTTCCTACTCTGGTACAAATACTTACCTAGCAAGTCACAAGTGCAGCTGTGCTCAGCTTGACCATCTGGAGAAGAACACTCCTGGAACAGGCACCAGGTCATTTCTTATGAGATTTTAAGAATGAAAGAATCTGAATAATTTGTCAGCAATATGTCATATGTCATAAGTTATTTATTTCAGATTTTAACAATTCCATATAAAAATCCATAATTATGTACACAGGATGTACATTAATTACAAAATGATTTATACAATTATGATATGTCACTTCCCCCCTTACAAACGGCACTAAATGTCCTAAGTGACGGCTCTGCCATCGTATGTTGATCTGCACGCTGAAGTGGATGTCCAAGCTTGTCATACATAATGGAGCACATCATAGAGGATCTTCGTTCTGTGGTGCAAATACTTACCTATCAGGTTTCTAAATTATTTTGTAACATCAAGTTTCCTTTTTGCATTGCAAAACTACACGATATGTTGCTGTCACATGTCCATTTTCTTGTGGAAACTGATGTTCAAGGTTGTCATATATACGTAAAGGAGCACATCAATGTTGATATTCGTGCTGTAGTCCAAATATTTACCTACGCGGCCCATACATTTCTAGATTATTTTGTAATGCCCTGGCTCCCCTTGTTTTTGGATGGTTAGTTACCCTGTCTTATATTATCCGAGTAAGAGTGGTGTTTCTATAGTAAATATATGATATATATGCCCCATACCCCCATCTAATGATGCTAGGGTCCATGGAAATCATCATTTCTAATATAATTGTTTATAAACAGGTAAAATGGCTTCTAATCCATTACCATGTCAAAACTAATGCAAATGTAGTACAATTCTTTAGCCCGATAAGCTGAATTCTGGTCATGTATGTATGCACTTGAACAGTTCCTGGGCATTGTCTGGCATCTTTTGTCCAATCAAGGTTACAAGTCGCTCAGAAAGCTTGTTGCGCTCCATGAACTTTCTGCACCATCCTGCACTGGCACTGAAGGTGGCATTGGGATATAAATCTTTTGCGTATTCTTTTGCCAGGAGTCGTATTTTCAGCTGGTGGACAGCTTGGCTCTTTTCTCTTTTTTCTCACACCCATTGCACAAGTTTCTCCTCAACTCCAGGGAAGAGTGCTTTTTGTCCTCTTGGATGACGGAATCAAGGGTGGGATTGACCTACCAGTAGGAGTGCCAGGAGTCTTTGGAGTTTTGAAGCTGGCTCACCATCCTGATCATCTTCACTCTCACTAAGCGCCCTCTTTCGTTTCCCACCTATTACCTCAAGTATGTTGGTTTTTTCACCTCTCCACAGCTACGGCCTTTATTGATAATGCCAACTGTTCCCTCATTATCCGAAATGAAAGAAATGCATTTTCCCTGCCACAGATTCCCCCAAGCAATTGCAGCCGAACATATAGGATAAAGTTCCAGATAACTTAATGAATGTCCCAACCCCTCAGGCAGGGGATGAATCAGCCAGCTGTCATACTGATCACGTAACTTATAAGATGCTCCAAAACCAAAGGTGGAACTAATGTCTGTGAACATTTGCAAGTCTATTGACGTAGTAGGATCACTCATAACAAACATATGAACTCTATTCCAATTAGTCAGCAGGTATTACCACATAGTCAAGTCTCTCTTAACTTCCACGCCCAGTTTCACGAAAGAATACAGGCCACCTGCACCACTTATCAGGGTCAATAGCCTTGCCACAAATGTACGAGCACCATAAACTATTCTGGAAGCAAAAGCCAAATGCCCCAGTAGCTGCAATAGCTTGTGTTTAGTGCACACTTCCAAGTTTAAACATTCTGAAATGATCCCTAGTATCCTACCGGGGTATCTGTTTTATCTTGAGGTAATCTAGTCTCCATGGCACTACTATCCAATTCAATACCCAGGAAAGTTAAGCAAGTCTGGGCCTTCACAGTTTTCTCTTCACTTAGGAGAATATTTAGCATCTCAAACATGGTAGACATTTTATCATGAGTCATATTTGCATCTTGATTAGGGGACGTTAAACAAAGAAAGTCATCTAAAAGATATAACTCATGAGGCACTTGGTAATAGCTATATATTGAAGAGCTTTACTCAGTTCAGTAAATATCTTTGGTGAAGATGTAGATCCGAAACACAGGCCCACATACACATAATAGTATCCATCCCAACGTATGCAGTGGTACGGGAATAAGTCTGGCTTGATAGGTAAAATCTTAAAAGCTGATTTGATTTCAAACTTTGACATGAGTGTATGATGACCCAACTTTACAATCAATCTTATCGCATCGTCGACAGTCACATATGTCCAGCTGTAATCTGGTTTGTGAACAAGGCTGTTCAAACTCGCCACAGAATCCGTATGTGGGGGCCGGGCAGATAGGTCGAAGATGAATTGTGCATGTCCTTATTGCACTCCTGCTGGTTATGCTGTGGCGACTTGCACTTTGAACAAATGTGTAAATATTTGCACTAAGCACCACGGTGGCATTTCTCGTGCTTATTGAAAAGAAAACATATTTGTGCTCCAGGATCTACTTTGCCGTTTCGTTTAGGCCTTGATGCCACCAAAGGACAGAAACCAGAATGATGATCGAATGCGCTGCACAGTTTGCAACTATTAGCCAGTTTACCGGCCGTCACCTTTTGGAACAACAATGGCTCCAGCTGAACCCAATCAACCCATTATCCGCGTGTGAGTAGCTTCGCCCCACGAGCACTAAATTCGAGGTGATATTGATAAAACACAAATCCCGGCCAGTCTCCAGCAATCTTTACCACATTGGACATGTACTTGTCTAACTCAGCACCCCTACTGGGATAGGCCTCGCACATAATATCCTTATAAATGGTGAAGGCTTGAATGAAATCGGCGCAGCTCAGGTTTTTCAACAATCTACTGTCTTTCTGTGGCTTCAAAGCAATCACGTCGTCCCCGACCCGTATTTCACGCTGCCCCCACTGCACATATTTACTCTCCCTCAGCGGGATCAATAGTCGCCAAATTTACATCCTAAGTCCATCATGAGTGGTGTCCAGCTTGAGCGCTAGCGGGCAATCGTACTATACAGGCATCACCCGGGGGCTGAGACGGTTGTGCTGTTACAGACGCTGCAGGCGATGCCGTTGCGTCGATGGAGGCCGTTACTTGAGCTTGATTTGACAAAACGTCAACCCTCGATTTGAATTGTTGACAGCGGATCACTTGACTGTGATCCTACTTGCCCAGGGTCCTTCTTTTTCCTGGGCATCCTCTTCGACTTCTGAGACATATTGTATAAATCGGATTTCTTTTAAAAACAGAGTTAAGACCGCAAACACAAGCAACAGTGTATCCTCGAGTACGCACACAATCCGGCTATACAAGTGCAGCACTACGATCACGCAGTCTTAATAATCTGTAAACTGTTGCTAATATTAATAGTCAAATACGATCACATGTAGTCTAGACAAAAATAATAATAATAATAGTCAAAAAGATCACACCAGCATCCGGCTATACAAGCGCAGCACAAACAGAATCATCACACGTCTATCTTCGTCTGTAACAAAGAGATAAGTGTCAAGACGCGGATGGTTCCCAATCTGCTAGTAATCCGAGTAGCCATGAAATGCGATGCCATTATGGAACATTAGTTTGGAGGTTAGGGGTTACAGGTGAAAGGCTAAAAGTCATGACCTGGAATAAACCTATGTTTTGTAAACACCATTAATAATATAAGCATAATGTTACACAATTACTTTGAAATGGGATGCACCTGCCAATTCCTTCTGTGGGTTTGGAAGTTGGTAAGTGCTAGCCATGTAGGCCTGCTCGCATTGTGCAAAAGATGAATTTTCCCCAATGACTTACGAATGGAGTATGGTAAAACTATTGCTAATGTAGTACAATTATTTACCCATATAAGCTGAGCTTCTGATCATGTATGTAAGTAACAATATCAAATTATGCCTAACATACCTTTTTGAAATCAATGAATAATACAAAAGTTTATCACAAATATTTTTAGAGCCTTTGTTTACGTCTTATGCTAAATGATATGTAAATAAGGCAATCATATATAGCTGAGAATATAAAAGATAAGGTATAGTGACTGTGTTTACAGTAATACTTTGTAAATCATCTTACCTACAGTAGCGTGTTTCCAATTGCGGTGAGGTCAGGGAACGTGAGAAATGCTCGCATGTATGTAATGAAAAAATAAAATAGAATAATATACCGGTAAGCATAATGTTACACTATGACTATGAAATAGCATGTAGTCGTAACCTGCCAATTCCTTCAGTGTGTTTTGAAGTTGGTATTACTTGGTAAGTGCTAGCCCTGTATGCCTGCTCGCATGTGCAAAAGACGTATTTACCAGATAACTTAGGAATGGAGCCGTCTCCTAATAATCAATGGCTTTATTGGAACCGGAACATACCCGGTATGGCCCTTCTAAGATTTCAATCTATTCCTTTGAGAGTCTTTTATCAAGTTTTGCAAGCTGAACCCACTCTCACAATCTGCAATATGAACAGGTGAAGTCAGTGCAAGTGCTGCTAATTTAATTAAATTGGGATAAGTATCTTTGTGAAATTTGTACAAAATGACCCACAGTATTGCTGGAGCAGTATCATTATTTTTTTTTTGTTTTTACAAAACCATAGTGCTGGATTAGTTTTCATATGTTCATTTCCCCATTCTGCTAAATTTTCTTCACTCCCACTCAAAAAAGAAATGGGTCTCATACCTAAAGCTCCAAATGCAATCAAAAGATTTTTGGTTTCTTCTGGAAATAGTCTTTCTATGTTCCTAATAATCTCATCAATAAAATTATTTTTTATGCTATTGGCCTCTGAGTCTCTCTTTGATTTTGTTACCACATGACCTAGGTCATTTTGCTATTTTTCATCTGCAGTAACAAATTCACCTCATTTTCATGTTGACGCTGAGGACTATCTTCATTTCGTATTTTCCTCAAATCACTTATAACATTTTTGACTGCATATTGGCACATAGGCTATGTCAATATCCCTGTTTTGGAAATACATGCTCAGTTTGGTAATGACTGGAACACATCAGGAAGTAATTTGTCCTTATAAAAATTTTCATTAGCCATCTTTTTTCTAATATGGCCTCTTGAATCTATTTCATCCGCAAAGAAGAGAGTATATGAGCAACTTATACAGAGATAATCAGATATGTTGCTGTTTGACTGATGTGTAACCTAAACCTCATAATTACATAGCAAGTTGGACATTTCGGGAAACAATAACGTGAGCACTTCCTACTAAATACAATGTACTAGTAGATCTACTCGTATATTTTGAAACAATTTGTCAATACTGACAATAGCAATATTGTTGTTGACAATACATTTGGCTTTGTCAGAGCTAATCCTATTGAAAAATATATAATTATTTGATTTTAAGTACTTACCATTGCACAAATTCATCGACAGCTTGCCCTTGACAAACTCACTTGACTCTAAAACAAGTTTTAGCAACGAAATCGTTGAGCTTTGTGTCCATTCTGCCTTTTTAGAATGCATTTTTTTGCTCGACCTCGCACTTCTCCTCCATCGACCTACGTTGCTAGGAAACAGCGTCAGGTGCACTCTTAGTAGGTCACAACAAAATAAATTCATATGTATTGAAAACAAAATTTAAAATAATTAATTGCTGCTGATATATGATTTACGCAAATGCGCAAAACAGGGTGCGAAAAGAGAAATCAGTGTAGGAGAATACGAATTTTTCACTTTTTGCAAGATAAATACGTTTTCGCAATTTTTTTGAGTTTTTGCATATAATCAACATATTTTTCGCACTCATGTACCAAAATACGGCCCCAGATATCTTAGAGTAGAAATATCAGCTGTTACAGGAATTAAAACTTCATCATTAAATAATTGAAAATCACCATTCTTTTTGGTACCCCTCAGCCGTTTAGTCCCACCCCTACCACGACTACTCTGCCTCCCCTGTCCTCTACCTCTGCCACCTTCCCCCCTACTGACCCCTCTCTCTCTTGGTTTGCTTCAACAACATTTTAAAATTCTTTTTTCGTATGGTGTCTTTCACAGAAATATTTTTTATCACATTGTCCAGAGACTTAATGTCTTCTGCTGGTGGTTGCAGTGATGGCTGTGGTGGTGCTTTGTCATGTGAAATTACTTTACTATTGCTACTTAAGTGCTACTTCTGTTGGCACCTGCAGACTATTTTCCTCCATCCATTGATCATCTGTCAATAGAAGACATATTTACGTTGTAAGAATATGTTCAATATGAAAAATTGTGAACACTTTTAATGAATCATTTGATGTCTTCAAATTTATTAGTATAGTAACATATATTATAAGACTTACCGGTACCTGCTTACGCATGAATGCTTCAGCCGCCTTCATCTCTTTCATAACCATGGACGCCATCCTCCGCTGGTGATTGTAGTGATGGTTGTTGTGATAGTTACTTTCAATTAAAATATAACTTTCAATTAAAAGTTATAATTTTTAATAATTAATAAAGTTTAATTGAAAGTTATAATCTGAAGAAGACAGATGTCAAAAACATTAAAAACTATTATTTTGGATATTTCTTTATTATTTTAGTATATCGGTTTGAAAAAATTAAACATATATTTGAAGAGAAATAAAAACAAAATAATATGATACACATACAATCTGCAATGAACCTTACTTACCAAATATTAAATGATCGATGCATATGTCGCAAATACACATATTGAATTTGCGACCTATCATTATGTGACATTCTTTTGGTCTCCTCTTGGTGAATTTGCTAAGACTAATTTTGTGAGATGCCTCTTTGATATAGTTCTCATGAATTTGATGTATTGGTTTCGTAAAATAACCAAATGGCTGATCGTCTTTGCTCACCAGTTTATACAGAGGTAAAAATGTGCGATTCTCAGGTCTTCTATAAAACTTTTCCACATCCTCTTTTTTTTTCTTGAGATCAAATGAATTTTTTCTCTTTTTTCTTATCTACTCTGTCTGTTCATGCTCCACAAGTTTCAAAACCCCGTGATTTTCTGAGAATTAGATTCTCAATTATTCTGACACTTATTCCGACTGTTTGTACTGGAAGAAACATCTTTTCATCTTTTAGCAATCTGCATTTCATTGGCGCTTTAATGCATGCGACCACGTTACACTAAAGAAGATTTTATTGTGAAATATATCCAGTATACATGGATCAAATACAAATCAAATAACAATTAACGGAATGCGTCTGTTGTTGTGATGTTAGCAATATTCTTTCTGTATCATTCTTTGTTGTTTGGGGTTAACTTTCAAACTTAGTCATGTTTGTGATACATTACCAGATCCTATAATCCAGTTCGTCATGACGTCACTTGTGTTGTTTGTGGTGTTATCTTCGTGATTACGTTGTGAATGTTTTCAGTCTCCTGTTGTTTTTCTTGCGATTGTTGATGTGTTTTGTAGATTTCAGGTATGATTATCAATTATTGTACAGTTGTAGAGATAATGTAGTGATCAGGTCTCCTCATCGAAGGCTTTATGATCCAGATGTCTAAAATCATCAGGAAATTTTGTAACATCTTTGATGGAGTTTTTTTTTTTTTAATAGATATATCATTGAGTTCAAACAAACTATCAAAACATAATGCTTTGTAGATATGTGGGATCTAGTTAATAGTAGTTAATATACATATGAATTACCAACATTACAAGATGATCAAATGGGCAATTTTCCCAATTTGATTGAACATAACTTTGCTCAAAGATGGTTGAATGGAATATTTTATACAAATATTGTTTAGCTTTGTCTTTGTGGAGACAACTGCACAAAGAATAATTCGTGCTGTTTTCTGTGCAGGTTGGAGATCGTGTGGGCATCCGACGGACGGCTGATGGTCACATGGTGCTGTCCATCAACGGACAGAGTCTTGGGGTTGCAGCCACAAACATACCCAGGGTAAGTGTCAACATACCTAGAGCAAGTCTCAACACAACCCATGGAAAGTCTTAACATACCCTATACCTAAGTGTTAAACACAACTTATAGTGAAAGTAAGTCTAAATCTATCAAGGGTAAAGCCAGTCTGAACATAACCAACGTCAGGCGAAAGTACTTTTGCAATTTATCGAGGAAATGTTGAAATAGTCGTGCCCAGTGATCACTTCCTGGATTTTGTTTCCATGATTAATCAAAGGCATAAGAATTGTTGTATTATTAGTAGCGAACCTTTTCATACTACCCGACGCCTCACATTGTTTCAGAACTTTTATGCTCTGGTTGACCATCTGTGAGTTATGACCATCGCGCATATGTTTCATATCTGTACTCATGATCATGCATCAACCCCTTGTGTGTGTGTTGCAGAATGTGTTTGCGCTGGTCGACCTTTATGGCCCTGTCGAGCAGGTCTCTATCACCAGCTCAGCGGTTGCCACGGGAACCACTGCGCCGTCACCCGCGCTAACCTACAGTTCCGGCCTGGGTGCGCTGACAACGTCCACAACGACGCGGCCACCATCCATCCCCTCGTCCTCTTGCTCAGAAAGTGGGGATGATCTGGGAGCAGACGCTATCACCAGACTGCAGGTGTGTACCATGGCAACACTCATCCTTGTATGGTCAGGCTATCTGATAGCTTTCTTTTCTTTTTCTTTTCATTTTGTTTTCTTTATTTTTTGTGTTGTTTTTTTTTTCTCTCAAATTTTTAAAAGTATGATGATGGTCATTTACTAAGATATTTTGACTGGTGGATAAATATTTGTTTATTTTATAAAAACTGCAGTATGACAAATGAGCTCATAATGATATTAACATAACTTATCAATACATCTGTACCACAAAGATTTTTATCAAGATATGTCATGCATCATATTAAGATTTTTAAAGACTAATGAAGATTTCTGACAATGTCATGTTGGCAACCCTGTGCTGGGTAGTGTGTGCCCTAGGCAACAGAACATGCGGATGTGTACATACCGGTAGTAGACTCTTACCACTATTTGAGCATCAGGCCATTAATGATCAGATTTCCTTGAATGAAGTTTGTTTACACAGGACTAAATATTAGAACACTTACATACATCTCTCATCCAAATGGAGAGAGGGAGAATATTTTTGCTGTAATAGATGCAAGTCGGACATGGCAGATTAAACTTTATCAGGTGTCCTGTATTCAACAACATGAGGCGTACGTAAAAAGCCACTTAATGCTAAAATCTCATCTCGCTCTTCAGCGCTTGAAATAGGCTATTGACCATTTGTCCAGAGCAAGTAGAAATGCCTTTTGGGCAAGTGTCAAATTTTCTTTTGTTGCCCGGCGGAAAAGTATCTTGTGCACTCTGTCTGTTAAAGATGAATGAAAAGGACGCAGACAACAATGGTCAATAAGTTAATGCTAAAGGTTGTCGGGAGACATGCATAGAACCTAGACGCCAAACAACAGCTTCAACCGAAGCAGTTCTAATAACAAACCCTTAGGGCTCACCATATCCTCGTTATGAGGACATTGACAGAGTTGTTTTGGTTGTCATTTAATTTTTTTATTCTCAACCCTGTAATAACAACACAATGAATCAAATAAAATCATATTTAAACAAAAGAACCTCAGCGCTAACAACGCCTTCCTGTCTTCCATCTGTTGCAGGTGACCGAGGAGGACCAGGACCTGGACACTTCGGCCACGGCTGCCACGCCGGAAGCCGCGGTCTGTGTGGAGCTCGCCTCCAGCAACCACGGCAAGAACGTGGCAGTGTCACACCGCGGCCTCACCGCCGCGCGCTCCTCCAGCTACAACCACGCCGTCGTCGTCGGCAACAGGCCGCTGCCGCGCAACCACACATTCACTGTAAGGCGCTTTGACTTTCACAATCCTAATTTGCTTGATGATTTATAAACTTGTGTTAAACGGACTTTGATGAAAATTTTGCCAATGTATTCACCGTCCAGTTGCGGTTGTTCGTGGATTTTGATTTGCTTTTACTGTTTTATTCTTATTTAGGTCGTAATGCTCGTTTGGGTGATGATTTTAAAATTAGAGGCTACAATTTCTATTTAGGGTGAAAATTTTGGCAATATATTTAAACTTTTTGAAACAAATATTATCAAAGTGTAAAAAAAGAGTAGACTGGTAGTTCTTACAGTTTCCAACCTCGTGCACCGTAATGTCAGCTTAGTGCTGATCCCACTAACTATCTCACTTTTCATTGCTATTCTCGTCTTTCAAATGGTGAGAAGGTTTTGTAGCTGCCGCGAAAGACAAAAGAAAATATAGTACAAAGATAACAATGAAATAATGTTTTATACTTTTGAGAAATAACATAAATAATAAATTACAATAACAAAAGGAATATTTTATACACAGCGAAATTTCGCGGCAGCTACAGGTTTTACTGTCTTCGTTGCTGTGATACAGGTGCGTATAGACAAGCTGGACGACAAGTGGACGTCGTCACTCAGTATTGGCGTCCTCGGCTTCTGTCCCGGCGACAAGTTCAGTCTGCCAGCCACAGCCACGGCCATCCGCAGGCCGGCCTGGGTCATACAGGGCGACTCCCTATTTCACTGTGGTGACAAGGTACAGTCTGTTTGTTTTCTACTCCCAAATCTTTATTGACATTTCACATGTGGCTGTGTCTCAGTCTCTAGTCAAGTTTTTCATATTCCATTTTCTTTTTTTGTGAGTCCTAAGATTTTTTTGAGTGTGCTAAAACTTTTCATATCAGAATTCATTACAAGGTACTTAGCAGAATTTGCATTTAATTTAGATTTAAATAAATGTCGCAAAACACTGTAGATATTCTTCGATTATGTCACACGTCTGAAATTCCCACTTTTGGCAGTGGGTAGGGGGAGGGGTCAGAGGAAAAGAAGAACAATGTTCCATTTTTGTGGAGCGTGACAAAATGTACATCATCAATTAACGCTATTGGAATTTCATTGTAAATGCCTTGTCTCCTAAAATAGTGTTTCATGGTGGAAGTAGAAATCGTGTGCAGAAATGTTCAATATCCCATGCCCTGGTGTGCGTGCTGTAGGTGCGTTCTGACCAATCACAGGCTGTTAATCTATGATCATCACAGGCTGGTGATGAATATAAATGAGGTCAAGTGACCAATCACAGTTAAGTATCAGATCGGTGTGGCGGGTTCAACCAATCAGGTTGCAGTATTTGAACAGGTCACATAAATTATATTAATCCACTCTCGGGTGAAACATTTCAGAGGTCAATTTGCTTGACATCTGATACTCAGAGTGGCCAATCTAGGCTACCTCCTAATTTTTGTCCCTGTGTAGGTGCGTTCTGGCCTCGCGGCGCCGGACCTGGACGTGCTGGGTGCGGGCCACACGGTGGGCGTGCTGCTGGACGGCGACGGCTCCCTGCACCTGGTCACCGACGGCGTCGACCACGGCGTCCTCGTGGCCGCGCGGCTCCTCGACGCCCCCAGCGGAGGCTTCTACCCCGTCGTCGACCTGTACGGCCAGTGCACTCAGGTGAGACGGACGCGACAGTGCAGTAGCCTGATTTACCTATTGGCAGCTGAGTTTATAAAAGATCCTTGGCTGGTACTGAGGGGGGTGCAAACACTACAAAATCTGCTTCGAAAGTAATGAAGATGCATATTAATGAATTACGCATCCCTAATAATGGATGGTGATTATTTTCTTGATTGTACTTTCAAACTATAGTTGTGAAATTGGCATTTTCGACTAGGTCTCTGCTTGAAGTATGAAAAATCTGCACATTTCATTTTTCTATATGATAATGTATATTGACAAAGAGAGCTTGAAAAATATTTAGCGAACGTCAGCTACAATAGAATGTCTCACTGTTTCAGATCACAGTGGTCACAGAAACGTCCCCAGACTACACAGAAAAGGCAAACATGGAGGAAGGTAATCTGGCTGAAGTGTCTAACTTACATTAAACTGATAACGCAGTTCAAGATAAACGAGTCCAATTGTATGATATTGCACTTAATACTATGAAGCTAAACCTCCTACGATGCTGTAGGTATGAAAGAGAACACCCTGAAGATGCCTCGCAGCATGGAGCCAGCTGCCCCCGCTGCGAAGAGCTGCGAGTACCAGAACATGTGCCAGCGCTTCCGCCTCACTCTCGGACTGCCTGGTCAGTATCAGCTTATGCTATGTGCAGTGTAACGGTCAAACGATCAATTTTAAAATAGTGCTTAGTCCTTTTTACAAGCACAAGTTTTGTTAAACATGCACAGTACATGAGAGAAGCTTAGCAGGGCATATAGGCACAATAGTTATACCAAACTGGTAAAAAATATATATATTAAATATAATTTAATATTAAATATGTATTATGAAACATGTATGTTTGCTTAATACCATATATGCCTCATTGGGGGTAAGACTTTTCCCACGATCTCCATTGAAATTCAACCCTGTGTCTATTATTGCTAGAAAGTCCTTTCTTGTTCCATTAACCCTCTTGTGCCATTGTCAGATTGGTACTTCCTGACTTATTAACCCTTTATCTGCTATGTTAAGTGGGCTTCTTCAGTCCAATTAACCTTTCCTTACAGTTCTCAGTGAGTCACTTTCCGTTAAAGATCTGTTTGCATACCATTGACAGGGGGGACTTTCCATTCCATTAATAAACCTTTATTCACCACTGACAGGGCCACTTCCATTAACCCATACCCTGCTGTTTGCAGAGGGTTACTTCCAGCCAGTGTACAACCGCTGCTACTGTGACACGTGCCACAAGCTTCGGGGAGACGAGCCATACTACGAGAAGGGCGACCCTCCGCGCCACTACGCACTGCCCTTTGGATGGGTCAAGTTCGGCCTCAGGTCAGTGTCCAACCCAGCAGCTGCTCCCACCAGCCCAATAGAATTAGACAAACTCCTCAAGTTGACTCTCTTTCCAGTACCACCAGAGACTATATTTCTCAAGTCAATAAATAACCATTATAGAGGAGAGCTGATTTGCTAAACGCAGACGTACTATATTATGTCAATGTTTGATATTTTAACCATAATGACGTGCTAAACATACTTGTCAGAGATGTCCTCACGAGTGTTTACCTGTTGCAGGCTACCGGCCAAGGCGGAGACACTCAGTGTGTTTGAGAAGTGGCACATGGCGTATCACGGGCACCTCGCCGCTGTCATACGCAGGATTCTTGATACTGCAGACCTGTTTGGGCCAGGTAAGGCTGTAGTTTACATTTGTACTACCTGAAACAACTGGTTGAATGTAATTATGTGAAAGGACTGAACGAATGTACTTTGGGGACTGATTCACCATCCATGTGTTTGTGTCAAAGACCAATCTTGGTGTGCCGATGTGCAAAGAAATGTTCTTCCAAATGGTAGTAAAATTATATCAATACCCTGCTTATTTGCCATACAATTTACATCGGTATGTAAAGTTTATTCACTTTAGTTTGACATACTAGAATAGCACGTGAGTATGGGCAGTCGTTCTGTATGAAAAGTTGGTTGAAAGAGGGGGGCGATTTTTGCGTGAAAAAGTCGGAGTTGACTCCGATCTGGTAGAATAAGACCTAATGTCGACTGAGCATTAAGAAACTCAGTAGAGCACATGTGTGACGTTGCAGTGGACATGCTGCCGCTGTGTGCGCCGGTGTCGAGCGAGCACGCGGAGAAGAACCAGCCGGAGCAGGACTCGGCCAGCGCCGGCGCTCGCCGCAGCCAGATCACGCTGTCCCCCACCGTCAGATACGTGGCGGGCGGCGCCGGCAGCCAGCACACGGCACCCACGATCGAGTATGTACAGCGCAGACCACCGTGTATCACTTGAGCTGGGTTATGCTACTCTGTCTCTGATCTCACTATGAGTTTCGTCAGGTTAAAAAAAAAAGACTTTTAAGCATGTAAGGTGTATTATACTAGGGGTGTGGTTAAGTAATTTACTCTGTCATCAGACTGATCTCATGAGTTTTGTATTGGTAAAAAGACTTTTAAATACTATATGGCATGTACGGTCTATTATACTAGAGGCATGGTAAAGTATTTTACTCTGTTATCAGACTCTGATCTCATGAGTTTTGTAGTGGTAAAATAACATTTGTAATACTATATAGCATGTAAGGTCTTGTGATGTAACTACAGCATTGTACTTGTTTACTTGTTTTTAGATACCGAGATCCTAAATCCAAGAAAGTCTACCAGGCACGTCTAGCATTCCAGGTAGGAACTATCTATAACTCCTTGTGACATTAAAGCATTTTTACTGTATTGTGTATTAATGTAAAAAAGGGAAAATTAGATATGTTTTTGAAAGACTTTGTCACTGTGTTTAGGTTTGTGTGAAGCCTGGCTCGTACAAGATCTGTGGTCAGTCAATGACCGGCGCCAACGAACCGATTGACCCCAAGTTTAGCAACACAGAGGTGGAGTGGGTAACCAAGGAGAAGGGGGCCACCGTGCTGTGTGCCCTGCTATGTAAGCTGGAGCCCTGAACAACCAACCACATGCGGGGATCTATGTGGATAAAAACTGGACAAGTATTTTATGGCCCAGTGAACAAGCGCCTGTGTGGATAAAAAAAAAAAAAAAAAACAACAACAAAAAAACAGTTTTTTATGCCCCTAATGCAGAACTGTATGTTAGGCTTTGCTTGCTGGTAACTTGAATTCAAACTGTGTACCCCAGATTCTAAAATGTTTCTTGCATTCATTGGAAAAAAACATCCAATTTAATTGTGTGATAAAGCACAGCTTTTTCTTGTCCAGTTATAGGGCGATGCTTAATGTACAGTCCTGCAATGGTAAAAACTGCGATGGTTGTTTACTGACCAATCTAGGGCATTCCCTGTAAAGGGAAGCCATGAACTATAGATGTTCACCATCACCACTTGTAAATCCTTGCATGGGTAATAAGTAACCTGGTTTGGACAGCCATGGAGGGCCATTTTTGCTTTGTCTTTATATATCCGGTGCACATAAAATTTGATTGCATAAAATTGGAGTGGTGATGGATAATAGGATGGGATTTCAGTATCTGTTGTTCCGTGACACGATGCACTATGGAGTGTCTGTTGTATGTGTTAGGTATGTGTAACTCAGAAGTAGAATGATTGTTTTGAGAAATTTGAATCCCTGG
Organism: Streblospio benedicti; assembly: GCA_019095985.1. Classification (NCBI taxonomy): domain Eukaryota; kingdom Metazoa; phylum Annelida; class Polychaeta; order Spionida; family Spionidae; genus Streblospio; species Streblospio benedicti. Next base: position 14,216,331 of record CM032667.1, on the reverse strand, counting down.
CTCTATAGCTGGCAGCTGATAACTGGTGTTATAGATTTGCTTGAAAGTTTCAAATTTGTCTGAATTGTCAACTTGATGGAGTGAATTTGAGTCGTACGATCGGAATGTTATAAAAGTCAGTAGTAGTGATATTTAATTATTTTGTATTGAAAAATTCTTTTAGTATCAGTAGAAAATTATGGATGTGATTAAAATTGAATATTATTTGGTGAAATTCATACTGCAGATTATTGTACTACTTCTCAAATCTATTTGTTTTGGGAAAAATCAAAATGTGTTGTGTGGAACCCTGAATGTAGAAAAAGTAGACATCATAGGTTATGATCAATGTTAACATTCCCATTGGGCCTACTTTACTTGTAACTTTAAGGGAGTAAACAAATAATTCTATTTATTTTTAATTTCAAGTTATTAGGATTTAAATTGTAAACTATCTGAATCCACCGGTGGATCATGTTTGTTTGCTTTACATGACTTTTCTTGTGGTCGATATTTTGAACATGACTATTTTATTGTGGTCTATATTTTGAATGTATAAATACATTGTAAATTGTTTATAGTTTATGATGTACAGTCATAATTTTCAAAAACGACCATAATTTGAATATGCATTAAAATTTCCAAGTCTGCAAACACATTGAAAATGAACAATAACTGTATGGTTTGTTTTTGGCACCTTTACAGGTTTAATCCAGATTAGGCAGGCACTGCATGCTTTGAATATTGACTATTGCCTTTCGCTTAAATTTTTAGTGTATTTTGCAGTGTTTTTTACAATATCTATAAAAATTCTTAATACTGGTGAAACAATCTTGAGATCTGAGTCAGTAGAGTAAAGAATATTACCCGGTATGTACTGTGATAAAATAATAAAAGTATTTTAAAAGCATTATATTCTGTTTGTTACAAGATAATTATACCAAGTTTTAATATGATGAAGACTTGTAGCTACAACTACTATTTTTATTTTTTATTTTTATACTGTGTAGAGGTTTTCGCAAATAGTATACAAGAAATGTAGAATCTGCTTCCCCCCCATTTATTTGATGTAAGTGCACAGTTTGAACAATAACAATGACTTGAGTCTTTTTAATGGATCACAAGGTACATCGCAACTCACCCCTTGTATATTAACCTTAGCTCTCTTTAATCCAGCCAAACCAGATAAGGATAATTTTACAAATA
>CM032667.1:14188355-14215046 GCA_019095985.1 Streblospio benedicti | reverse complement strand
ATAAGCTCCATGTTAAAAAAAAATACTGTCCGCTAGGAACAGTCCTGTTAATTTGTCTATCAAGGAATCAATCAATCAATCAACCAACTAATCAAATTACCCAACCAATCTAATGAACCAACTATCCACCCAATTTCCAATCAACTGACCAACCAAACAAGCAGCCCACAAGCCGCTCAGACGAATTATTCACCCTCAGTGGTGCTAGCCCAGGCTTTACGTTGCCATCCGCACCTGCCCACCAAACTGCAGCCATGTCTAAATGAATAAACCTACCAATTGGTCTATCAGCTATCCACCCACCCAAACAAACAACCAAACTGTCAAACAAAGTACTGAATAACTAACCAAACTAGCAACCAAACAACAAAAAAATGTTGACAAACTTACCACCCAACCCATCAATCACCCATGCCCCCAGCACCCACCCACCCACTCTCACTGCAGTGCTGGCGTGGACTCTCCCCTGCCCTCTGCGCCTGCCCACGTGACTGCAGCTGTCAGTCTTGATGCCACGAAAGGGGTGACGCTCATGTTCAGCGGCAACACACTGTATACGTTCAACTTCACATTCAAAGCGTGGGAGCTGCAAGGTGAGGTGCTCGCCCCATGCGCCATGCCGCCACCGCCGTAGGCAGCCACAGGATCCAGGGGATACCTGGTTTTTTGCTATAAGAACGTTGGTTTCATGTTTTTTAAAACCTCCGTCAGCTTTCGTACATTGTGAAATTTGATGGTTGCAACGTCCTGGATAGGCCACTGGAGGCAGATAGAGGAAGGTTGAGGTGTTGTTCTGATCTTTACTGGCAGGATCATAATGGATACCTACTATTGCAGCTCAATATGTTATTTATAAAAAGTGCTTTGTACATTAATGCTTAGAGTTCAAATAAAAGGAAGAACATATTTATATGAACATTGTTTCAGTTCTAATTACCATTTGTAGACCTGTAACTTTGTAGGAAACCATTGTGCTTAAATATAAAAAATTGAGGCATATTAAATCAAATTCAGTAAATCATAATGTTAAATATGTCACTACGTCCCTGTGTTCAGGGACCTGCAAGGAACTCTGATTAACATATTTAAATTGATAGTATGCACATTTTTACCTTTTTGAAAACTAACAATTTTCTAGGGTGCACTTTATCTTTAAAGCTAAATACTATTTTAATTCTGAAACTGGGGTGAGGCAAGGTGACCCTATCAGTCCATTACTATTTAAGATTTTTATAAATGATCTCCCTCAATATATCGATGTAAATATAGATAAACCAACTTTAAATGATGTTAACTTCAGTTATTTAATGTATGCTGATGATGTTGTGTTACTGGCCTGTAATGAAAAAGACCTTCAAAAATCTGTTAAAGGTGTTGAGAAATTTTGCTCTGATTGGGGTCTTGAGGTGAACACAAGCGAGTCAAAAGTAATAGTTTTTAATGGTAGTAATTCGATAACAAAATCTAACATTTTCTACAATAGTGCTAAGTTAGAAGATGTATATGCATATAGATATTTGGGTGTGCTATTTCATATTAGTGGTAAGACTATCCATGCTAATCAAGATCTACTGGACCGAGGCATGAAAGCCATGTTCAAACTTCTTGGTTGTTTCAAGCATTGTAAACCATCTTTATCTGTCGGCTTACACTTATTTGATCATGTAAAACCTGTTTTATTATATGGTGCAGATGTATTTGGTTACAGAATTACCAAATGTAGTACATTTTTTAATGAATTTTATAACGATATATTCGAGAAATGCCATCGTAAATTCTTAAGATATATGCTTTGTGTAAACAAGAATGCTTCAAACATTGGTATATATGGTGAGTCTGGTAGGTTCCCTTTATCGGTGAATTGTGTTACCTCTTTTGTTAAATATTGGTATAGACTAGAGCATGGTCTTAAATCTCAGAAATTGCTTCATAAAGTGTACAACTTTAATAAATCTTATAATAGTAAATGGTGGAAAAGTATTGAAAAAATATTAAACTTAGCAAAATTAAAGGTTGAGGCGAGATGCCACAATGGGGAATAAGCTCAGATTATACAGAATTTTTAAGCCTCATTTTGGAGCAGGAAAATATCTATTATATTGTCAAAATAACACCTATAGAAGCAATATCTGTCGTTTAAGAATTAGTTGCCACAAACTCTTAATCGAAACAGGGAGACATATGAAACTTAAACCAGAGGACAGAATATGTAAGCATTGTAATTTAAATGAGGTGGAAGATGAAGTACACTTCCTTACTAAATGTAAACTATATACTAATGAAAGAAAGAACTTTCTAGATAAAATCAAGGCAATCTTCCAAATTGAACACCTCAACAGCCAGGAACTGTTCAGTTTTATAATTAATAATCATGATAAAAATGTTATTCTCAAGCCCTTGGGTATTTCATAACTCAATGTTTTAAGAAACGGCTTACATAGTCTGGGACATAAAATACTACTGTTGACTAATATTTTGTTTCTGTTTATTTTTAATCAAAATGAATATTATTTCACTCATATGATATTAGCCCTTGCTTTTTTTTATTATAATTTTATATTTAAATACATGTCTTGTAAAAGAACTTTCTGATTCAATAAAATTCTATCTCAAAGTATTTGAATGTGGCTGGTGTTGATTTGAGTAATTTCAGACTATAGACTCTACATTGTGTTTGGTTCGAATGATTTATGAATCTTTTCTTCTGTCATAAATGTTCTGGGTATCACTGTGCTGATTTTGATACATGTAACTAGACTGTTACCCCGAGTCACTTATTCTGATACAAAATGTAATTTAACATTTAGTGACCGATAAAGCGGAGGGCAGTGATTGGCTGATATAGGTTGCTTCAAGTGCTCTTCAACATTATGATTTAGGGGGCACCCAGATTTTGCCAAAAATTTTACTCACAATTTTTTTAATCTCAAAGCACCATATATCAACGTTGAGTATATAAAAAGTTGATTTTTGAGATGCAGATTTTTCCAATTTTTTGCATTTAAGATTCTTGACATGAATTTATCTTATCTAAGCATACATAGTTTACGTCACAAATAAGGACAAAGGTTGGAACTCAAAACAAAGGGCCCCACATCGAATCACAGATGGGGGCCCCACTAAACCTTAATCGGGCACTGGTTAGCACTATTTTCAAGACAAGGCCACCCCAGCACTGTGACATTGATTTATCAATGCTAAAGAACCAAGTGCCACTAGTTTTACTGGGTGGACAAGGCATGTAACAAAGAAAATATGGTACTTCAACTTGTACATTTGTGACTGATATGTATTCTCTACTGAATGTATCAATGTAATATTAAAATAACAAGAGGTAAAATGAAAATTATTAAATTCTGGATTATTGAATTATTAATTAATTATTAAATTATTAATACATGTATGTCTATTTAAATTAAATTACATATTTAGAGTAGTTTTCAACCGAGCAGAGTACATGCATGTACTGTCTAGACTAATATAAATGTGTAAGTAGTCTACAGAGTGAGAAAATATAAATGTCTTGTAAAAGCTTGGAAAATATCAGGACTGTACTGCACATAAAATATTAAAAATTTTTTATTAAAGTTGTGTGGATATTTTTAAAGATTTTTGATTGAATTTCATGTCATATCCCACTAAATAGACTTGCTGAGCCATTTGAATATATACATTTTTATCTATATGCAGCTTTTCATTTTTGGATATTAATCAGTGTTGAAAAGGCAGGCCAATGTTTTTAGAACAACATAGCCTTAAAAACTCCAGCTGAAAGCTACAGTCCTGTTTTTAGTATTTCCAATGTTGATCCAGCCTTGAATTTTTCTTGGTGTTTTACTGTCTGAGATGGTGAGATAGTTCAGGCAAGTGGAGAGAAGCATCAGTTGTATAAACCAATGCAGAAAACTTGCTCTGCCAGGAATGAGAAAGCGTGGCCGACTCCTTAAAACTGTTAAGAAATACCTGCTCATTTAGAAAATGACAACCATGCACTTGAATGATTGATAACTCGCATATTTGTGACAGAGTGGTAGGAATATATGGTAGGGATAGGACACTTGTGAGGTAGATGAGTCAGCCACGGCACACCTTCAAATTGAATAGTTAGGGCCTCTCAAATAAGTTAGGATGAGATCAATATATACAAATTGCGTAGCATTTATTTAACATTCAAATTAGTAAAAAATAATATACTCTGTGTTAAGAGCTTCATCATTGGCCAATAGCAGCAATATCTTAGTAGATCATACTGATTCATTAAACATAATGATATCAATAATTCATTACCATCACTAACTTCCATGAACATATACCGGTAAAAAAATCAATTTTTAATATTTAATTGAAAACAGAAAGACAAGAAAGTCTTAATGTTGCACAAGCACTTACATAACGACACACTGCATATATTTACTGGCTAATAAATGTTGCACATTATAGTTCCAATTACAGCATATTAACATTGATAAATCGACATACAAAATAATCATTTCATAGTAAAATCAAAATAACATGGGTGGTGAACAAATATCACAAAAATTATGTTGAAAGTATGTATTGTGCTGATACAAAGTTATTTCCACTACTTATTGCCAAATAACCTTTTTTTTCTAAGGCACTTATTTCATCATTTTCAAACTAAATTTACAAATTCATCATTTTGATCAGGTAAAGCCAAATTAAAATGTAAAAATAATTCTCATAGTTAGGACCACAACAGACCTAAACCCAGTGAAAGAAAATACGTTGGATTGGTCCCATATTATCTAAATGCATGAGATTATACAGTCCTTGGATGTGAAATATTGACTAAATATAGGGATTATTAAATATTTCCAAAAGCATATAAACAGCTGTGCCTCCATATTTGACATTTTAGTTTGAACCATTTCCAATAATTTACAGAATAAGTGTCTTAAGAAAAAAATGTTATGGGCCAAAAACTAGTAGAACAAAACTAATTGAGTGCATAAAGTAAACTTTGAGGCATCACAAAGGTATTTTCAGTGACAGATTCAGTGCCTCATGGGATGCATGTAAAACTGTGATGAAAGCCCCAGGATCTATGATGATGCACTAGCAGCACTACCATTATAGCATTTTAAGAATAAAGAACACATTCACAATTTGAAAATCACAGACTATCAACTGCATAATGCAAGGTCAGTGTTTATGCATGAATCACCCATGTTGCTCGTACAGTACAAACCACTGGATAGGGTTACTTTTGAAGCTTTCATTTTTTCTACAAGACACCACCAGACTAAATGCCGCTTGAGATTAAAAACTTGAGTACACACATACCAGTATTTGAAATGTAAATCTAGTCTGAAGATGCCTAACGCAGAATAGACGCTTTTTTTTAAAGTAACTATATCCTTTATCATTGTAAAGTTAAGACAACAAAGATAAATAAATCATTGTAGACAAATTTACAAACTAATTAACGTGCATTTAAATGCTTTCCTCCCACCAGCACCAAGATTCTTCTCTCCATCTCCTACACAGACACTTCAGACATGCAATCATTTTTCTGTGCGCAGGCACTGCACTGTTTCACTCACTGAAAACTGCATTTATCATTAACAAAGTCTCCCACACTCGCACGCTCTACCTAGCACAGACTCTGCTTGGCCTGTAGGAAGTGTGCGCTGTTGCTAACGACGACGGGCACACTGCCTCCGAGGCCCTTTTGCATGCTGTTGAGGTCCGTCTGGATGCCGCCGACCATGACCAGCTCACCGCGGCCCTCCACCAGTGAGTAGAAGATGGTCTCCTCGGGCGCCTCGCGACCCGGGTATTCGCTAATCGGCAGCCATGTCACCGTGAGCTCCGACAGCGCGCGCGACACGTCCATCACGTGCACGAACATCGGATGCTGGGTCTGATGCCGTCTGCTCGCGGCACTCGTCGAGTTTGCTGCCTCCCGCGCCACTTTGTGAGAATTGCCCGGCTTCGACGACGATTTATTACGCAGCTTCTCCTCGTACTTCTTCAGAGTCTCGAGCTGCTTTTGCCGGTTTTTCATGGCGTTGGGCCGCACCGAAGGAAGTCCGGCGCGCGGCGAGGACGCCATGCTAAACGGCTTGCAGCTGGAAAGTTCTAGATCGTGACTCGAGCTGCTTGCCGAAAGGCTAGCTCCGCCGCCAGCAGCAGCATCCTCTCGTTTGCTGTCTTTACTGACGCTGCCAGCACTGCTAGACGTGGAGGGGCAAGCACAGTCATCAGATTCACAGTCTGCTTCAAAAGAAGCACCACTTCTGCTTAAGCTTTTGCTCGCTTCCTCCGATCGAGTTTTACTCCGCGCTTTAAAGTTCACATACTCGCTGACGGGACTTGGGTCCCTGCCAGCTCCTTCTGGACTCTGGTCTCTCTTAGACAGCTCCGCCATTTTGGTCTGACCTGCTTTGGAACTAGGCCAGCTGTATCCTCGATTGCTTGATCTTGGCGGACTGTTGGGAAGCTTGAACTGCCGATATGAGGATCTGCGATTCGTGTTTGGAATATCATCTTGGTCGCCTGTTGATAAGAATTTAAATTCTTAAGCAAAAAGTTTTGAATCTTGTATCTATAATTCTTCGACATTGGTAAATACTGTTCATGTTTTATAAATCAATTTTGAAGACAGAATCTATAATTACTTTAAGTATTCAAATATTAATATATCAGTTATAAATGTTAGAACAATTTCTCAGTAGTGGTCTCCAATAAAGTTTGAGACTTACGTTTATGGACACATTCACAGATAAAGACTATAACATAAAAACAACCCACATATACATGTACAGAGACTTGCTTTTATACAAAAATACACATACATGAGCGAGTCATCACTTTCTTCTGTTAAGGCTCAGCTCACAGTAAAATTTAGCTTTATTCTGATCTGTAGGACAGGCGCCAGTAACATTTACTATACACATCACCAGTCTCTGGCTGTGCTAGCTAGATAAACCAAAAGCTATGGCGATCACTCACTGGAACTCTCCTGACTGGAACTCTCCCCGCTGGTCTCGGGGAGGCTGCGTTTGACCTGCTGGCTGACCCGCAGGCTGACCCGCCCCACACCCAGGTCTTCATCCTCGCCAGCCGCTGACCCACCGGAGGCACCTACATGGTAAATAGGTAGGGTGAGAAAATAGTGATGATGTCATTGGGCCTGACAAGGAGACAGAGACAATTACACGGTAAAATCATACAGGTCAGGCCAGTCAACTGTTGATTTAGGTGATAATAAGCACTATGTGCTATGGTTGCAATGTATAGTATGATCCTCGGGGAGTTGAAAAGGCAATGCATTTGTTACAAGGTGCTAATGACCCGGTGTATGAGGCTGAGGAAACAGGTACCTATGCACTAGGTAAAGGGAGAGAAAGAAAATACATGTATACTGTGTGACAAGGAAATCAGACATTGTGATTGGGGATGAGAAGGCTGCGGCACCTACACTGTTTAGACTATGCCTGACAGACAAAAAAACTTCAATATTTACATGCTTAGGCAAAGACTTGTTATCTACCAATTCTTGACTCAAAGACTAAAAGACCATGCTGCTATATTTACTACAACACAAGGTCATAATTACATGATTTACGTTAATCGTTCCAACAGTGAATTTGAATCTAATAATTAAAAAAATCACAATTTGTAAAATTCCTTTAATTTTTCTTGCAGTGAATTTTACTTTTTCCCTGTTTCTCTATTTTTCAGTCGATGGCCACCCTGACCCTTCAAAAAACAAAAAGAAAGCTTGTTCCTACCACTAAACTTGTCAAATGAGAAGCATGTTTTGTCGTATTCACGATGTTCTCACGCCAGAACTAAATGATCTGACTCTAGTTTAGTTAGCTGGGTGCAGAATCGAACGGGTGGTGTTTGCCACTTTTACGGCGCCTTAGGTGGACGGAATGGTTTAGAATAGAAAACAAAGTGGCTGCTACCTGAGGCGCCCTCGGCTGCCTGTGCTGTGTGCGACCCGGCGCCACTCTCCGGCCCCCAGCCCCGGGGAGGCAGCACCACCTTCTTGCCGGCAGCAGCCGGGAGGGGCGGTGGTGGGGGCGGCGGGGGCAGCTTCACGGGCCGGTTGGTCTTGCTGAGAACCACCACGCTGTCCCCAACCTGAAGCAGCACCAGCACAGCACCCACGTAACATAACAAATCAAATAGAATTATAATTGGACAAAACGCTTTGTTGGTAGGTTTACATTACAAAGACAGATGTTCATCAAAGTGTCCACTATATGAAGAAAAATGGGTTCCCAAATATAAACAATGTCACATTGAAACTGCACGATGATCACAAACTATGTTACTTGCTCTGTAAAAAAAACTACACGTGTGAATGTCGTTGCCAGGACATTTTACATACGACAATTGTCGATGGGGAATTTGAATAGTAAACATTTAGGAACGAATTCCCAAATTCAACATGCCATGCGCTGCGTTGAATGAGTGTATACCTTGCAGGCGGGTGGCACCAGAGCCTGGGGCGGGCAGTTGTCCGGCTGCAGCACCTTGAGCTCGGTCCACGTCCACACGTCTGTGTCCAGGGAGAGCAGCCATACGTCTGTGAAAACCTGAAACAACAGCAGCTCCACAGTTCGCAAAACACTCACTTTACGTGCATATCCACGCCTCAATCTTTAAAAAATACACAAAATTTTATAAACTTGTTGCACGCGGCAGCCCCTTTTCTAAAACCAAGGCTCTGCCTGTGCACAGGCATGGTTGGTGATGTCAGGGTGTCTGAAGCTCTTCAGGAAGTGAATTTAAGATATGTTTAAGAACTTTTAACAAGGAAATAAAATGTTTTTAATCGATTGCAACTGCAATTTTTCCTAGTCTGCATTTTAATGAAAATAATTATGAATAGCAACAGACACATTAAAAGAGAAACTAAAACCCTTTAGATTCCCTTTAGGCTTATGGCAATATACAACATTCTCTTTGCTTTAATTTTCCTTCAAAACAAAATAAGACCTTTCTGTTTAAATATTTCAAAGGAAACCCTTGATAACGGGAAATCCATAAGCAATAGGATGCCTAGTCAAGAAGCATGACAGCCAGTAAATTCTTTTGATCCCGGTATCTGATGCCCTAATAGTGGGGCTGTAAGACTGCCCGATACTTTTGGTACCCAGGCCTGGTCAGTTCGATATTAATATGTAGAAGTAACGCTTTCCATGGTAGTTTAGACCAAACATAAGGTTTGTTGCGCACCTGGTTGGGTCCGCCGCAGCCTCCAATCACCAGCAGGTGGCTGCTGTCCAGCGCCACCTACAGGAGCACAACAGTAACAGTTGGAATCAGCAATTTGCATCTGGATGTAATTTAGGTTAGCATTACTCTTTTCAGATTCCATGGTTACAACTGTTAAGAGTTTCGTAAAAAAAAAAGTTAAATATTTTTTACTTAGTAAACCATCTTTTCTTGTTTTATCTCTTATCCAAAATATTCTATTTACTAGGGAGAATAAATTCGCCAATGATTCATTTTTCCTTTTTCTCATAATTGACACCAGTATTAAAGGGGTAAAGTGGGACAATGCTTCCATTTTGGAGATGTGAGTCATAAATATGTCAACGACATTAAAATAATAATAAAAGATCAAAGGCTTACATACAGGTTTACAGTAATACGACAGTACCTGAGAGTGTCCATATCGGGGCAGTGGTTTGGGCCCGGTAATGTCCCGCTTATGCCACGTGAACTCGACCAGGTCCAGAACCCACACATCATTACAGCTGCAACAAGCAAATGCTTACAGTTCAAACTCCTATCATTCAAATTTATGGATGTATCAAAAGAGGAAGTTAATTAAGTTGATTATTACAGTTTTAAAAACTGTCCAATCTACTATCACCTCCTGTATACACCTTTCTATCAATAGAACTGCACAAACAAGTGACACACACAACCACAACAATTTTTCGTCGTTCATGCATTTTTCTCACTTGGACCCCACAGAACATGATAACACAACACGCCCGGATGGTTATGTGGTCATTCGAATACGGAATAATACCGGCGTGGCATAGTCTTACAATATGGCGCCGGTAAAAAGAGCAAGATTTGTATAATATTTAATCTGCATTAACAGGGGCATGCGCTAATAAGATCGAATACGGAACCTGAGTCCGAGCCCGTGTGAGCCGCCGAACACAACCATGAGCGCGCGTTCGAGCAGCACGGTGGCGGCGTGACCGGCTTTCCCTGGCGGCGCCGGACTCAGCACCTTGTCCGTCCAGCGACACGACACTGTGTGGTACACGTGTAGCTGGTTGAAGAACCTACAACATACGCGGTGCAAAGTGCAGTCACCGACAAGTTCTGTCAAGTGTTTCTAGCAAGCATTAATTTGAAAATGTTACACAACAGACTGTCATCGCTTATCAAGTCTGATGGTGGTTACACCATGAAGTTGGCCACTGAATAATCGCTGTACCTTGCAGCCTGGTGCAAAGGGTATGGTGTGGGATGACTCCAACCTCCAAACAAGATGAGGTTGTCCTCGTAGGCCACCATCGAGGCACACGCCTTTGGGGAAGGATACACTCCTGGAACACATGATAGAAATGAGTACACTGCAAAGACAGATCCAGGGCTTTCTCTTGCCACTCTGCTGGCCTGGGACTGGACACCCTTTGAACGACTTCTGTTAGAAAAACCTGTTTTTGATTTAATTTGTTAATTTTTTATGCTACTAACAGTCTGTCATTGTTTCTACGTTTCAGGGTACTTAATGAAAACAAGTTACAAGTTTTGATAATTATGAAAATCAAGTATATAAATATATAAATATTATTAAAAATATAACATTATCTTAGTTTAACAAGCAAATGTTTGCAGCTAATGACAACAAATTCACCAGTAGCAAGTGGTCGAATCCACTGACGGGTTGCCAGATCTAGTCTCCACAAATCATTAAATGTTGTCTGAGATGACGTACATCCTCCATATACGTACACAGACTTCCCATGGTAACAAGCACTGTGGGAGTATCTGAAATGCAATGAAAGCATCGTTTCAAATATCTAATAATTCAGTACAATCTGTCCAACTTATACACATCTTATTAAATAAGATATTATAAGCAATACATATTAAGCATTTGAAACATGGACATAACTGCTACAGAAAATGGAGTTTCTTGCTAGATGCGAACGCCAGGACCTCAACATATGTTAGCAGGTCATCACTCGTACATTTTAGTGACGTGATGATCTACTCACGTATGTCAATGTGGTGGCGCACGCATCAACCCCCTTTATGCATTAGCACTTGCGTATTCTCCACATGCCAGTAGTTTGTCAAGGTCCAGTCCAGGGGCAATTTGTTTACAGGTGGTCCCTTGGCTTCCATAACCGTTGTTGAAGAATTGTTTACATATGTCGATATGTAAAATATTTACCTTTCAGTCAAAATGGGCCCCTGAGGTACAGGATTCAAAAACCATTCCAAATTGTTTTCCATTATTGCCTTGTTGAAGTTTTGAAAAACTTGCAATGGTACACCTATAAAATAGATGTCATAATTTGAAATATATAAACAATATTTTTTAAAGATTACAAAAAATGTTTGTGCTATGTTGGGGATATACCATTCATAGAGCTATCATGTATCTATAATGCAATTGATTTAGTAGATGCCAGTGCCATCATTCACAAGAGTCAGAATAGTGCTACTGCTATGCTAGTAAAATTATTATGACTGTACATATGTGTCTGTAAATTAGTTGACCAGGTCACCTTGTTTATTTTATAATCAAACTCACTCGCTACTGTTTTTGCACACATTGTGATGAAACCCTGCGGATGAAACTGCAAAGCCTCGTGTAATGCAAGTGTTGGAAACGTATGCTTGGTGCAATCTCCCAGTTAAGTAACCTTAAAAAGGTACTAACACTCCCCAAAAGTTACTCATCCTGACCTGACAAGTTGCTAAACAAGCTCAGCAGCTACTCATATGCAGGATGAGTGAATTGAATTTAGCACTAGTTCTCTCCAATTTCTACTAGTTTGGACTAGTTACTAAATGGAAGACTGCTGCGGTCATTCCAACATGTCAATATCATGTACTTGTGCCGGTTTGGAAACACTTGTCAGAATGACTGCGCACACATTTACCAAAAGGTCAATTACCTCCTATACTTAGGACACTGAATAAGTAGCAGTTTACAATTCCAGCAAAATACTTAAGGATTTTCTTTAGACACAACAAAATTTGGGCCATATCACTTTGTGTTGTCATGATAAATGGCCCAGTACACTGGCCTAGTGTATGAATATATTGCATCCTAGCCAAAAAAATAGATATGGCAATACATGCACCTAAGTTTTAGGATGGAGGCAGTGTAATCGTGTATGATAGGATGTCAAAGTTTACCTCGCATAATTTTTAGCCATCTTTTACAAACTAACATAGCAGATTTGAAGTCTCTGTATGGTGACAGTCGGCTAAAGATGTGGTCCAATATTTCATCTGGTAGATCATTTAGATATGTGATTTGGTTACACATCACTCCACCGTCGGATTGACTCTCCATGTCACTATATTTTAATAAAATTGATATATTTTGTAACACTTTTGACAAGCCGGAAGTGCCTATAACGGTAAAAGTTCATACGAATAACAGCTGAACATGGTTGTATTATGTCGTTTGATCGGGACTGTTAAATATATATTTTGAAAATGAAATCATGTGATTATAATAATATTTAACGATAAAGAACGTTTAATTAGTAGATAGATATAATTAACAAATACTAAATATACTGAAACAAACAGTGTAAGTGGTATACACGCGCGAATAACATAAGGTTGCACATACATTGTCTTGCAAGAGAGCCGTTCTTCACAAATCATGTAGATTCAGTGGATTGTAGATGAGATCCTCGAGTCTAGATATAGTCAGGGATCTAGGGGACCACTCAGTATTTATGACAAGGTGGGGTAGGAGGATTTTAGGGCGGGCCATGAACTTTTGTCACAATGTTTGGAGGGGGGCTATCAATTTTTTCACACACTTTTTTTTGAGGGGGGCTATCAATATTTTGGACTAAAATTTACTTATTTTTATATGTTGATATTGATCAAATAGAATTTCGATTTAACTGACAATGATTGTGCTAATTGTTGACGGGGTGGGGGGGTCATCAATTTTTATCACATGAAATTGAGGGAGGTCACCAATTTTTTCACAGAGATTCAAGGGGGAGGGCTATTAATTTTTTCACAGCATTTTTTGAAAATCCTCCTACCCCACCCTGTCATAGATGCTGAATCGTCTCTAGTCTCCTGTACATGCATTCCTGTGCAGGCTGTGGCGGTGGGGGTAGTGGATTTATTTATTTATGATAAATGGTTGTTACTGACAACTGCAGAACAAATACCTAGCCGTATAATATACAGCGTATGTTCGTTCCTGGGTCTCTCACAGGGTATTAACTCAGCTCTACGTGTAGGGCTAAACAAATACCTTAAATGTCAAGTAAAAAAAAAAAAAAAAAAAAAAAATAATGACAGGGAAGAAACTATGTAAGCAAATGAAAATTTCATTGAAATATAACTAATGTGAAATGTTTAAAACCACATTATTGGAATAACGTTCATTCACGGTTTTCCGTTCATTTGTCTATAGAAAAAAGTGCTGAGAGAGCCCAGCGTTGCTAGAACAGCTTTGACTCATTGGCAATAATGGTGGGTTCAAAACCACTAGTATTTACTGAAAGTACAACTTGCTGAGTGGTGAAAACGGTTCGAAACCATCCAATCTCGTTCTCACGACTCATGAACTCTGAGCTCCAGGGAGCACTATATATACGAGATGCTAGTGCGCATGCACACAGACTGATAAAAATGGCGGTGCCCATAAAGGCCATCTCATATTATACGAGACAGTTTCATCAAATATTTTCATAACAAACAGCCAAGAGTCTCCCAGATTGCTTCAGCTGCGACACAATAAAGAATGTATAAGCTAGTGCATAATTGCAGCTGTAAATGTGATCGTTATTGGTATTGCAGAAACTAGACTAAAAACTAACAGAAGTACTTTGAAGTATATGTAATTTTCATTAGAATGATTACTAGCTAATGCAATACTTATTTTTTTCCAGCATTTCAAAATGTCTCTCCGAGATACCTGCCTGGAGCTGGATTCTGTTCTTCTGAACTACATGGACACTCTGGGACAAATATATTCGTTGCAAAGAAAGTTAGAGTCGACCATGAATGATGGCTATCTGCTCATGTCAAAAGTATGTGAATCCTCATTTTAGTTTATTATTTCCATGGGGTATAGGATAAGAATAACATTAAAAAAAGAATACATGACATATAACCTGGGGATATGTATAGCATATGGAATGGGGATCGATGGTACAGTGGTTAGCACGTAGGACTACGAAACGTGAATTGCTTGCGTCGTGACCACGGCAGACTCGGTGTCGCCAAAACTGTTATATCTGCCACTGAATTGTTGATCTTCACACAGCGTGTTGCCACTGTCTAATGTAATACTAGACTGTGGCGACACCAAGCATGAGGTTTGGAAGCCTCGTTAAGAAAAACTTCCCGCGCCTTTAATCAGTAGGTACATGTTACGGTGAGCTGATTAATAGGAATAGAGAGTGTTGACGGCCATGCACAACCTATTACCACTTAAAACACCCAATGTGCAGGTATTTGTTCCCTGTACCAATACATAGGTTCAGGAGACAAGACATTCGACAGCGATGAGTCAATCCATCATAGCATATGGAAGCAAGTAATTTCGATTTTAGGCTTGCACATTTCTGTATGTATTATGTACTTGATGACTGGCTTAAGAATGTCTATTTGTATGATGTTCTTCTGCCTTTACCCAGTAATGTTTTGAAAATAGAATATTTACAAGATGCAGTCTTTTATATGCTCATTACATGGGCTTTTAGATTTAAACATATCCGGTAATAAATTTGCAGTGGGCCTTTTCACGATTGTGTATTAACATTAGAATTTCAAGGGAGCAGATTTTGATATGTGACATAATAGTTACCCGGGTCTGAACACAAGTGTGGGTACTTAGATGGTTATTCAGTATAAACAATATCTCTTTGTGTACCATAGGCACGCTACAGTATGGGGAATAAGGCAGTGGGCGCTCTTCAGTACAATATGGAGGACATGAATACTGCCCACATGCATATTGACACTGTTAAAGATGGAGAGGATGTTACATTCCACATTACTTCAGGTATCAACCTTTTTATGTTTAGAAGATAACACATAATAAAATCAAGTGATTTATCGTAGAGCACATCAAACAGGACCCGTAGACGTAGGTCACACACATCCCTTATGTTTAAAAAAAAATATATATGGCATCCAAACAAGTAACAAATAATATTACTACCATGAACACGATTGTTTTCCGTTGACAAAGTGCCCAAGAATGTAAAAACATGTTCAAAAATTTCTAGTACAGGAGAATAAGATATTAAAATAAAAAATGTTAACAAAATGTACCATAGATCATGTAATTCTAGTGAATCATAAAGATAGTGTTTATCATACAAAAATAAGGAACTTCATTTTGACACCTCAAACACTATTGTTGGTTCATTAATTGCTGTGCTACAATGGTTTAAACAAAAAAGTATATGGGATGTGTGTGAAGTTGTTGAAAGTTATTAGCAAGTTTGATATCCAAATCGTTTTCTGTATAATATATTATTCAAAAGTTACAAATTATTATTGAAAATCATTGGGTATCATAAAAAAAAGAAATATTTTATTTTTGCAATATATCACCTGTCGTAGACATAAAAGCAAACATACACCGCATCAAACACTATTGTTGGTTCATAATAATTGCTGTGCTACAATTTCAAAATAATTTAACAAACAAAAATGTATATGGGATGTGATTTGTTTAATTATTGAAAATTTTAATATTGCATCTCATCTTAATTATTATGAGCTTTTGATATCCAAATGGATTTTCTGTATCCTTCAACAATTCATATTTCAAAAGTTTCAAATTTTCATTCAAATTTCATCATTTTTTTCACAGTATCCATTTGTATGTTTATATGATCATAATTCATACCTCATACATGTCCCTATGGGTAAAAATTGACACAGCCCCAGGTGATCATCACGTTTTTAGTGTAAAACTCTTATGTTTGTCATAATGCAAACTTTTTTTCTGGAGATGGATAGAAGTCATAGTGCAATGTCTTTGTAGTCAGTTGTTGTAATAATAAACTAATTTTTTTTAAAGCTAGCTTCTCGCAGAAGACTCAAGCTTTATAGTTGTAGGCAGTTCATTATGTTCCCCCCTTTCCGCCACTACGTTTACTATAAGCACATCCATTGCATTGGTGCCCAATTTGAATTTATCAATAATTTCTTCGCCAATGTTACAAATTTCATCATTTTTCAAGTACTGCGCCATGTTTATATGATCATCATTCCATGTGGCATATGTGTTTGTTCTTTTCTGTTTATCCGGCATGCATGCAAAAACTTTTTAGTGTAAATCTCTTTGTTGTGTTTAATTTAATGCAAACTTTTTCATTCAAGAGATGGATAGACAATAGTGCAACCTTGTCTTTTGTAGTCAGTCATTGTCATTTGCAAACTAAATTTTTTTAACTTAAGTTCTGTGTGGCTAGAAATTTATATATACAGTGCAACTTTCTCTTTTTTGCGAAAAAATGAACATAGATACAGGTGAGCAATTTAGGCTCTCATAGAGCCTCTTGCTTTTAAATATAAGATATTTCAAGAAAAAATACGGAAGACAAAGTTTAATTTTAATTTTCGATTATTTGAATCTCTCATTGTCAGGATGGCTGTTAGGCCTCCTTATAAGGGCAATGTCACATGTAGACTGTCTAAGGCTTAGCAGCTAGCCAACCTTTAAAACGTTTTATAGATTTTGCATTGACAACTTTTGCATTAAGGGTATTCCAGTCAAGGAATTGTCCGAGACACTGTTGAGGTCCATAGTGGAGAGCGGTTATCACTACCATTTAACGCACATGTTCAGTGTTATCTAGTTCTCAGGGTGAGAACTCTGTGTTACTCTAATAGTGTTCAGCTTAATTTTAGATGATTCAGAGTACACGTCAAAGTCTTGAAAATATAAGTCACTGTCGTTTAATTAAATTTTTCAAATTATGTGTTTCAACATGGTGGAATTTAGTGTTGTTTGTGAGAAATACTTTCATTGTTTCAGAAATGTCTTCCAACATGTCCAAAAGTAAGGATTCCAACCTTCGTCAGCGTTCCAAAGTAGACAAGTCCAATATCGAGGACTTTGCAGATTTGACTGAGGCTGTGGAAGAGCTGAAAATGTCTGACATGAAGGAGACCAAAGCCTCGCAGCTTAAAGACCCGATCAAATGGTTTGGTGTACTGGTTCCACAAGCGTTGCGACAAAGCCAAGCCAAGTTCAAACAAGTTGTAGAATTAAGCATAGATTTAGCAAATTTGGAACAAAGGTCCATTAGATTGAGCGAGAAGTATAGGAAACTACTCGCTGAGAAGAAAATGCTACTCACTGACCTACCAGAGAATGATGATGATGATGATTGTGTTGGGTTGGAAGATGATTATGACTTTGCAGAAGGATGTGAAGAGGGTAATGACAGTGAAAATTGCAGTGCTAGTGAAGGGAAATTGGAGGAAAATGTAGAGAATATCACTGCAGACAATAAAGATAAAGAACAATGATTAGGTGTTCAAGCTATGTCAGATTAAATTGGTGATTTTAATAATAAAGGCATTTTATGTGCATTTGATTTTTTTAATGTTTGGATATCATAGTTATGAAGTCTTAAATTGTATTAATATAAGAGTCTTGTCATGTAGTAAACAACATGTGGTCTCATTTTTTATTTTATTTTCTATCTTGTTTGTTGTTCAAATATCAAATATCGAATTACAAATTAATATTTCTTAAGCAGAATATATTTCGCACACTTCTTAGGTGACTTCGTAGTTAGTGTGAAAAGGCACCTAAGAAGTGTGCAAAATATATTCTGCTTAAACAATTTTAATTTGTAATTTGATATTTGAACAACAAACAAGATAGAAAATAAAATAAAAAATATATTGTATTAAAATGTTCGCGTATATATGTATTGTTCTGTACTGCTCAGTCGACTGTATTGTGCATATGTGTATTGAGAGTTGATTATAACTGTATTAAAAGTGCAAGTCTATTACATTAACTATGCCACGAATATTTCCTTCTTTTGTTGTTTACAATAGCAATGACATAGCTGTTGCTCAACGGTAACACAATGTTGGTAAAGTATTTATATTAATCAATGCTTTAAATTGGTAAAATTTGAAGGTTTCTTGGTTGTATAAAATTTTATCTTGTTGGGTATATGAAATATTTCCACAAGGCATACAAAAGAAAAGTTTATGAAAGTTTTTTTATCAGCAGCATCCTTATTAGAAAAGCACAGCAAGTCATCGGTACTTGTAGAACTGCATTTACCTCCAACAGCAAATTTCTCTTTTTTTTTGTTCGATATAGATGTATAGTTTTCTGATCTTTTCAGTCATTCCAAAGATGCATTTTATTCCAAACACATAAATATGCAACTATTGTGATTGTTCTCTTTAGAGGACGCTGTATTGTATGTTGGTAAATTTGTTAATTTATTGTTACATCATACCATGATTGAAAAATGGTCTTGAGCAAGTTTTACAGTGAAATAGTTTATTTTGTTTACTTTTTATAATTTTGGAACTAGTCCTACTTGGATAGCATTACTGTGAAGAAAATGATTTTACTATAAAATTGTCGATTTCTGATTTTTCATGTGTTCACTATGTTGTTATGGTATCAATATATTTGGTTTAATGCACAAAGCATATTGATACATTAATTATTGTATTCTTTCTTTATCGCTTGGCTCTGTTGACACTAAGTGTTTTTTATTAGAATATATGTCAAATTTACAAAGTTTAAACTATCACAGAGTTCAACTGCATTAACCGTCATAATAATGAACATATTACCAGGTATGCGTAAAGGTGTACTAGGTAGAAGTATCTAGTACAATATCAAAATCACAGTCAACATCTACTAGATCACATAGATTAGCTTTGTTTTTTTAACATGAATTTGTAAATTGATATTTGTAGATTAAAATTGATATTTGTATTTGTTTATAAAATATTACTCGGTAGATGCGATAGTTTATTTAATGTATGCTCTATATGATAGTGGGATGTGTAATAAAAAATAAAATAACACAATTTTAATATTTTATGTGCAGTGCAGTACTGATATTTTCCAAGCTTTTACAAGACATTTATATTTTCTCACTCTTTAGACTACTTACACATTTATATTAGTCTAGAGTACATACATGTACTCTGCTCGGTTGAGAACTACTCTAAATATGTAATTCAATTTAAATAGACATACATGTATTGATAATTCAATAATTCAATAATCCAAAATTTAATAATTTTCATTTTACCTCTTGGCATTTTACTATTGGCAAAAATATCACATTGATGAAAGCCACATCAGTATAGAATACATATCAGTCACATATGTGCAAGTACCATATTTTCTTTGTTACATGCCTAGTCTTGAAAATAGTGCTAAACAGTGCCCGATTAAGGTTTTAGTGGGGCCCCATCTGATTCTATGTGGGGCCCTTTGTTGTGAGTTCCAACCTTTGTCCTTATTTGTGACAAACTATGTATGTTTAGATAGGATACTTTCAGGTCAAGAATTTTATGTTATATTATGTGCAAAAATTTGGCAAAATCTGCATCCCAAATATCAACTTTTTATTTATAATCAATGTTTGATATGTGGTCCTTTTAGATTTAAAAAATTGCAAGTATTTTTTTTTTTTTTTTTGCAAAATTTAGGTGCCCCCTAAATGTTGAGGAAGACTGGATGCAACCTATATCAGCCAATCACTTCCCTCCCCATTTAATCAGTCACTAAACGCTAAATTATAAGAATAAGTGACTTGAGGTAACAGTCTTGTTACATGTATCAAAATCAGCTCAGAGATATCCAAAACATATACGACATAGAAGAAAAAATTCATAAATCATTCGAACCAAACACAATGTAGAGTCTATACATAATGAAATTACTCAAATCAACACCAGCCACATTCAAATACTTTGAGATAGAATTAAAATGGTATTTAGCTTTAATGATAAAGTGTACCCTAGAAAATCGTTAGTTTTCAAAAAGGTAAAAATGTGCATACAATCAATTTAAATATGTTACATCAGAGTTCTTTGCAGGTCCCTGAACATAGGGGCGTAGTGACATATTTAACATTATGATTTACTGAATTTGATCATACCTCAATTTTTTATATTTAAGCACAATGGTTTCCTATAAAGTTACAGGTCTACAAATAGTAATTAGAACTGAAACAATGTTCATATAAATATGATCTACCTTCTATTTTATTTCTAAGTATTAATGTGCACAGCACTTTTTATAAATAACCTATTAAGGTGCAATAGTATGTATCAAGTATTATCCAGCCAGTAAAGATTTAAAACAGCACCTCAACCCTCCTATATCAACCTCCACTGGCCTATCCAGGATGTTGCAACCATCAAATTTCACAATGTATGAAAGCTCATGGAGAAGCTTTAAAAAACATGAAACCAATGTTTTTGTAGCAAAATTACGGGTGTCCCCTGGATCGTGTGGCTGCCTATGGCGGTGGCGGCATGGCGCATGGGGCGAGCACCTCACCTTGCAGCTCCCATGCTTCGCTTGTGTAGTCGAACGTGTACAGGGTGTTGCCGCTGAATATGAGCGTCACCCCTTTTGAGGCATCAAGACTGGCAGCCGCAGTGACGTGGGCAGGCGCTGATGGCAGCGGAGAGTCCACGCCAGCACTGCAGTGAGGGTGAGTGGGTGGCTGAGTGAGTGAGTGAGTGGATGCATGGGTGATTGATTGGTTGAGTGGTCAGTTGGTAAGTTGGTCAACATTTTTGTGGTTGTTTGGTTGCTAGTTTGGTTAGTTATTCGGTACTTTGTTTGACAGTTTGGTTGTTTGTTTGGGTGGGTAGCACTGGGTGGATGGGTAGCTGATAGACCAATTGGTATGTTTATTGATTTAGACCAACGGCTGCAGTTTGGTGGGCAGGTGCGGATGGCAACGTAAAGCCTGGGCTAGCACCACTGAGGGTAAATAATTCGTCTGAGCAGCTTGTGGGCTGCTTGTTTGGTTGGTTAGTTGATTGGAAATTGGGTGGATGGATCGTTGGTTCATTAGATTGGTTGGGTAATTTGATTAGTTGGTTCATAGAAACTATGGTTCTCTTAAAACAATAATTATGGATCCATGTATTCACAAAAATTGAGTCCATTACTATTAGTAACCTGTATCTAGTATTATCCAAATAATCAATAATTAACTCATATTGTAAATTTGTCTTTAAGAATTGCTACTGTCCCATATGACTTTGAAACAGCCAAGGTAATCCCATTGTTTAAAAAAGGTGACTCAAACTTTGAAGGCAACTATAGACCTGTATCAATATTACCTGTGAGTTATAAAATATTTGAAAAAATTGTACATAAACAACTGGTTGCTTATTTGAATTCTAAATGATCTGTTATATGAGTTTCAATGTGGATTTCGTCAAGCCTTTTCTACTGACACTGCATTGACTAGTCTCTCTGACAGGGTGAGACTGAATATGGATGATGGCCTCTATACTGGGTTAGTTCTCATTGATCTTCAAAAGGCATTTGATACAGTAAACCATCAAATTTTGACCACTAAATTAAAATCCATTGGTATGGATAACACAGTAGTTTCATGGTTTCAGTCTTACTTGTCAGACAGGCAGCAATTTGTTAGTGTCAATGGCAGGGTCTCAGCATACAGGAGGGTCACGTGTGGTGTTTCACAAGGATCAATATTGGGTCCACTTTTGTTTACACTGTATGTAAATGATATGATTCAGGCAGTCACATGTGATCTTTTTCTGTATGCTGATGACTCTGCTTTAGTTGTCAGTGGGCCGGACCCAAGGCAGATTGAAATAACATTGGCAGAAAATTTAAAATCACTTAGCTATTGGTTGGAAGAAAATAAACTATCTTTGTAAACAAAGTGGAGTCGGTCGCGTACCCAGGTTGATGACTGGGTCGCGCTCTGTGCTGATTCGCGATGCCACGAGCCCAAAGCTCGGACGCGCGACGGACGGTTGACTCCTAGACGATGTTGGTTCCCTTGCTACTCCTCGTTGTGTTAACTGGTACCCCACGTACAGGCCACCGTCCAGCGTACTGGGCGAGTGCCTGGTGCCTAACAAGCCGGGTTTCACGACGGGCCCCCACACGGAAGGGGGACTTCGCACCGGTGCTGACACGCAACAATCAGGGCGTCCCCTTTACGAAGCCACGCGGTCCCAGGCGCGGGAGGAGGGGGTTCGCCACCGGCTAGCCCCGTCAGATAAGTAAAGAAGGCCTATCCCCGAAGGAATAGGTTACCAGCCCTACGTGCTATCTGACTAGCGTCTACAAGGAAACTGAGGCCCTAATGGCCAAGTCTCAGTACTGTAGTGTACTGAGTCCTTAATCCTACAGTGGGCTTAAGAAGGCATAACAACAAGGTGTGTGTAAGAAAGGGGATAATATACCTAGTCCAGTGCAACTTACATACAACTACTTTATACTCTGCGAGGTTGCTGCAACCTCGCGCACTGGAGACCTACTGAGAACTAGTTTCGTTACATCTTTACATTTGGGGAAAACGGAAAGTATTTTGTTTGCTACTAAAAAGAAATTGAGTAAATGCAATAGATTGAATGTAATGTGCAATAACAAAGAAATTGAGTCAAAAAACAGTATAAAATATTTAGGTGTTACTTTTGATCAGGATTTTAGTGGTTTGTCTATGGCTAGCTTAATGTTGAAAAAAATCGTTGCTAAATTGAAATTTTTGTATAGAAATAATATGTATTTTGGGTTTAAAGAGAAAAAACTATTAGTTTCTACTTTAGTACAATCTAATTTTGATTATGGCGTCAACAGCTGGTTCAGAGGGTTGCCCCAAAAAGTGAAAACAAGATTTCAAACAACACAAAATAGGCTAATTAGATACATTTTAAACTATGATTGAAGGCACCACCTTTGTTCTGAGGATTTTAAATTAGTTGGATGGTTGAATGTAAATGATCGAATTGAATACTTGTCTTTAAGTTTAATGTATAAAATACATATCAAAAAGGCTCCTGCATATTTATGTGATGTTAAACTTGTGAGTCATTCATACAATACTAGGAAGAAAGAGTTGTCGTACATTGTACCAAAAGTTAAGTCCCATGGACAGAAAACGTTTAAATATTGTAGAGTAGCATTAAATATTGGAATAGTCTGCCTCTACCAATACGAAAGTCAAACTGTTTGGTGTCTTTTAAATCAAAATGTAAGAAATATTATATGGACCATTTTATAAAAGAGTAATAAGAATATTTTTGTTAAAAGGTTAATCATTAGTAATGTAATTATTATGTTCTATGGCACCAATTCTAGTCAGTTTTTTTTTTATGTTTTCACCGAGGTCCACTATGGAAATAAGACTCTCCATTTTAAATGGATATCTTTTTAGTGCTCCTTGTTTGTCACATGGTTCATTTTTTTTATTATATTTGTATATCTCTATTCAATTTTACTTCTATTTATATATTTTTTACTTATTTGTAATCTTTTATTTACTTTGTAATTATTATGCCTGTGATAAACGAAATAAATCAAATCAAATCAATAAGAATTGCTAATCAATTGTTATTGCACATGAAAGAGTTGCTGCCTGTGATCCTCACCTGAACGGGTTCACTGCAGGGTCATTGACGCTCAACACAAAGTATTTCTCAAAGACAAACGTGTATGGTTCAGCACCTCCAGTGTAGCTGCAATTACAGAAAATCATAATGTGATGTTGGTTTAAACATATTTTATTTCAAAAGTGAAAAAGGATTCGGCATGGCAAAATGCGACTTGAGCTGCCTCCACAATGTGATGTTGTGTGAGAAGCTGGGTGAGAAGGTAAGATATTATTGATGATTTAAGCTCAATATGACGTCAGAATAGAGCATATTTAGCATATCCATGTACATCTCATTTCCTGCTGTCGGTAATTAATATGTGACATTGATCTATAGGAACTGACTTGATGTCAACCACATAGTGTGCTTCTGTGGCCGCATGGATAGGGAATAATTGGACTCATGAAGTGTTGCATGCTCCCAGACCAGTGGAAAAAGGCAATATAGGGTGATGACTTAAGGATGCCAATGGTCTGGTGTGAATGTAAGGTCGTTCAACTACAATAACAGTGAATTGCGACTTTAAATACAATGTAAAATAGATTATATATTAATATCTATTTTATATGGAGATACATCTATAAAGTACAATACATCATGTTATTTTCGAATGTTTGCTTATTTACTTTGAGAATATTGAATCTGCAAGTATATACCTGTAGTGATACACATCCCCACCATTGATGAGAAACATATGATTCCCATTTAGGACAGTGTTAGCCACAGGAATATCACAGGCTGTCACTTCGGATGGAAAAGGCGTAGTAGCCGGGTCCAGATTCATGAACTCTACTACAGACGTGTACTGTCCTTTCAGAGAATAGGAAGAGGTACTGCTCGAATATTGGTGGACTTCGAACTGATTCCCTGTATACATGTAATATAATATAGGTTATTAATGAGAACACATGATAATATTTCTACAAATTTGTTTCATGCATTCTTTAAGAGAATGGAATCATCATTGCTCCAAATTGCTCTTGTTGAGCACTATATCACCCCTATATGAACAAGCATTTGACAAAATCAAGTGGTATATATACATGTATAATATATATAGGCCTCTGATAAATGTCGCGGCTGTTTTTCAGCACGTACAAGTCACCCATTTTGAAATCTTTGAAATTTTGAATCCATAGACACAGGACACTTACATTTCTTCTACTAAATAAGGGTGACACCATATCAAAAGAATGTCTTAAAAAGGGACAAGTCACTTTATTCTTGACTGCATGTATACCGACCTATAATTCTCTGCATTCAATCCAAACTCCCTGCTTTAGTTTTACACAGATGACGTCACAATAGAAAATTGTATATCTAAGAATAAAGAATGAGGATGGGATAGAAAGGACCTTTCTATATAATGCTTTATCATAATAGATGTAAGCTATTGTGACTGGACCTACCAAAGAAAAGAAAAAGATCAGAACTGCCACTGATAGGTGCAAGGAATAGGCAGGCAGCGTCTGGATATCTGCCTGAAAAGTATACAGCATGTGAATTTCTTAAAAGCATTCCATCTTTAATCTATGCAAAATCAATGTTTTATATAATCTTTTATTAATGAATAGGGTAGATTATAGATTTATAGGGTAGAGAGGCTGTTATTGATTATGGCCAAAGTGAAGTATGGAAAAAGTAGGGGAAATATTATTATAAACTTTTTTGATGTATATTAGAGGCCATTAGAAGGAATTTTATGAGGTTTGGGGGGGGGGGGGGGGGGGGGATACCATACCATCATACCATCATACCATAATTGTTTCATGTTCTCGTACCTCCTCCGGCCATAATAAATGGTAACCACCATGTCGGAAACCCAGAGAAAATAAAAGAAAGTATTTTACCGTTTAAGTCTGCATGGTAGTCAAAAAGTGGTTTCTCATCAATAGTTGTTCCTAGTAACGCCCCTTCAACTGTACTATACTTCAAGAACATATTGTCCTTAAAGAAGATGTAGAAATTTCCACTTGATGAGGATCTTGCAGCAACTATTGGACACAGCGAGTTCTAGAAATACAGACCACTATCACTGGCAGATCCATATTTTTTTTTTTTTTTTTTTTAATGGGGTAGAGACACAACCAGTAGATTTCACAAGTTTTGTTTGTGCAAAGCTAGTGAGGATGCCAAATACTCCATGAAAATTACATTTTTTGGGGAGAAATGTGGAGAGTTGTGTACCCTGTGTGATTTGCGTGCCCCCATACATCTTCCATTGACTCTGCAATGTATCATTCGTATGACTAAAACATCTATAGTCAGAGAACAGTTACACTTGCACTTTATTCATGTGAGATAACAAAATATTAGATATTCAAATATATGAAAATGCTGTTTGATTTCATGTAAACAATACTTGGATATAATTATAAACTCTAAATAATATAAATATGTATTTGTCCATATTTTGTGATTAAAATAACCATGACAATTTATATGAATATATACATGTATATACTATATACATGTATGTCTTTATTTTAATTCATAGATATTTCTTTAATTTGAAGTTTATTTTCTAGCCTTGAATTAAAAAGATGATAAACTTAAAAACAAATGGATGGATCAAAATGTTATTTTACTCAAAGATTCACTCAAATTAATAGGTTGTCTATACCATGTAAAGAAGATACATGTACAGTTGTTCCAAGGTGCTAAGGAGCATGGGGAGGGCAGCTAATCAAATGTCAAAGAATCCCATATCTCAGTACCTTTGGCTGTTTTTCTACCCGATTCCTCTATCTTGGGTTCTATCTTATGGGTTTTTTCCTATACCAAATAATTGAGCAGCATACTGTTTCGCATTCCCACTCCTACATTATTTTTTTATTGCATTTCTTCCAATTCTTT
>CM032667.1:14149474-14188255 GCA_019095985.1 Streblospio benedicti | reverse complement strand
TTTTCCCCTTTTCCCTTTTTTTTTTAAAAAAAACAATGTTGGTAAAAAGTTTTATATTAATAAAAATCAATGCTTTAAATTGGTAAAATTTGAAGGTTTCTTGGTTGTATAAAATTTTATTTTGTTGGGTATATGAAATATTTTCCACAAGGCAGTTCTTCATACAAAAAAGAAAGTTTATGAAAGTTTTTTTTTTGCCAGCAGCATCCTTTATTAGAAAAGCACCGCAAGTCATCGGTACTTGTAGAACTGCATTTTACCTCCAACAGCAAATTTCTCTTTTTTTTTGTTCGATATAGATGTATAGTTTTCTGATCTTTTCAGTCATTCCAAAGATGCATTTTATTCCAAACACATAAATATGCAAAAACTATTGTGATTGTTCTCTTTAGAGGACTGTATTGTATGTTGGTAACTTTGTTAATTTATTGTTACATCAAACCATGATTGAAAAAATGGTCTTGAGCAAAAGTTTTACAGTGAAATAGTTTATTTTGTTTACTTTTTATAATTTTGGAACTAGTCCTACTTGATAGCATTACTGTGAAGAAAATGATTTTACTCTAAAATTGTTGATTTCTGATTTTTCATGTGTTCACTATGTTGTTATGGTATCAATATATTTGGTTTAATGCACAAAGCATATTGATGCATTAATTATTGTATTCTTTCTTAATCGCTTGGCTCTGTTGACACTAAGTGTTTTTTTATTAGAATATATGTCAAATTTACAAAGTTTAAACTATAGCAGAGTTCAACTGAATTAACCGTCATAATAATGAACATATTACCAGGTATGCGTAAAGGTGTACTAGGTAATTGTATCTAGTACAATATTATCAAAATCACAGTCAACATCTACTAGATCACATAGATTAGCTTTGTTTTTTTTAACATGAATTTGTAAATTGATATTTGTGGAATAAAATTGATATTTGTATTTGTTTATAAGATATTACTCGGTAGATGCGATAGTTTATTTAATTTATGTTCTACTAGCTGTCTACCCGCTGCTGCGGGTTGAAACAGAAGAGATCCGAACACATTAAATCCTCCTCCCTCCCCATCCTTCCTTCTGTACCCCTTCGTCACACCAGTTCCGGATAGTATACACCTCCATCACCTTCCTCCCTATCGGCATAAGTCATAGCCATACATACACACACTACATGTATATGGCAATGATTGATCCTTCTATT
Source organism: Streblospio benedicti (assembly GCA_019095985.1). NCBI lineage: Eukaryota > Metazoa > Annelida > Polychaeta > Spionida > Spionidae > Streblospio > Streblospio benedicti. Next base: position 14,187,056 of record CM032667.1, on the reverse strand, counting down.
ACACCCATCCCCATCCCACCAGCTTCTGCTACCCCTGGTAAACATGTGTGGAAAAGATTAAATGATAAAGAAGAGAATTACAGTATTTAAGGTTGACAATCACATACATGTATTTAAATGTCATAATACCAGAAATAGATGACTCGAATATATAAAACATTAAAAATAAAAAACATTGAATTTATTTACTTTGCAGAAGTTGACTGTCATGATATCATAACGCAAACAGCATCTTAGTTAAAAGTCCTTTCTGTTTCCGTTGTGCCCGGCTTTCGTACACGTGCTGCCATCTATTACACGTCATCAAAATGAAATTGTGCAAATTTAAGTTTTGACTTTTTACTACTTAAGGACCAGTATTTTAAATGCTATATAGTGATTAATATTACTTTTATTCTTATTTGGTCAAAGATGAATAGTAAAAACAATATTCCTGTGAAAGACAGACACTCTGAACAATATTTAGAAACAAATAAATGAAATAACACCCCCTAATTGCATTTCAATAAAACTAAAAAAATGGTCCTTAAAAATTGTTTTATCTATTTTTTCTGGTAAAAATAGTATTTCTTAAAAATTCTTTGCAACACACTATTCTTCAATACACACTCTCTAACAATAGCAAACATAAGTTGTTTCAGGCTTCTTAAATATTCTATAAGAAAGAATTAGAGCCAAACAATTGACTAATATATTTTTATATAGATTTTTCCATCGGCATATTCACTTCAGAGATATGCTATTAAGTTTTGATGACCATGCCTATCAATATACATGGTACAGGAGTATCAATAACTTATAAATTATAGCAAACTATTGTATACCCGGCGCTGCTCGGGTTGAAACAGAAGAGATTTGGAACACATTAAGTCCTCCCCACCCCCATCCTTCCCCTCTGTACCCATTCCCCAACACCAGATCCCTTCAGAATACAGGCCCGTGACGGATAGAATACACCTCCATCACCTTCCTCCCATCGGCATAAGTCACAGCCATGTACACACTATATGTATATTACAATTATTGATTATTGATCCTCTAATATCCCTCCCACCAGCCTCTGCTACCCCTGATAAACACGTGTGGAACAGATTAAATGTTCCACCCTCCTATACCCTTCCTTTGCCCCCCCTTCTCTCTCCCCCAACCCTCTCTACGCCATCCCCATATAAACAGGTCCAATCTGGGCTGGAACAGACATCTCTGTCCCACATCCCTCACAACAGCTCCCGCCAGCATACAGGTCTGGGACAGATTAATTACACCTCCATCATCTTCTTTCCATCGTCATATGTGACAGCCATACACACTACATACATGAATATGGCAATGATTGATCCGACATCACCCCCTCCCCCAGCTACTGCTCGTGTTGCAAATCGGACAGATCTGGAGCAGATTAAATGCTAAATGCTCCCCCTTCACCTCACTTCCCGCACTACCAACAATACCCCCCCCCAACAACCACCACATCAGCCCAACATGAACACACACAGCCTTTCTGCACCACGTTCACAATGTAGGTAACAGCACGTGTGACGTGCAACATACGTTTGACTTACACAAACGTTTAACGTGTACGTGCGTTTAAAAACATGGCGCTGTACTAAGCAGCATGACGAACATTTCTTAAAGATTCTTTTTTTCCTGTTTTTATCATTAAAACTAAATTATTTGGGTTGAAATGTGACATTATAACGACCGCCAAGTTGTCCTGATTGTACATACATAATGTGGAGTGTGTACGCCTTGTGGTTAAAAAAGCCTTTTGTGACGCAAAAAAAACCTCTTCCTTTATATATATAGATATGATAGTGGGATGTGTAATAAGAAATAAAATAACACAACTTTAATATTTTATGTGCAGTACAGTCCTGATATTTTCCAAGCTTTTTACAAGACATTTATATTTTCTCACTCTGTAGACTACTTACACATTTATATTAGTCTAGAGAGTACATACATACATGTACTCTGCTCGGTTGAGAACTACTAAATATGTAATTTAATTTAAATAGACATACATGTATTAATAATTTAATAATTAATAATTCAATAATCCAAAATTTGATAATTTTCATTTTACCTCTCGGCATTTTAATATTGGCAAAAATATCACATTGATTAAAGCCACATCAGTATAGAATAGATATCAGTCACATATGTGCAAGTACCATATTTTCTTTGTTACATGCCTAGTCTTGAAAAGAGTGCTAAACAGTGCCCAATTAAGGATTAGTGGGGCCCCATCTGTGATTCGATGTGGGGCCCTTTGTTGTGAGTTCCAACCTTTGTCCTTATTTGTGACAAACTATGTATGTTTAGATAGGATACTTTCATGTCAAGAATTTTATGTGCGAAAATTTGGCAAAAATCTGCATCCCAAATATCAACTTTTATTTATACTCAATGTTGATATATGGTGCTTTTAGATTTAAAAAAATTGCAAGTTTTTTTTTTTTTTTTTTTTTTTTTTTTTTCTAAGTGCCCCTAAATGTTGAGGACTGGATGCAACCAATATCAGCCAATCACTTTCCTCCCCTTAATCGGTCACTAAACGCTAAATTATAAGAATAAGTGACTTGAGGTAACAGTCTTGTTACATGTATCAAAATCAGCACAGAGATACCCAAAACATATACGACATAGAAGAAAAAGATTCATAAATCATTGGAACCAAACACAATGTAGAGTCTATACGTAATGAAATTACTCAAATCAACACCAGCCACATTAAAATACTTTTGAGATAGAATTAAAATAGCATTCAGTTTTAAAGATAAAAGTGTACCCTAGAAAATCGTTATTTTTCAAAAAGGTAAAAATGTGCATCAATTTAAATATGTTACATAAGAGTTCCTTGCAGGTCCCTGAACATAGGGGCGCGGTGACATATTGATTTACTGAATTTGATTATGCCTCAATTTTTTTTATATTTAAGCACAATGGTTTCCTATAAAGTTACAGGACTACAAATAATAATTAGAACTGAAACAATGTTCATATAAATATGTTCTACCTTCTATTTTAATTCTAAGCATTAATGTGCACAACATTTTGTATAAATAACCTATTAAGCTGCAATAGTAAGTATCAAGTATTATCCAGCCATTAAAGATTTGAACAGCACCTCAACCCTCCTATATCAACCTCCACTGGCCTATCCAGGATGTTGCAACCATCAAATTTCACAATGTATGAAAGCTCATGGAGAAGCTTTGAAAAACATGAAACCAATGTTTTTATAGCAAAAATACGGGTGTCCCCTGGATCCTGTGGCTGCCTACGGCGGTGGCGTCATGGCGCATGGGGCGAGCACCTCACCTTGCAGCTCCCATGCTTTACTTGTGTAGTCGAACGTGTACAGGGTGTTGCCGCTGAATATGAGCGTCACCCCTTTTGAGGCATCAAGACTGGCAGCCGCAGTCACGTGGGCAGGCGCTGATGGCAGCGGAGAGTCCACACCAGCACTGCAGTGTGAGTGGGTGGGTGGTGAGTGAGTGGATGCTTGGGTGATTGATGGGTTGAGTGCACAGTTGGTAAGTTGGTCAACATTTTTGTTGTTGTTTGGTTGCTAGTTTGGTTAGTTATTCAGTACTTTAGTTGATAGTTTGTTTGTTTGTTTGAGTGGGTAGCACTGGGTGGGTGGATAGCTGATAGACCAATTGGTAGGTTTATTGATTTAGACCAACGGCTGCAGTTTGGTGGGCAGGTGCGGATGGCAACATAAAGCCTGCGCTAGCACAACTGAGGGTGAATAATTTTTCTGAGCGGCTTGTGGGCTGCTTGTTTGGTTGGTCAGTTGATTGGAAATTGGGTGGATGGATGGTTGTTTCATTAGATTGGTTGAGTAATTTGATTAGTTGGTTGATTGGTTGGTTCAGTGCTTGGTTGACAAATTAACAGGGCTGTTGCTATCGAACAGTATTTGTTTTTTATTAACACTGTGCTTATCATACTAAAGGATAAGTCAAAACTATACTAAGTGCTTCACTATCAAGTCCCCATTCAGTAAGCACAACCACTTTATAATAGCTAGACAGTGTTAAGGGCCCGAGTTCATAAGAACTATGGTTCTATTAAAACAATAAATATGGATCCATCTACTCACAATAACAGAGTCCATTACTAACCTGTATTCAATTGTCCAATTAAGAATTGCAAATTAATTGTTATTGCACATAAAAAGAGTTGCTGCCTGTGATCCTCACCTGAACGGGTTCACTGACGGGTCATTGACGCTCAACACAAAGTATTTCTCAAAGACAAACGTGTACGGTTGGGCATCTCCAGTGTAGCTGCAATTACAGATTACCATAATGTGATGTTGTGTGAGAAGCCAGATGAGAAGGTAAGATATTATTGATGATTTAAGCTCAATAGGACCTCAGAATAGGACGTGCCATTGTAGTTGCTCTAATAGGTAGATCTAGGAGAATGCAGGCGGCGAAACTCCTGTGCCTGGCATTTTGTCCACAAAAATATTTTATTTTTATGTTGTTTTTTTTGCATATGTGGCATATCCATGTACATCTCATTTCCTACTGCCGGAATTAACATTCAGGACTTAATGCACAATATATATAGATACATCTATAATACATTATATTATTTTTTCGAATGTTTGCTTATTTAGTTTGAGAATATAGAGTCTGCAAGTATATACCTGTAGTGATACACATCCCCACCATTGAGGAGAAACATATGACGCCCAGGTAGGACAGTGTCTTCCGCAGGAATATCACAGGCTGTCACTTTGGGTGGATAAGGCGTTGCCGGGTCGAGATTCATGAACTCTAATGCAGACGTGTACTGTCCTTTCAGATAATAGGCAGGTTTTGAATATTGGTGGACTTCGAACTGATTCCCTGTATATACCGGTATGAAATATAATATAGTTTATTAATGAGAACACATGATAATATTTCTACAAATTTGTTTCATGCATTTTCTAAGAGAATGGAATCATCACGCACACACGCATGTATGTTTATATGGATGTATATATATATATATATATATATAGGCCTCTGATAAATATCACTTCTGTTTTTCAACATGTACAAGTCACCCATTTTGAAATTTTGAAATCTTTGAAATTTTGACATGGACACAGGACGCTCTTACATTTCTTGTACAGCCCCTGGGCTTGTAAGTGGGAACTTTTTCCATTTTCAAAAGGTCCAAAAAGTGCTGTTTTTCCGTTATAAGCCCATGGGTTTTAATGTGCGGGAAAACCGTATGTGGACACCATATCAAAAGGATGTATTAAAAAGGGACAAGCCACTTTATTCTTTATTCCATGTATACGGCCCAAAAATTATCGGCATTTAATCCAAGCTTCTTGCTTTCATTTTAAAACAGATTACCTCACAATAGAAAAATATATATCTAAAATAAAGAATGAGGATGGGATAGAAAGGATCTCTCTGTATAATGCTTATCATTAGATGTAAGCTATTGTGACTGGACCTACCAAAGAAAAGAAAAAGATCAGCTGCAAGGAATAGGCAGGCAGCGTCTGGATATCTGCCTGAAAAGTATACAGCATATGAATTTCTTAAAAAAAGCATTCCATCTTTCATTGAGGTAAAATCGATGTTTTATATAATCTTTTACCAATAAATTGAAAGAAGATTTATATGGTAGAGAGGCTGTTATTGATTATGGCCAAAGGGAGGTATGGAAAAAGTAGGGGAAAATATGGGGGTTCACGCAATCATAAACTTAGAAGAAATTTGATGAGGTGTGTGTGTGTGTGTGTGTGTGTGTGTGTGTGTGTGTGTGTGTGTGTGTGTGGTGGGTGTGTGTGTGTCGGGGGGGGGATGGGGGTACATCATACCATAATTGTTTCATGTTCTCATACCTCCTCCAGCCATAATGAATGGTAACCACCATGTCGGAAACCCAGAAAAATAAAAAGAAAGTACTTTTACCGTTAAAGTCTGCGTGGTAGACAAAAGGTCTTTTTGACCAACAGGTGTTCCTAGTAACGCCCCTTCAACTGTACCATACTTTAAGAACATATTGTCCTTAAAGAAGATGTAGAACTGGAAACCTGATGAGGATCTTGCAGCAAGTATTGGACACAGAGAGTTCTAGAAATACAAACCACAGAACCAGTGGATTTCACAAGTTCTGTTGTGCAAAAGCTGGTGAGGATGCCAAAAACTCCATGAAAATTACATTTTTTATGGGAGAAATGTGGAGAGTTGTGATAAAATTAAAAACAAATGGATGGACCAAAATGTTATTTTACTCACAGATTCACTCAAATTAATAGGTTGTCTATATCATATAAAGAAGATACATGTACAGGTGTTCGAAGGTGCTAAGGAGCATGGGGAGGGGAGCTAATAAAATGTCAAGGAATCCCATATCTCAGTACCTTTGGCTGTTTTTCCACCAGATTTCTCTATCTTGGGTTCTATCTTATGGCTTTTTTTTTATATCAACTAATTGATCAGCATATTGTTTCACATTCCCACGCCTGCATTATTTTTTAGGGAGTGTTCATTATTTGTGTCAGGGGGGGTCGGAATATAATGGGGGGGGGGGGGGGCCAAAAAAGTTTTGACTATATAATGAGGGGGGTCAAAAAGTTTCAAGACACGATTAGGGGGGGGGGTCAAAAAGTTTGAGGTTGATTTCATCTAAATATTACGCGCTATTTGACGCGAATTTGACGTCAGCCATATTCAACAGTGCTTTATATATTTTTTATTAAATAGATTAACACGGTGAAAAAATATCAAATTTAACAAATCAATCAAGTTTATGAAAATGAATACTTTTGTTGCATTCAGAGGTTTAATATTTAGAAAATCTAACAACTGCTAAATTACAGCTGTGTTACATAATTATATCAGTTCTTCAATCAAAATACCACATCATCTAATTCTATGCCAAGTTCTGTTTTAGCAAAATTCAAAACAGTGTTGACAAATCCATATTATTGATATGCTTTAGCATATAACGGTTGTCTTTGATGGATAACGTAGATACGATGTATATGTACAATGTATTATCTAAAATTGTTGTAAAAAACATTAATCAAAATATGTTATTTAATGTTCTCACACTCCAGGGTGTATTTATGAATGGACTACAGTGGCGATATATCGCGTATTACACCGTCCAAATACGGGCAGCGTAGCAACTAGAATCCGCCCACTTTTACTACCAGGGGTACAATATTTAAAACTTGTCCAATGAAGAGCACCGATTGGTCAAAAGAATTTAATGACACTACCACTTACATTTTAACAGTTACTTAACGTTGCGGTCACCATCACGGGACCTTCAACAGAAGTGACTTCTTCTGGTCTTTTTTGATGACGTCACCAGGCGCCGTCTGATGGGTGGAAATCCCGTCAGACAGCAGATGGAGGAGGGTCGGGGATGCTCTTGCCTTGGTTAAGGTTTAGCTTCGGTTAGTGCTTGTAGATCTCTACTGCTTCTAGGATCTTCCTTCGGTGTATATTGTCCTCTCTGCCGATGATCTTCGCAGAGTCTTGATTGAACAAGTGTCCTGTACTGCTGGTGTGGATTTGTACAGCTGACTGAGAGGATTTCGGGTCCAAGTGCTCGGGTCCATATACACCGAAGGAAGATCCTAGAAGCAGTAGAGATCTACAAGCACCAACCGAAGCTAAACCTAACCAAGGCAAAAGCATCCCCGACCCTCCTCCATCTGCTGTCTGACGGAATTCCACCCGTCAGACGGCGCGCCGTGGTGACGCCATAAAAAAAAGACCAGAAGAAGTCACTTCTGTTGAAGGTCCCGTGATGGTGACCGCAACGTTAAGTAAATGTTAAAATGTAAGTGGTAGTGTCATTAAATCTCAACCAAATGGATATTCCTACTACTAAAAACAGTCTTCATAAAGATGGTCAAAAGAAGTGGTGTGATGTTTGTTATAAACGAGTGGTTGCATGAACAAAAATTTCCTTGTTTCTTCAATGGTTTCGAAACGAATAAGGTGACGTTGTAAATGTCTTAAACAGCTCTTTCAACCGGTGTCTTTAAACATAATTTTCAACTACTACTTTTAAAGTTATCCTGAAATATATGATCCCAAGATGCGACGCCCGTGAAGGAAGCTACTACATATGAGGGGGGCAAGTTGTTTGACTTTGGCTAAAACATTTATTTTCAATTTTGTGGTACAAACATTATTTATTTCTGTTTTACATCACAACTTCATTCTATTTCACTAGCAGAAAAATATCTATCTTCTAAAGTTTCAGAAGTAAAATATGTATTTAAAAATACAACCTACCACTCTAAGATGTTCGAATGATAACCCTTAAGTCTAATATTTCGCCTGTTTTTGATTTGATATTTTTGATTTGATATTCTTCAGGAACACATGTTCCTAGGATAGCACATGAAAGCATACATATATATGTAATGCTTATTTCCAATGTGGTCCTTGTTAGTTTGGCAGGTTAGGTAACCAATTTAGCCAAAGATGTGTGTGGAGGGATCACACTAGCTATAGTTTTCAAACTAGGTGAGTTCTTTTACGTGCAGAGGGGTGGCTTTCCTCTACACAGGACACGCCTTTTTGACGAGGCTTCCGAACCTCGGGCTTGGTGTCGCCACCGCCTTGTATGATATACTCAGTATGATATATACAGCAGCGACACGCTGTGTGGAAATCGGCAGTACAGTGGCAGACGAACGACGCAACTTTTGGCGCCATGAAGTCTGCCGAGGCCGGGCGCGAACTTACGACGCAGGAAGCTCCTGTTTGTCGGTCGCAATGACTAACCACTGTACTAACGAGGACCACTAACGCCTGTGCAGTCGTTTTCTACACTCAGTAAAATATATTAGCAGTAGTGGCATTATGATACATTTTACCGAAGCAGTTGGCTTGTATTCACGAAAGCAGCCGTTTTTCACAAAAACAGTTGGTTACTATATTACAAAATAGGGGTAGGTTGATTTTCTAAATACATATTTTACTTTTGAAAATTTTCAAAATAAACATTTTACTGCTAGTGAATAGAATAAAGTTGTGATGTAAAACAAAAAACAATGTGTGTCCAAACAAATTGAAAATGAATATTTTAGGTAAAGTCAAACAGCCTGTCCCCCTTAGAGGAGGATAGTTCATTTTTATGTTGCAAGATGATTCGCATATATCGCACTTGTCGACATTGAAATGCATAGTTTGAGTTTAAAGAATAAAATAAATATGTTTCTGATATGATTTCGAGGGTGGAGTGTGAGAAAAGGGTTATCATATTGGGTTGGGTGTGATATGAGAAATATCATATCTGTAGAGAACCGCTTGTTCACGCGTTGCTGCGCCACTGTGGTTCTCTACAGATATGATATTTCATATCGCACCCAACCCAATATGATAACCCTTAAATATTCCGAATCACTTTACACCCAGGATAGTTTTGAATGTACTAAGTTGTCTGTAAACGAAACTTTACAAGTCTTACAATTGGGAAGTGAAACTTTACATGTCTTACAATTGGGGGGGGGGGGTCAGAAAAGTTTTTATCAGCTCTGAGGGAGGGTCAAAAGTTTTATGTCGTGTCGCGAACAGATTGCAACCCCCTGACTCAAATAATGAACACTCCTTTATTGCATTTCTTCCAATTCTTTCCTTTTTTCTTTTTTCCACATCTCTTTTCTTGCCACATTTCTCAACTGTATATTTCACCCTTTTTCAGATATACATCCTACTTGCAGATCAGAAATACATGTACTTCCATTTTAACTTTTTTTCCTTTTTTTAGTCATTTTTCCTACATCCTTCTATTTTTAAGCATTTCCCCGACTCTCTTTTTCCCCTCTACTATCCCTCTTTGTGGCCTCTAACCCACATCCCCGCCCCTCTCCATGACTCCTTTCCACATCCCACTCTCCTATACTTATATTTCTGTAAATCAGTCTGAAGTACCAGTCGGAATATATGTTGTATAAGTTGGGTGGCTGATTCTCATACTTCCTGCTGCCCCTATGCTCCCGTAAATAGTATGTCCAATTTTAACATTATATAGAGTAAAAAAAAGTTTTAAAAGTAAATAAAACTCATGATTCATGCAATTCTTGAGCATCATCTATCAATGTCGTCACATTATCATACTCATCAAAGGTACTCATATTTTGTCTGAATACTCATACGTAAGATATCATATATTTCTTTATATTGCATTTGCAAGGATTAGGTAGTATTAATGTTGCGTTGATAAATAGCACATTGGGCTGCTGTGATATAGTGCACATTTAACAATAGACTTACCATCATAGTAGAAATGCAGATCCTTTTCTTCTTCAGTTGTTTCACTTCCGTTCATGACATGAGAATACAAGTAACATCTTCGATGATCTGTATTATATGACAAGCTCGTACAGTCAAAAGTGGTGTTCTCCAAACACATAGAAAAACATTTGTGCTTTGATATGCCTTCAAGCTGCTTTCTTCCATCAACGACTATCCTTTTATCAGTAAAATTTAACCACTTTTTAAAGTGTCGTGTTTGCACATTGCTGGTTGGTATTAATTTCAGCTCAAGCAACCAAATGATACCCATAAACCCCACTAATCGGTACATTTTATTAGTTTAATATCATAATTTCCTAAAGATATAAACATTTATACTATACACACTACAAGTGTTTTCATGCAGTGATAGATGCACATGGAGTACGATTTCCACATCCCATTCAAATGTTTTCAAAGTAAATGCACAGCGACAGTCACCAATAAGCAACGTGACACAAATCTTGTCATCATATCTTCCACTTCAAAGTATGCAATCTGTTGAAACAGGTACTCAACAAACTACATCCCAAAATATTCTTCTAAAGCTTATCGAAGTTTCATTTCACAACATTGAAGCTGTGAACCTGGGTATACCCCTGCAAAGTTTCCTTGCTATGACACACTTCTACCACAACCTCTGGTGTTCTAGGATACAAGAGCACTTAAGTATCAACACATTTCCTATCTTGTCATCCGGGTGTAAGCTTGAATGTCAATGCACAACAGATCAGAGGTGAGAAACAATACAGGGGAAGGGATACAAGATTTACTGTTGGTTTGAAAAGGAAAATAAGATATATGTAATGTAAAACTTCAAAGCAGTAACAAGTTATTTCATATTGATGGCATTTTATACAAAATATCTGAAATCCATACAATCCAGAATTGTGACAGCCTCAAAATTGCCTTGATATTTAGAGCATAGGCAAAGAAAAGGCCACCTTCAATGTGATTATGTCATAGATTATGCATCGTGATGTTGCTTATTCTTAGCAGTAACATATATATCCTTCAAGCTTAGATTAAAAATAGGACGATTTCAATTTTCTGAAAAAATTGGTGCTTTATGTTTGAGATAAAATTACGAAAAAGAAATGAAACCCCTGTATTGAATTAAATCCTCATGACAAAAATGGTATAAAAATAGTGAAAAACAAATACATGTATGTAAAATATTTATTACAGCCAAGCGAAACACACACATAGACACCACTTCTATTTTTACGACAACATTATGGACCGCAACATCACCTAATGAATCTAAATTCAACTTGATGAAAAATATAAAAGAACATATGAAAACCTCGCAAAAATGCCATACGTGTCATTAAGCATTCATCCTATATGGTTGTTATCAATATCCCGAAATTATCACGTTCATTTCAGTCAAATAAGTAAAAATAATCGAAGAATACAGTAACAAAGAAAGAAAGATGCACACACGCACAACAAATAAATCAATGTGGAAATAATAATAATGATAACATATACAAGCCAAAAAGCAAGAGACTTTGAGCGTTAAGAGCATTAAAATTGTTGAAAATTAATCAAGTACTGTAAAACTAGAATATTTTATGGCTATCAATGTTTGCAATTTTCATTTATAAATTATTTTGTGACTATTCAATTTTGCAATTTTGGTCCATTCTGGACCTACTTTACATACCGGTAGGCTATTAATGTTTGCTGACTATTCAAGTTTGCGTTTTTGTACCTACCCATGAAATTTGCAAATTACATTGTGCGCAATCATTTCTAGTTTTACAGTATTGTTACCATTACCTACTTTCAGTACTCCGCTCAGCTCTGCTACTCTTTGTCATTGGGCGGATACCGTGTTCAGCAACAATTACAGCAAAGTGCACATTAAAGTGTCGTATGGTGTGATTGTATTGCACAAGTGCATGTTGCTCTCAGATCATGTCGCCAATCTCTACAGCTGTTAAGGATGTTGTAATGCTCCAAGACTGTGGCTTAATCTCTTTTGACGCCTATGGATCCACCTAAGATCCGACACTTTTGTATGCTATATTGGGCTTGAAATAACTGTCATCATGCAAGTTAGGTATAGGTCTATTACATGTTTTTCCACATGCAACAACAGAGCTAATAAATTGTACATTACGTCATATATCTATGTATCTAATTGGAATTGAAGGGTTTGTTGAAAAAAATACCATAGATTGACTTTTGATTAAGTTTGCTCTTCATAATAATTATTACATAATAATTGCAACCAGATGTATACACAATATAATTTTTATTATGAAATCCAGTGACTGTTATCATGCTTTCGATTCAGCTTAGCCAAGCGATGAAACAAAACAATGATCGATCACTCTCACAGGTTTCATTTGCTAATGGTAAAGTTGGCAAAAACTGTTTTAGACCAAGGCTGGGTTCCACTGATGAAGCTAAATTTTCTTGAATGTTTTATTGTCTAAAGACTTAGGATGACTTCCATCGAAAACAGGGTATTTAGATGTGAGATTCTCTTCAGCTACTTGTCAATTTAAAGATGCTGCATCGTACATGTAATGAAACTGGTAAATTAATCATTTTCATGTTCATTCGAATAAAGATTTCATTTTAATGATAAGGGAGCGACTATCATTAACTGTACAGGGGAGCGGTCATTTGGTGGTGGTGGGGGCGCTCAATTTTCTTTGGTCACAGATGGGAGGGCGCTCAATTTTGATTCAAAGTTAGAGGGAAGGCAATCAATTCTCAAGCTGAAAAAGGTAATATTTTATGCACTTTTGCTGCGAACTGATGCATTCCGGCAATATGCATGCTTTTGGATTTAACTGTATTGTCATGTCAACAAGGCAATTTCTTAATGTTTATCCGGGGATGACATTCAATTTCAACTTAAAGAGTTAGGGAGGGCGTTCAATTTTTTTATCTTGTCCATACCAAATGACCCCCCCCCTGTACAATTAATTATGACCGCTCCCTTAAACTAAAACTAAAACCCACCCCAGTTCTGTGGCAATTGCATGTACAATATCTTTTATCAGTTTGATTTTCCTTTCATTTTCAATGGAAAAGTCCTAAGTGTCTCTTTCCTGTCCCAATATTTAAACTACGGAAGCTGTTAATGCAAATCATCAAGTCGTGTATCATTGATGACGTTTTAGAGGTAAATAATAATTCTATGTAATTCTATGAAAGAAAAATTACTTTTTGTATGTAGCAATGATCTAGTGGTTGTGGTTATTGAAGTTTTGGAAGGTAATTTGAGATCCAGAAAAGTAGCTGAAAGTGGTCATAGCTCATCTCGCCAGAACATGGTAAATGTAAATGTGGTGGTTTATAGTCATGATCCAAGTAATTTGCTTTCACGACTTTACTTGAATGTAGATCTGGCAAAAAAAAAAAAAAAAAAAAATAGCACATCATTCCCATAATTTTTATTTTGATGTTCAGTATCATTTTTTAGTTTTGATAGAAAATGTTACTTCAAGAACTTGCTGTCAGCACATTAATATGGAGATTCAAAACATTTGACATTATCAATTTTCCTCTGCATGTACCCGGTACTCATAGTGCATTCAGAACTGCTTGTGAGTTGGTACTTTGAGTTGACAAGTCGTAGCTACGAGTTATGGTTATTCAATACTATTTATTCGTTATTATTCGATAGAAGTGGGAAATACATCTGTTAAAAAATTGCATGCAGGGTACATAAACCCGGACATAAACGAATGGTTAAATATACATCTATCAATCTTATTAATTTGGTAGACTTTTAACCGGTTGTTATGAATATATTTTATGAAACTGTCTGCAATATTAGAAGAACGTTATTGGCGCCGCCTTTTTGTCAGTCAGTGCGCATGCACACCAGCATCTCGTAGTGATCCCTTCAGCTTCCAGTTCATCAGTCGTAAACACGAGATAAACCTGTTTCGAACAGTTTTCACCACTTGTAAACTCGTACTTACGGCAAATACGAGTGGTTCAAGCATGTAATAGCAGTGTATGAAATGAATTATTTGGATTGTATGTAATTATATTCTATTGTGTTAGATAATCACTGCAGATTTTGCATTCTGTATTAAAAATAGGACCCTCCTGTGTATGGTATAGTATTTGTAAATTTAGTAGTATGTACATACCACACAATCCTCCCATGATGCTAGGACCCATAAGCGATGACACTATTACTTAGGATGTTTCTAACTCTTACACATATAGCAAATGTAAATCATCACAGCAGATAAAATAGTAAAGGAAAAAATGTCCAACCTTTATAAATAAATTGCAATTTACATGGGCTTGAGCCCTTTGGTGAATGTTTTTGGCGGATTAAAGCCTTGATGATTGGGGGTATAGTTTAGGTGTCTATAAAGATCATACAAACAATTGCTTTTAAACAAGTTACATGTATATACAGATTTGTAAATATAATCAGACAACACATTATTTTTTTTTTACTTTATTTAACAAATCGTTTATTTAATGAGTAATTACACAAGTGCCAAAAGCAGCAGTTCTAAAAAATCACCAGAACATGCACCCTTTAATATCTTGATATCTAGAAGCAGCATCAAAGCCATATATTTTACATTTACAAGGAATGCTTCAAATAGACAACTCCAGTACAGTGTGGCTGAACCACATTTATGGAGAAACACTAACCATCAAATAAATGCTCAACAGTGAATACATTTCTACACTAAAACGGATTGAATATACACTATAGTACAAAAGGCAATTCAAACAAAGTAAAATGTAATTAAATTACATTAAATAACTCAATTGAAAAAGTTTCCTTGCAATAGTACCACCATAGAACTTGACTAGCTTGCAAAGAGGATTTAATTGTTGATGATGTATATTTGCAATGTTAACATATCAATAATGACCATTTACAATAAAAAGATAATCCCAAAACGTGCATTTAAATTCATGCACACTGTGATCATTGCAATACTTCCTAAATACAACAGTTACTTACTGTCAACAATTTTACAGAAGTGACATTGAAAACAAGTTTAAAATTTGTAAAAAAAATACACATTAATGTTATGAAGTCATTTAGTGATGAAATAAATGTACTAAAACCATCAAAATTAATAAACAGCCACATTTATAGCAGAACATTTTTATGAAAATATATTTATCTTCATGTCCTTCATGTTCATCAGTGCCCCAGATAAGAGAGTGATAAAGTTAAAAAGTTTCTTGTCCTACATGTTTTACGGACTTGATGCACCACACAAATGACAAAGGCTTTGAAAAAGATCGTAGTCTGAAGAATGATTATGTTAAAATTCTTACTCATCCTAATGGTATAAACATGTATGAGACGAGAACTTAGCTGGGGCATAGATAACTTCTGCAATGTTGTACAAACACAATAATATTTGTAACAATTGTTTTTCATCAAACAAAACCCGATTGCCTATAATTGTTGACATTTTTGTCTACCATAAAAAATAATACTACATTATCTTTTAATTGATTGTGCAAATATGCATAAATGATGATCGATTTTATCATTTAACAACCTTTAACTGTAAAAAAGCTATTTCATCTTTCTTAAACATTTCATTAATTAAAGAGATTTAGTCTTGCTGCATAACATAAACCACTTGCTGATTGTCCCCATAAACTACCTGCTGCTGCTGGTTGCTATCGACAACCACAACCTGCTGCTGTTCCCCATCTGCCCCTTGCACAACGTACTGAACTTCTCCCCCATGTTCTGACATAACTGGCTCTTCTCCATCAGCCGCCATATATACAAACTGGTACTGCTCGTTTTCATTTTCGGGGATGGACAGCACTACGTTGTTTTCATTTTCCTGCAACTCCTGCTCTGGACGCACCATATAGAGCACCTGCTCCTGCTGGCTCTGACTGGATTCGTCGTGATCGTCAATAACATACTCTTCGCCCTCATCCTGCTGACTGATGACGATGTTGCCGTCAGCAGTTTGCATGATCTGGCCATCACTCGGCAGCACTTTAATTGCATGTCTTGGAGCTCGGAGTCTGATACTCTGGTCTCTTGTTGCTTGCATTATACCATGTTCATCCTTCATGTGTTTCCTCAGGGTGGACGTGTAATAGAACGTGCTATTACATATATTGCAATGAAACACTTTCTCATTGCCAAACTTTGAACCCTGAGCAAATTTCTCTGTTTTGATTGGTTCTGCTCCAGGACCTTCATGCAAAAGACCACTGTGCATTACTCCATGCTTGTCCTTCATATGCCGCACCAATGTTGACAAATGTTGGTAAGCACACGTACAGAATTGACACGAAAAATTTCTTCCTTTTGGATGCTTTTCTTCAATATGTTGTGCCAGAGCATCCTCTGTTTTGAACATCTTTTGACAATTCTTACAGCGGTGAGGCTTGTTTGGGTTGTGCTTCAGTTTCATGTGCCTCTGCAATGCAGACTTGAAATGGAACGTCTTGTTGCACTTTGGACAGTTTGCAGTTTCCATGTCGTCTTCATTATGTATTTTCATGTGCTCGACCAGTTTCTCTTCGGACGGACAGATTTTTTTACATGCCTTACAAGTGAAGAACCTCTGTTTGGTGTGGTATTGGTGGTCATGAAAATCCAGAGATGACTGTGAAATGAACTCCATGGAGCACACCTGACAGTTGAACTCAGCCAGCTCCTTGCCGTGGCTCTTCCTGTGGTACAGCAGCTGCGGTGCCGTCTGGAATGTGACCTTGCAAAGCTCACACTCGTATGGTTCCTGGTCATGGTGTTTCTGCACCTTGTGACTGATGAGCATGTGGTCCCAGATGAAGCTGGCATCACACTGGTCGCACTTATGTGGCCGCTCTTTGGGAATGTAGATTGTAGATGGCGGCTTCCCATCTGGATATGCACTTGGATCGAAGCACTTCGTCCTCAGATGCAAGTTGTATGATGAAAGGTAGACAAACTGCTCCCCACACTTTTCGCAGGTGAATCGTTTCTCCAGCTCCTCATGCTCTTCCATGTGCCGGTTTCGCTGCACTCCATGTTTGAACTCCATGCCGCAGATTTTACATGGGTAGCCAGCTTGTAGGTGCACCTTTCGCTTGTGCAGTGCTCGAGTAGATGGCGTGGAAAAGGCTTCACCGCAAATTTCACAAATGCAGTTTCGTTCACCCGTGTGCATGGTGCGGTGCCTTCTCATCTCATATGGCTTGTCGAAAGTCTTGCCGCAGAAATCACAGGTTGCAACCGTTCTCCGGCGACCTTTCGGCCCCATTCTTTTCACATATGTATTGCCTTTCGTATCCACTTCTGTGCCTTCTTCTTGCTCATTATGGTATCTATTGATATGCATATCAAGGTTCCATTTTTTGGTGAACCGTAATCCACAATAAGGGCAGATGGTGTTGACTAAATGAGGATGCTTTTCTACTAGATGCTTTGTCAGATCATCACTGGATTCGCATTGTTCATCACAGTAGTTGCAAATGTTATGGAGAAGCCTATGCAGTCGGAGGCCACCAGCCTTAGAGAAACTCAAACCACAAAGATTGCAAATGCGAACCTTTAAAAGTTTCTTTTCTTCTTTAGAGTGTGTTTTCATGTGCTTCTGTAATTCAGCGCAAATCTTGAAACTCTTCTTGCAAATCAAGCATGTAGGTGACTCCTTGTGATGGTCAAGTTCTTCCTGAGTGTTGAATTTAGCTTGGCAGCGGCAAGTGTAGAATTGTGTGGGAGCTCGGGTTTTGCTCTGGGTAGCACGGCTGGTATGCATCATTGTCTTGTGAATCCGCAAGTTAGCTTCAGTCGCAAATGTTCGATTGCAAGGCTTGCAATAAAGGGGTTTGTAATTTTTATCACTTTTCTTAAATTTCTCAATAATTTTTTTGGTTTTGTAGTCTTTTGTCGTTTTACCTACATGGGTCACAGTGACATTTTCAAGTTGAGCTTCTTCATACAATGTGTCAATTTTTTCCAATTTTAGATTACCTGAGCTTGTTTTAGCTCTGTCTTCTTCAGGATTATAATCTGGATCATCCTCTGCTTGTGGCTCATTGGGATGATCAGCTGATTCAGTAGGGTTCTTATCGATCTCAGAATTTTCAATTTGATTAGAATTGTCAAAGGTGATGTTTCAGGCAATACCTTCCCTTTATGAGCCATTGAGATGTGAATCTTTAGTCTCATGGCCTGCGAAAAAGTCTTGCCACAATGGCCACAAGTGTGCTCGCCCTTGTCTTCTATCCCTGCATGCATGTGGTGAATATGGACCATCAGGCCATAACGATTCTCAAATTTTCTGTTGCAGTCTTTGCAAACCAAATTATTCGGATCGTCAATACTTTCCAAGTACTTTTTGCCCAGCTTTCCATCATCCTTCAAATCCACTTTCTGTGCATCACCGGGCTTCATGTAATTGTCCTTTTCCTTTTTTCCCTCAAACTCTTGGCTCTTCAAGGACTTGACCACATGCATGCGGGCAATATGCCGCTTGCAGCTGCGTACATGCTTAAACTCCATATTACAGTGCTCACAAACATAAGTACCTCTTTCAGTTGGAATCTCGCTCGTTGATTTGGGTACTACCATGAGACTTGATGGAATACGTTCAGCAGGATGCTCAGCTTCAACAATGTCATCAAAATAACTAGGATCAACATATTCAGTCGGTGGCTGCTCTGGCTCTTCATCCATCACCCTTCGCTTTTTTCTGACTTGGCGTTGCTTTGGGCTGTCTGCAGCATTCTCTTTTGCACAATCCTCTGCAGCACTCTCTTTTATACCATCCTCTACAGCATTCTCTATAGAAAAATCCTCTGCAGCAATCTCTATTGAACCTTCCATTACAGTATTTTCTTCCACACCATCCTCGGCAGTATTTTCAATCGCTCCTTTCTTCGCAGTAGAATCCATTATGTCTGCAGCACTTTCCTCCAACACCTCCTGCTTTATGTTCTTTGCAATCTCATGTGTTTCAGGGACTTCATCATCCTCTCTTTCTTGCACTATGTGCTTCCTTTCAATATGTAATTTCAAACCTTTAGATGTCCTAAAATTTGAGTTGCATATGTCACAAACATTGTCATTTACTATTTCGTTTGTTATGATCATATCATTGGTGAGATGTACATTTGATCCAAGTGATGATTCAAAACTAGACTTCATTTTGGTAGGTGTGGATGCTTTTTCAGCAATTAACAAAGACTTTATTTTCTCTGTAGGCTTTCTTCTTCTGGAGGACATACGTCTCTCTGGAGTCCTAATACGTTCTTTCACCACAAAAAGGTCTTCCTCTTCTTCTGTATGCTCATCATTGTAATCATCTCCCATATCAGGTTCAATGACTTCAGTTATGTTTTTCATAGCCTGTACTAAAAAATCGTCTCCATACCCTTTAATGTCTGCTATTTCCTTTAGTTTTAAGTCTTCAGCTTCTCTTTCCTTTTGCTCCTTTTCTTCTTTTATTTTCTTTTTAAGCGCTTTTTCTTTCGCCTTCTCTTCTCTTTCTCTGATTTTCCTTTCTTCCTCTTTTTTCTTTTGCTCCTGCTCTTTCAGTTTTCTTTCGGCCATCGCTTTTTGCCTCTGCTCTTCGTCTTTCTTCTCTTGTGCTTTGTCTTTTTTCTCTTGCTCTTCGTTATGACTGACCATGTGCACAACAAAGTCATTGGCATTATCAAAATCATCTCCACATTGTTCACAGCAAAACCACGTTCCTTCTGTCTTAATTTCTCCAGGTTCAAGAACAACCTCCCCTTCTTCAAGTAGATTTTCAGCAATAGGAAGCTGTGGTATTGGGGTGTCTTCCATCACCGACACCTCTGCATGTTCTATATCCATGTGATCTTCATATTCTAAAGAAGTCTTGAATCCCATGCCACAGATATCACAAATTCGATCATGACTATCTCCAATAGTACGACTTTTCTTTGAAAAACTGCTATTGCACATGTTAGCAGGTGATATCACAACAGTCTTGATTTTTGAAGTTTTTCTTCTTTCTTCAATAGTTAGTTCAGAGAAATCTGGCTCATAGTCTTCATCCATCTCATAATTTGCCATTTGTATTGCTAACTCAGATGGTGCAACTTCGCCTTCTTCAAGATCTGCGAGTGTAATGGGAACTTTAGCTATTGACTCCAGTCCTAGTCCATCGATTTCATCTACCTCCATCTCAAAGACCTCTTCTGTATCATTTTTCTGATCTAAGCATTGCTCTTCTTCAGTATCCACATGATCTTCTGATTCCTCTTGAATTTCAATGTGAGTAAATAGATGATCTGCATGTTCCTCTTTGCTTTCGGAGTTTTTGTTGCACAGTTTACAGAACATGGGAGTTTCACCACAGTGTAGAATCTGTAAGTGCGTTCTAATACCTTGTGGGGATTGAAATGATTTCCTACATTCTTTACAAGTATAAGGCAGTTGGATAGAATTTGATTTTGACTTTTTAGGGGACAGTGTGTCTTCATCAATGTTACCAGATTTACGCTTTAATTTTTTACATCTAAAGGGATCATTGACCGTCTTATGCTTTTTGAGCGCAGCTAATCTTGAAAATCTCATTTTACAGTCATCACATTCGTAGAACTTAACTTTACCCTTTTTTTCTACAACAGGTGCAACATTTTGAACGCTTTTTGCAGATGTCAGATTAAAAGTAGCTAAATAACCTGATTTGACAGAATTTTCAGAATCAATTAATTCAGAGCTAACATTACAATCAACATTTTCAGAATCAACATTGCTGACATTAACATTACTAACAGACATTTCAGCGCTTACACTACCCTCTGATTTTTTCTGCTCATCGCTTGTACCGTCTACTTGACACAAATTGTAATCTTTCTGAGCATAAAATAGAAATTCTTCATCATCTATCTCACTATCACTATCCCAGTCATTGTCCCACAGACCGTCTACTTGTGGAATTGTGCCATGATTGCCTTCAACATCTAAAACACTACCATGATTAAAATAAACACTACTATCTCTGTTTCTAGAACTACCCATTGGACATTGGTCTTGACAGTTAATGGTTCCCAAAGAAGGCTTTTCAGTCAGTTTGCAACAACTGTCTTCTTTGTCTTCCATATTGTCATCTTTAGCTTTATGCAATACAATACCATTGACGTTAACCACATCCTTAATAACGATCAAATCACTTTCAAGATTATTGTCATCATCATCGAAAGCTCCATCGACTTGCTGTTGATAAGTCACGTGGATGCCTGATGTTGCTGCTGCGGTCGCCGACGCTTCACCAGCCTGTAAAAAGAGGGAGCCACCGTTATCATCAGTCTTCATCATCATCATCATGTCATCACCATAAGTAGAAGTAGAAGTAGTAGCAAGCGGCTCACCTAACACATCACCGCCACCGTCGCCTGCACCAGCGCTGCCACCGGCAGGGTCTTGAATGATATACTGGTAGCTCTCCTCCCCTCCCTGGCCCTCGACCCCACCTTCCTCGGCAGTCGTGGTGCCAGCGACAGGCTGGATCAGCGTCTGCGATCCGTCAGCATTCTGGATGAACTGCTGGCCGTCCTCAGTCTGGAAGATCTGCTGTCCCTCCTGCAGTCCGATCTGCTGCCCGTCCAGTGTCTGCAGCAGCATCTGCTGTTGCTGCTGCTGCTGCTCAGCTCCGGCCTGAATGATCATCTGCGTGCCGTCGGCATTCTGTATAATCTGCTGGCCATCAGCTGTTGTGAACACTGTCTGCCCGTCTTCCGTCTGCAAGATCTGACCAGCACCGCTGCCGTCTTCCGCAGGCTGGTCTTGACCGGCAGCACTGTAGTAGTAAGTGACTCCGTCTTGCTCGAACATCTGCAGCCCCTCGGTTCCTTGCGACTGGAGCCCTTGGATCGGGTTGCCATCCTGGTCGGTGTACACGTATTGCACTTGCTGCTGCTGGTCCCCACCAGCAGGGTCAGCCAGCTGCTGTTGGCTGCCATCAGCAGCAGTGTACTCGGCAGCAGGGGCAGGGTCTGTGTAACCGACTGCCTCGCTGCTCTCGCTGGTGAACATTTGATCGCCGTCGGGAGCTGCTGCTGCTGTATCCTCTCCACCGGCCAGCTGTTGCTGAGAATCCTCAACCTCATCCTGGGGCTCTGATTGAGGTAAGGAACTGGCTTCAGGAGCTGGGTCAACAGCTGGGTCAACAGCCGCCTGCTGGTCCTGCAGGGAGTCAATGGGCTGCTCCATATTTGGGTCCATTGTTTGCTCCATGGGCTGTTGCTCTTCCATGGGCTGTTGCTCTTCCATGGACTCTTGTTCCATGGTCTGTTGTTCCATTGGTTGCTCCATCGTTTGTTCCATGTTTTGATCCATTGGCTCTTCCTCTCCAGTTGGTTGGGTGTCTTGTGGCTGCTCTGATTGAAGTAGGTCATCTTGAGGCGCCAAATCTAGAACACACAGGGGTTTAACAAGTACATGAACACACTCCACCATGGTGATAGAAAGGAATCAAGTGCTATTATTGTGGTACAGCTGGACCCGTTTATCTGAACTCTGACAAGATGAATTTATGGACAACTCATGCAAATAACAATTTCCCTACATGTTACCTTACATATTAAATCAAAATCTGATAACTACCAATTACAGATTATTTGAATTTTTATTTACTCCCTTCAAGTTCCAGTTAAACAGAACCTAGTGTCTGATGAAAGAGCCGATAGGGTGCTTAGAACCTTAGGTCATCGTAGATGTACTTACGATACAACTTTAAATTGTGAATGCTTATTTTTCACCTATAGTATCGATTGTATCGATTACATTTGATATTTCAGTAGTTTCCTTCCACAATACTCCAGCTATCGATGCGTGACCAACAAATTTCTGTGGATAGGATGCCAACCTTAATGAACAATAATCTGTACTTGGGTGACTTGGGTTGGCTTAAATGGTATTTTCATCAATGTCGAGAGTATTTTTTTTGCATCATCCCATAAAACTACACAATCATTTTGTTTGAACATTTTTACTGACTTTTATGTACACAGTTCGGCGGGGTTTTGTGGATCAATTCAGGATGACATAACAAAATATGTTTTCAAATGGGATGCGGCAGGGTGGTTTACTTTTTGAACGTCAATGCCTCAATCATATATGAAAATAGCATTTAAATGTTTGGTCGACATTATTTGTTGATTGATGTTTACTAGAACTTAATTGTATGACTGATAGTATTTCACTTATTAGGATTCAAAATAGTACATATCAAAATCATGGGCACATGCATCCTATAGGGCAGAAATCAACTAAAATTGAGTAAACAATGAAGAGGGAAAAGAAAGAATGGTCATTCATCAATTTCAGTTGATATCTGCCTTCTACGATGCAGATGCCCATGATCAATATAGTATTGGTTGGCGCCTCGGCAGTGAGATAAGGAAAAATGAAACTGGTAATTACATGACTTATGACTGAACACAATTACTGGGAAAAGTGCAAATGAAGGAGAGCAATGTGATAATACAAGGTACTGTTCATTACGTTGGCACAGATAATTACCTTGGAGTTCTTTCATTTAAAAAAAAAACAACTTAAAATATGTTTTCTTAACTAAACACATTGAAGGCAAATCCATTGCCAGCGGAAAAATATTTACACAAAAGGAATGAAGCCTGAAATTTTGTTCACATTCCAGAGATCAATATCAAAAATCAGCTTCAGTAATCAATAGGTAGTTCTTGGAATTGTTGAATGTTATATTACTTCTGGGACATGCATGGGTGAGATTTAGTTCTAACAGCTAATTCAAAAGGACCTAAATATCATGGATCTGCGAATTTAAGAGACAGAGAGAGTATATAGGTAGTGAACCACAAACATTAAGATGGAAAATTCAAATGGTTTTACAGTATATATAGTCCTTGTAATTCATATCTAATTTGAATTATGTCTCTGTACTGCGAAAACAACAATACAGCTGGATCTCTTTATCAAATGTGAAATAACTGTCAAATTCATGGGTATCACCTCACCGAAAAACATTTGCCTTTGAAGGTTACATCACTTTATATTATACACCACTCTGAAAATTTGAAATGTCCAACAAACCAAAATCTAAATTCATTCCCTTCAAGCTTGAAATAACCAGGTCCAACTGTACAAGGAATTCCTACTTACATAAGCTAACAATAACATTAATAAAAATAAAATGGCAGCAACACTCACCTCCCTGGTTATACTGGGCCTCATCCTTCATCATACCAATATCTTCCTGCATCATGGGAGTCATGCCGCCAGGTGCCGCAGGCTGACTTTGGCTAGAGTCGGAAGATATTATTCCAGATCGTCCAGCAGTCAAGCCAGCCTAAAAGGAAATGGTATTGCATTTAAAGTGGATGGCATAACTCGCTCTCCATTCAAACTTTCTCGGTTCTACATCGAAAATCTTGACTGAGTCCATGTCAAGTAGTGTTCTGGCTGGTTCAAAGAGATAGCGTGACACTTATCATGTAAATAAAGCCTGATCTGAAACGCGATGGAGGCAACAATCTGCCGACCATCTGACATTGCAGTTACCCTGGACATTTATGTAAAGATTGTGTGTTACATTTTAAGCTTGTTTCATTTAGGTAGACTTCTATCTCAGCGAGTATTTACATTAACATCTCGGTAGTGCTCATATTTATAGTAAATTTGATGGTGAGCTTATAATTGCGACGGTACTCAAACTTATGGGTTTTCAAAATGTACACTGGCGTTTTATTATGGGAGATCAATGTGAGTCTTAATCCTCATGCTTAAATATAAATAATACACAAACAACTGTTTGATAAGATGCACGCTATCAAATTCCATTTTCATCCAAGAAAGTTATAGCATAAAAAGTGTATCCCCCCCCCCCCCACTCCAACATAAACTATGAACTACACTAACCTGAATCTGTGCATTAGCCTCAGCATCCGTGGCAAGGGCGTACTGGATTTCCTGCTTGCCGGATGCGGGGTCAGTGATGACGTACATGATATACTGGTCATTTCCTTCCGGATTGGGCTGATTGGGGTCCGCGGCTGACGGTGGCAACTGGTTTGGATCACTTGCCTCCGCCAGCTGCTGATTCGGATCCTGCAACAGCTGGTTGGGATCTGTGAGCAGACCCTGAGTGCTGTCAGTGCTGTACGTAACGTCCGTCGTATACGTGTCCGTCTTTGTCGTGATCATTTCGTTGGCGAGATACGAATTCGATCCGAGCAGCGATTCCGCTTTCGGCTGCGTGCGTGGTTTCTGGTTTTGGTTGAGCAGGGACACGTATTTCTGCGTGGATCCCTGCGGTGAGGTCAGACCCATGGACGACGTGGGTAACCCGGCCACTTTGGCAGCCGTCGACAGCGCACTTGTTCCACTGGTCGCGGCGGCCGTGGAGCTGCCTTTCAAGGTCTGCGTTTTCTTGCTTCCTAGCGTGGACTTGAGCAGGGTCTGAGGCACCAGCATGTACTTGTCCCCGGATTTCACAATTACATACTTCTGCTTGGACTTGTCTTTGCCTGCTTCCCCAGACTCCTCAGCCAACGTTACCGACGTGCCAGCGCCTCCACCCCCAAGGGTCATTGGTTCCTGCTTGGTCTCCATCTTTGCTGCAGGCGTGTCTGTGAACAGAGACTGGTGCTGCACTCCGCGGCTGCTTTCCTGAGGTGCACCCAACAGGTTCTTCAGGTTGGGGCCTTTAGGCGTCTCAGCTGACGCTGCCATCGACTCCGTTTTCACCACAGGTTTTGTGGTCGCAGGAGGCGTCTGCTTAACAGGTGTCTTGGCAGGTGCTGTGGCAGGTGACTGCTGCTTGCCCTTGTTGGAGGCGGCAGCGCTTGCACTACTTGCATTGAGCGCATCGCTGCCAATCTTAAACTTCAACTTGGGCTGCGTATCCGTGGTGACGAGAGTGGTCATCCCCGGCGTGGACTTTGCCGTCTGGATCGATGACGCACACGTACTTCTTACCGCCGTAAGAAATCACGTATTTGGTCTTTTTCCCAGGTTTCCCTGCTGCAGCGGGGGTACTCTTGGTGGGTGTAGCTGCCGGCGCTGTTGTGCCAGGCTCAGTCTTGGGGGGTTTCGCCCCAGCGGTTGTCGTCGATGTGGACGCAGCAGCGTCAGCCAGAGTCTCCAGCCAGTTCGTGTTGGATGGCGGCGGCGGAGCTTGTGCCGCCGACGTTTGAGCGACTGTGGTTGCTGCGTAACTGCTGCTGCTGGCAGCAGGTGCCAACGACGACGCCACCGACTGTCCCGATTTGAGCAGGTACGAGCCTTGCTCCGTGATCATCACGCCCCCACCGCCGCCACCGGAGGAAGAGTCCATTGCCGCAGCAGCCGCCGCGCTCTGGGGAGTGACCAGTGACTTGTCGTCGTTGTCCATTGCCGGTGGCTTCACGTCGGGTTTCTGATCGTCTTCTGCTGTTGTTTGATCGGCACCTTCGGCAGGCACCTATTATAAAAAGCCAACATGCAGTTAAGAACTTTGTTTTCCTTTTTTGTTGCTAGTTCATGGCATTGGTGTTAGAAGTATATGAATACTAATGAATCTTTACTTAATTACTTGTTATCAATACATCAATATAGTATATTGTAAGTAATTCAGAGTAATTCATTGTATTTATCACATATTGCAAGATGGTTATCCACCAATGAGTGAGAGTGCGTTAATGACAAATGAGTGTGACGTAAGGGTGAGTGATTGAGTATGCCCACAGTCTCCACCAAAGTAAATGTAAATGTGGTGGTTTATAGTCCTGATCCAAGTCTTGCTATCACGACTTTACAATTTACACCAGGTCATTGCCCCACTTATTGATTATCAATTGATCATTTCTCATATGCTTGTGGGTTAGTGTGTGCGGGCGAGTGATAATTGAGCGAGCGAGTGAGTAGGAGCGTGGGATGGTGACCTCACCTGTATGCCCATGGACTGCAGCACGCTGGGGTCATCCACCATCATGTAGCCCGACTCTGTCTGCACCAAGTACACCTACAGCAGATAACAACCGTATGACACAGGCTACATCCAATCCCATGCAAAACATCATTTAAAGTTCATTCAATCCAGTGGTGGATTGTTGGGAGGGTTCTGCTTTCTTTGACGTTGCACCCCACAAATATACGAGAATTCACTTTGAATACCTATGACCCTTTGCCTACATTAGGTGCTAAATAAATGCTGCAACTATTACAGTTTAGAGTAAAACCTAAAATACGCTCAAATATAAATTTAACACATATTATTTGATTCACAATCACTACATTTGTGTAAAATCAGACATGTAACTTGGTAGATTTGAGCATATTTTAGGGCTTTATTTGGGCTGATAATGCAGGTATCGATGACTAACCAGTAAGTAGCGGGTTGACAAAAAGCTAGATTTACTCATGCACCAATATTGTATAAAGCTTTTACATGATTAACCGATCAATTCACAGTGAACACTCATTAATAAAAACTTCCATTAACAATTAAGATCTCACCATTTCAGCTGAACAATGACTACATCATATGCATGCCCAATTTCAGCCAATAGCTATATCTATGACCTATCAAACCAGTAAGGTCATCTTGAGGAACAAAGGTTTGTCACCTGCTGAGACACCTGCTTGCTGATTAATACTTAATTCTTGTTTCCTTTCCTATATGTTACTTGTTTCTTGTTAGCTTATACTATTCTGGTATTCTGGTCAATACAAATGATAATTTGTGCTGCTATATTCCCAAAATGAAGTATTCATAATACAAGAGCTATAAATTTGTTTGACTATTTAAACCTGGGCTGTGATGTAATGAATTCAGGTCATCTGCATACTTGTGTAGGTTGTATGTTTGTGTAAGTTACCTCACTAGATAGAGTTCATGGCTGTGACTAGTCATGAGGTCTGAATGTGTGGAAGTAAATCTACCTCAGCAAGAGTGCCCATCCAACTTTTTTTACATTTTGTTTTAGAATTTTCTTTTATGCTGTGTGACATGATGTGATATGACATTGATGACATTTAAATAAAAATTCAAAATTAAACAATTGTTCATATATCACACAGCATGATAAAAGAAAATTCTAAAACAAAATGAGACCAAGCGCTGTGTACCAAATACATAGGATTTTTAGTACCTGTTTTTTCGAGTCTGCATTCTCTCCTGCCCGCTTGATGACCTTCTGCGGAGTGTGCTTCTTGTCCCCGGGACCAGCAGAGGTCGACAAGAACTGGTTGGGGTCAGCCATATCAGACAACAGAGAGGAGTCGCCTCCCAGCAGGGACTGCGTGAATTGCACTGAAACATGAACAAACAGTGTAGATCTATTGAATTTAAAGATAATGCTCAGTGAAATATACAAATACATGTGTTCTGTAAAATCTAGGATCAATAGACGATGTCTTTTCCATTGGAAATGTAAGGAAAATAAGACTCTTATTTTTCACGTTTAATGTTTATAATACATGTAAAAATCCCATGAATCCCATGATGTCTTGTTAGCTAAAACACAAGGTCACGTGAGGTTGCATAATCAAATGATTTACGCCAGACATACAGTGCATTTCCACTGGCAAATGTCTTGTTTAACATTGGAGAGATAGCCGGTTTATTACGTGCACCATAAAGTTATGTGTGAACACTTTCTTTAGCCTCGCAACAAGCAAAAATCACTTACTTTCATCTCCTTGCATTATCTGATTGGTGGTTGAGATGTCAGCTGACTGAATCTGATTGCCTGGGTCAAGCAACGCATCAGTATTAATCATGTTGCCGTCTTGGTCGAATATTGGTTCTTGAACTGCAAGAACAGAGGAGCCATCAGGCTGTTGTCTAATAGGATTATACTGCAGCGATGATCCGGCGGGAAGAGAACCTGCAAAAAAACAGTACTACACTTTACTTAAGATGACTATCAATTACACGCTTTTGATCATGGGAAAAAACATGCGAAAGCTTTAAAAATACAAGTTCATGCCATAAATGATTTGCACATTTGAATGTTGAAAACAGCATTGACACATTTACGTATATTTATTGATAGTCATTTTAATTGTAGTGATTTTCACATAAATACTACTGGACATGTAAGCACAAACTGACCATCGGAATTTTTCGGCATCACAACCATCATTCTGCCCGGTGGAGAAGCTGAAACAGAGATTTCATATACACAATCACAAGATCGGACACTTCAAATTGATCATTTATGCCATTGGAATTTAATTCTTGTAAATAAAAAGGGAATCAATATGAACAACACAACCACGAATTTGAATTTCAGGAACTTCAAATGACTTTTTAACTGACTAGTTTTGAATTACACATGTTGATAAAATTTACCAGCTTATTGAGCATGGCTTCAATCAAATTCTAAATGCTGCCCCGTGAGCAGTCTAATAATACCCTGCAGATGAAAAGAAAACTTCACTGACACAGAGAATCTAGACGGGGAGTAAAAATACTTACTGGTTTTCTTCCATGCTGCTTCTGTTCCTGGCAGTTTGATGGACTTGAGAGTCTTCATCCGGGAGCCTCCATCCTACAAACAAACAAAGAAAACTTGTTGAGTCTATCTATTATCATTCCATGGAAATATTTTTTCTTCAAAAGTGTTTACAAAAATTTTTTAGGTTGGAATACTTGTTTCTGTTATTGTATTTGTTGGACTCAGCCCAACCCAAAAACCCATTCCTCCACCCCATCCACAAGTACCGTCCTGTCTACAGCCCCTCCTTTAATGCCAAGCTCCATTCCATTAGGCCACATTGCCTACAAACCCTCCCCAACCCTTCTATTCCCTCTCTGTACATTCATGCCCCCATTTCTCCTACCTTCTTGCCCTCCTTGCGTGCCCGTTCATCCTCCATGTAAGCCACGGGGTCTTCGATGCCCTGCTCGTGCAGCCGCAGGTGTTTCTTGTAGCGCGCCGCGTGGTTGAACGAGGCGCCGCACAGGTGGCACAGCCGCGTGAACTCTCGCTCTTTGTGGTTCGGGTCGTGCGTCCGCTCGTGGATTACGCACGCTTTGGGCGTTCTGAAAACATTCACCAAGTTTGTGTGTCATTGGAGTATTTTGGCCACTCATGCATCACGCTCCACTGAAAAACTTGCATTGGGAGTATTTTTCTAAAACTTCTGTAACTTATGTTCTTATACAAGATGTCAAGACATCTGAAGTCTGAAGACTTGGAACAATTTCATCCATTCGAGGATTACTCAAGCTTTCCGAATGCTGAAACATGCATAATTGGTCCATTAGATAATGATATCTCCCTGCCTCACAGGTACCTTATACGACCATCCAAGTGCCCACAATCATGTAACAGCCCTCCCCCCTCTTTTTCTTAAATGTCTAAGAATTATGTAGTAACTGCACTCTCATGTAACAGCCCACCCCCCAGTTTGAGAAAATTTCAATTTAACAGCCCTGGGCACTTGGATGGTCGTGTACGGTATTTGCTTTTCTAGCACTGACACCTTCAACTCAGATTGACCTAATTTCACTGCTAACCTAGCGATCATATTATGAACAATTCATTCTATAATAGGCTACTCACTTGAACGTCTTGCCACAGTGGCCGCACAGGAAGGACTTCTTGTCGCTGTGGATGTACGAGTGATCTTTTAGAGCACGCTTCCGCTTGAACTTTTTGCCACACACGTGGCACTCCCAGATGGGGTTGATCGCATCGTGAATCTGCATGTGTTTGCGAAGTCTGAAAACAAGGAGCGAAATCATTGAGCAAAATCGGCAGTAGAAACATAATTAGCATTTCCACAGTCTAAGTGGCGTGTTTCACATAATGACATATCACGATGTGAGGGGCACCAGCATTTGTTTTCAATCAGTAATTGGCTGCATTTTGTAATGAACAGATAGTGGCAGCAGAGCTGTTGATCAAACAAAATGATCATTTATACATGTACAGCAGTCTCCCAGTTATGGCCTGAAGAGTTACCCCAGCAGGACTAGTAACTTTGAAAAGGTAATAGTCCTCCCCAAAAGTTACTGGTCCTGACAAACTACCAAACATGTTTTGGCTCAGCAGTTACCCGTATTCAGGACGAGTGAATTGAATTCAGCACTAGTCCTCCCTATTTTCTACTATTTTCCGGACGAGCGGACTAGTGACTAATAAATGGGAAACTGGTACATGTACTCATGAAACGCGGCGGCGGTGGCGGCGACATACCTGGACGCGAGCACGAATCCCTTGCCACACGTCTGGCAGGCGTGGTTGGCTTCGCCCGAGTGCAGCATCTCGTGGTGCTTGAGGAGGCGCGGGTGGCGGAAGGAGCGGCCGCACGTCAGGCAGCGGTACGGACGCTCGCCCGTGTGCTGGTACTCGTGGTGCTTCAGCGCAAACTTGGACACAAACACCTGGCACAAGGGGAGATAGCGGCAAAGGCGTTAATGTATAGTGAAGTTAATGTACGAGGGAGACAGCAAAGGGGTTAATATGGGACAGTGTACAGTAGAAGCGCCAATTAAGACCACCTCTCTGCTATTGAGACCAACTCTATAATGAGAGCACTTTTCATGGCGGTCCCAAATCTTCATAAAATGCTAGCAAAATGAACCTCTGTATAGAGAACCTTACTATTGAGACCCCTTAACACTGGTCTCGAAGATGGTCCTAATAGAGATGTTCTATTGTAGCTAATGTGCTGACAGCAAGTTCAGAACTATACATTTTCAATCATAACTAAAAAATGGTAATGAATATCAAAATAAAAATTATAGGGATGAAACGCTATTTTTTTGCCAGATCTATATCGCAATTTTGACTATTCTGATTGGTTTACATAAAAGTGAACACTTACATGAAAATGGTATTTTTCCAGTGTCTGTGAGAGACAGATTCAGACATTTTGAACTAGTCAAAATTGGGGATTAGGCAACATGATTGGAACAGCCAAGTTTGTCTATATTTTTTATTTGCATACACATTTATGTATCACCAATTATGTGACTACCCATGTGTATGCAAATCAAAAATATAAACATTGCTGTTCAAATCTTGTCACCTAATCCCCAATTTTGACTTGTTCAAAATGTCTGACTCTGTCTCTCACAGACACTAGAAAAATGCCATTTTCATGTAAGTGTTCACTATTATGTAAACCAATCAGAATAATCAAAATTGCAATGTAGATCTGGCAAAAAATAGCGTTTCATTCCTATAATTTTTATTTTGATATTCATTACCATTTTTTAGTTATGATTGAAAATGTGTAGTTCTGAACTTGCTGTCAGCACATTAGTAATGGTTACCGTCAGGATGCTTTTGCAGGAAATACATTGAAATTGTATGAGGAGGAACGAAGAAATGATCAATCTCTCTGATCATTTCCCAGAATTCCCCATTTGATCTCGGGAGATCTTGGAACCAGAAGCAAAAGCTAGACGTCCAGTTAAAATAATCTCTCCCATAAGCTAGATGTTTCTTCTGCTATCTTCCCTGCCAGTATTAGTTATATCATTACACAATGTTTCATATACATAGCAAGTAGCCAACTGCAGTGCAATTATTGGGATATTTCTCTAAAATAAACCGACTTTTTCTAGCACTACAGTACTGTTAGGTTATAAGGACCAGAGAAATTGTAGAAATTTCCATTGGCATCAGTCGTTTTTCTCTGAATACACCCATATTTCAATTTCCTGAAATTACTGGTTATCTCGGAAAAGAAATACCCATAGTTTGTATGACACACATTAGGAGAAATTTCCGTATGTGTTACTTTGTATTTTGGTAATTTTCTAAACGGTGAGTGCTGAGTGAATGAGTCCAACCCCACATTATATCATCAGGCTAGATGCTGAAGGCATAATATTAGGACATGAAAACTTTCTTACAATTTGGTCTGAATTGACAAACACTATAGAAGATCATAGAAGTCACATGAATAGGACATAGATCTCTTTTTTGTACGGTTTAAGGCCACACTCCTCCAATATGCTGACAAAACCAGTCCAATCTTCAAGAAATTGTTGAATATAAAGATGACTGTTATGATAGTCGTTATCTTTGATGTCAAAATGTAGTAGATGCTTTGTAAATGGTTAGAAGGCACCACCAACACGTACCTGGTTGCAGATCTTGCATGGCATGCGTATGACGGAGCCGGAGGCGTCCTTCTGCGGGTACTCGTCAGGGTGAGTGGTGCGCCTATGGTAGTCACGCTGATACTTGCTGTAGAAAGCCTCTTTGCACGTGTCGCACGTGAACGGCTTTTCGCCGGTGTGTGTCTTGCGCACGTGGAACTCCATGGTGCCCTTCTGCTGGAAGCCCTTGCCGCAGTGCTCGCACCGGTGCTTGGGAGGGTCCGTCAGCTGTGGGTGCCGGCGCCGCTTCGGTCCCTGCAACCAACCCAAGAAGATGTATTAAAAAACCCATAACCACTTAGCA
This sequence comes from Streblospio benedicti, assembly GCA_019095985.1. NCBI lineage: Eukaryota > Metazoa > Annelida > Polychaeta > Spionida > Spionidae > Streblospio > Streblospio benedicti. Next base: position 14,153,436 of record CM032667.1, on the reverse strand, counting down.
CTTGGGATAACATAGCTTTTAAAAACAGTGAACAAGACGATCAACTACACTGATCATTTCCCAGAATTCCCATTTTCTTTGATATTCATTAAACCAAATATAGTTTTTAAACACAGTCACCAACATGCAGAATTTACAAAAACAATACCAATTAGAACTTCAGGCTCTCTCCCGCAGTAGGGTGCTAATTGTTTTGACTAAATAACATAGTTTTAAAAACAGCGACAAACATGTAAATTCAGGCATGATAACAGGGAAAAAAAAAAAAAACATTGTCCAAGCAACAATAATTGTTGTAATTTGAACACCTTACATGACTACATGAACTCCCGTGATCATATTTTATCATTAAAAACGTGAAATTGTTGCTTACGGCCATGTGTGTGAGGTAGTGATGGGACTTGAGACTCTCCAGTGTGCGGAACTGTTTGTCGCACACGTCACAGTGGTAGGGCGTCTCCCCAGTGTGAACCTTCACGTGAGAGTTGAGCTCTGTCACCTGCTCAAACCTGTAGCAAAGATTGTGATCATAATTTGATAATAGACTCTTTTTCCACACACCTTTACAAAAAAGATTTTCACCCACGCTGTACGAAAACAATGACAACTGCCTGATATGTTTTAAACTGTGTAGCACACTTCGCACAACAAAACAACTGTGTTTGTGTACATTTTAGCAGCCGTGCTAATAGGCCTCACTTTCAGTTCAATGTGATAAAGTGAAAAGGGTTAAGAATCGAGTGCCAGTGTCGACAAAAACTGAAAATTCAACGTCCATGTTTTTGAGGTTGAAAAACTATTATTCATTGTATCTATTGATAATTGGAAAATGAATAATTCAAAATTTTAATATAAAAACCTGTTAAAACGTTTATTGTAGCAAAAACAAAAAATAGCACTCTTTATCTAACAGTATGTACTTTCAAACAATTAAATTCAATTGTATGAGGAGGAACGAAGAAATGATCAACTACTCTGACCAATTCCCAGAATTCCCCATTTGATCTTGGGAGATTTTGGAACCAGAAGCAAAACCTAGACGTCCAGTCAAAAACAATCTCTCCCACTCGCAAAAATCAATAATTTCAATTCTCATTCACGCCCATTGTTATCAAAATACGTGGAATACTTTCATAAAATAATCTCCGCATTCAGAAAATCACAATATATATAGACAAAACCGGGTTGTAACATTAACTAGTTTATCAGGTGAGTTCTTGTAGCGTATCGCGACGACCCCAAAAGGCGAGTCTGATGCCCAGAAGAATGAATCCTGATAAAATGATTCTTATTACACAACGAACCCGGTTTTGTAGTCATCATTCTTTTCTAAACAATTACAACACTGCAGTCTGGCTGAGTACAAGCATGATAACTATAGTATCATGCCTGTGTGAACATGGGTGATAACCCTCTCTGGTTTAGCAGAGACTTCTGGATCATGATAAGCAACGAAAATACATGAAAGATAATGATAAATGTGCATGTGTGAGCTGTGCTTACCGGCGGCCACAGAAGTGGTAGTATATTTGTTATATTGAGTTTGATAGTTATGTATTCAATGTACTCAATTTCTTATGCTTACAAACTCTGTCACTTTTGGTTCAAGACGTCGCCGACATGTAATGAAGTCTTAGTTGTTCATTAAACTACATCTGGACATCAAATAAAAGTCTCTGTTCAACATATTATGTTATTGTTTTGGAGCAATCCCACGGAATAGTAAACCATGCTTACCGGCGGCCACAGAAGCGGCAGGGGAAGCGCCCGTGGAACTTGCGCTTGTGCTCGTCCAGCAGGTTCTGCTTGTAGAAGTACTTGGCGCACTTGGGGTTGGGACACAGCAGCTTGCGGTGCACCAGGGTGCTTCTCAGACCTGCAACACACCACCGCCGCCGCCAATGTTAGGTAATAAACACAAAATAATTTCAATCGAAACAATTCATTTTGATTACATTGTATACACACATTAACCCTCTTGACGCCAGCTAGACGTCCACTATAAATTCACTATACTCCCTGCGTGACGTGTTATTCACAGTGGGGAGCTTCAGTTGTCATAGTTGAAATATGATCCTTTGTAGCTCTTCGTTTTTCATCAGAACATTTTCACATTTACAGTACACATTCAGGAGACGGTCTAGTTTCTTATTTTTACCATTATAAATAAAGATACATACAGCATAAAGTTAAATTTTGACAATTTCGAGTAATCGTCCATTCATTTGACAGCTTGCGTGGTTTATTTTAAATGTCGAGTAGCAGTAGAAATTTTAAGTGCAGCGAAGTTTTTATCCAGGATAGACACAAAAAACACCATAAACCATCCCTATTTCATAATAATATATTTTTACTTTACAATATTACGGACCAAAAACGTGTTCAACTTTTTATTTCTTCATTGCTGTGAATTTTGACAGGTAGATCTATCTACCACTCGACCACCCGACAAAAACATCATCCGTTTGATAGAAATACTAGATTTCCAACGTCCACACTTATTGCAGTTTTGCCAAACGGTTTATTTGTGATTCGGCATCCAAGATACAATAAGATGGAGCGTGGGTGACGAATAATATGATAATTCTTCTTCAAAATGTTCAACTTTGTCACTCTTACCAAAAAGCCGGTATTTCCTGAAAATCAACCTTGGCCAGCGCCGCCGCTGATATAGAATCGTAGGAGCGGTCTTGATAAAGGCTAATTCGCGGTTCCTTAGCAGTGTCAACGTGTTTTGTGGCGCTTGAACCTAAGAATACCGCTTATTCATTTTGATTAAGGCTCAAAATATATATCTGGATATGACCTTGATGAGTCTATTTTCACATTTGTTTAAGGGTCTCGATGAATAGCAGGTTTAACGACGATTCAAGCCATATACGACAAGCTATGGTTTTGCGAACACAAATAAAGAGTATTTCAGCGGCTCAAAATTGCAGCAGATAATGCGTGTTTGGTGGGTAAATATTCGCTCACACTAATATAATTAAAATATTAACACTATGCTGCTTATTTACTTCTAGAAATGCTTCCAAATGTCAAGGTAAAGTTGTTGTTGTTGACATACCGAATTTGAGACTAGAACCATGAGTGTTTATATATACGAATATGGCAGACAAACTCAAACTGTTTTTTCTGAAAACTGAGGGCGCATATATGTGCCCGGCACTAAGGGGTTAAAGGTGTTTATGCATCTTTGTAGCCACATTGCACTACCAAATACACGAAGGGGTCATGACCCTTTTCTGCCAAAAAAAAAGACACTCTAGAAAGTGTTTTACTGATCAATGCACATCTTTGTCCATATAGAAATCATGAAATTTCTAATTTGCACCCTGACCCATCTTTTCCCCCCTGAAAGACCTTCATATGCCTGGGCATTGTGTAAAAAGATTTAAGGGCGTGTTTGTACCTGTGCCACTCCAGCTGTCATGGAGGACTTGAAGGGCTCATGACAGAGGTCGCACTCGATGGCCTTAATGTGGTTCTCCTTTGTGCTTGTCCAGGTATGTCTGAAAAACAAGAACAACATCAGAACCAGTTTGTGCATCTACTTCTAACTATTGAATTCTGATTTATTGAGGCTGGGCACTATCTATTCCTCAATTTGTGTATGAGGAGGAACGAAGAAACGATCAACTGCTCTGAACATTTCCCAAGAATTCCTCATTTGATCTTGGGAGATCTTGGAACCAGAGGCAAAAGCTAGCGTCAGTTTTAAAAAGTCTCTCCCTGTATATTGTATCATGTCAGAGTAATTTTATTTATTTTCATTTATATCTATTTACATCGGACAAGTTGTTACACTCATAAATTGAAACACAGGATAAACATAACATAAAAAATAAATAATATAAATTAATACTGCCCCCATATCTGTAGCAAGTGATTATCAACAAATAGTTCAGTTATCACCTGTTACTAAAGTTGTATAAAATCTGTTCCATGCATTAGTGATTACA
>CM032667.1:14126900-14149374 GCA_019095985.1 Streblospio benedicti | reverse complement strand
ACAACTGTGTTTGTGTACATTTTAGCAGCCGTGCTAATGAGGCCTCACTAAAGTTCAATGTGATAAAGTGAAAAGGGTTAAGAATCGAAAAGCCAGTGTCGACAAACCTGAAAATTCAACGTCTATTTTTTGAGGTTGAAAAACTATTATTCATTGTATCTATTGATAATTGGAAATGAATAATTCAAAATTTTAATATAAAAACCTGTTAAAACGTTTATTGTAGCAAAAACAAAAAATAGCACTCTTTATCTAACAGTATGTACTTTCAAACAATTAAATTCAATTGTATGAGGAGGAACGAAGAAATGATCAACTACTCTGACCAATTCCCAGAATTCCCCATTTGATCTTGGGAGATTTTGGAACCAGAAGCAAAAGCTAGACGTCCAGTCAAAAACAATCTCTCCAACTCGCAAAAATCAATAATTTCAATTCTCATTCACGCCCATTGTTATCAAAATACGTGGAATACTTTCATAAAATAATCTCTGCATTCAGAAAATCACAATATATAGACAAAACCGGGTTGTAACATTAACTAGTTTATCAGGTGAGTTCTTGTAGCGTATCGCGACGACCCCAAAGGGCGAGTCTGATGCCCAGAAGAATGAATCCTGATAAAATGATTCTTATTACACAACGAACCTGGTTTTGTATTCATCATTCTTTTCTAAACAATTACAACACTGCAGTACAAGCATGATAACCATAGTATCACGCCTGTGCGAACATGGGTGATAACCCTCTCCGGTTTAGCAGACACTTCTGGATCATGATAACCAACGAAAATACATGAAAGATAATGACAAATGTGCATGTGTGAGCTGTGCTTACCGGCGGCCACAGAAGCGGTAGTATATTTATTATATTGGGTTTGATAGTTATGTATTCAATGTATTCAATTTCTTATGCTTACAAACTCTGTCACTTTTGGTTCAAGACGTCGCCGACATGTAATGCAGTCTTAGTTGTTTAACTACAGCTGGACATCAAAAAAAGTCTCTGTTCAACATATTAATTTATTGTTTTGGAGCAATCCCACGGAATCGTAAACCATGCTTACCGGCGGCCACAGAAGCGGCAGGGGAAGCGTCCGTGGAACTTGCGCTTGTGCTCGTCCAGCAGGTTCTGCTTGTAGAAGTACTTGGCGCACTTGGGGTTGGGACACAGCAGCTTGCGGTGCACCAGAGGGTGCTTCTCAGACCTGCAACACACCACCGCCGCCGCAATGTTAGGTAATAAACACAAAATAATTTCAATCGAAACAATTAATTTTAATTACATTGTATACACACATTAAAGGTGTTTATGCATCTTTGTAGCCACATTGCACTACCAAATACACGAAGGGGTCATGACCCTTTTCTGCCAAAAGAAAAAGACACTCTAGAAGTGTTTTACTGATCAATGCACATCTTTGTCCATATAGAAATCATGAAATTTCTAATTTGCACGCTGACCCATTTTTTTTTCCCCCTGAAAGACCTTCATATGCCTGGGCATTGTGTACACGATTTAAGGACATGTTTGTACCTGTGCCACTCCAGCTGTACGGAGGACTTGAAGGGCTCATGACAGAGGTCGCACTCGATGGCCTTAATGTGGTTCTCCTTGTGCTTGTCCAGGTATGTCTGAAAAAACAAGAACAACATCAGAACCAGTTTGTGCATCTACTTCTAACTATTGAATCCTGATTTATTGAGGCTGGGCACTAATTATTCCTCACTTTGTGTACGAGGAGGAACGAAGAAATGATCAACTGCTCTGAACATTTCCCAGAATTCCTCATTTGATCTTGGGAGATCTTGGAACCAGAGGCAAAAGCTAGACGTCCAGTTTTAACAAGTCTCTCCCTGTATATTGTATCATGTCAGAGTAATTTTATTTATTTCATTTATATCTATTTACATCGGACAAGTTGTTACACTCCATAAATTGAAACATAGGATAAAACATAACATAAAAATAAAATAATATAAATTAATACTGCCCCATATCTGTAGCAAGTCATTATCAACAAATAGTTCAGTTATCACCTGTTACTAAAGTTGTATAAAATCTTGTTCCATTCATTAGTGATTACAAAACCATATATGTTAAAAGCGCTTGATAATACTGCCTGTACTAAAACATTAGAATCAAGTAATCTCTTACTCAAAGAAGCTGCACTTTTACGTCTAATTACACTAAAAGAGTCCACATTGACATCAATAATAGAGCCCTGTTTCCCTGACCTGTGAGATGAACACTTTGCCACACTGCTGACACTGGTACTTGGAGATGAGGCTCGCTTTCTTCAGCAGGTTCTCTTTGTTGACGTCTGTCGCCGGCGGCAACGATGAGTCAAACGCAGAGTCGTCTGCTGGTGCCGACGTGTCTGCAGGACGCGGACCACCTAAATACCAGTAAATGAAAAGTTTCATGAAGAAAAATAGCTATTGGTTCAAATTATCCATGAATTGATTACTGCAGGAGAGGTAAATTACACAGAAAAATGAAAGACCGCGCTGTCAACGTGTTGTTTTTTTGTTTATAAGCCAAACGTTTCTTTTCTAATGTTACCCAGAATACGCAATGTGTTCAAACTATTGTTGGGTAAAGAGTCTCTGTCTTAGGGATGATATATATTTTGTCACTCTCTGCAAACGTGACCATTGTTCCACTTAGGGAGGTCGTTTAGGTTAAGTTTCTGATATTGCATTTTGTTTGTAGTTCCAAGAAAAAAAAGAGAACATTGTTCCACTTAATTAGCAGAACGTGACAAAATGTACATCATCCCTTTAAAGCTTTGAAAAAACACACGATTCATGAAGAAGAATCGTCTATGACTGACCTGCGGTGCCGTCGCGCTCGTGCTTCTCGATGTGCAGGTCGAGCCCCTTCTGCCTGAAGAACTTGAGCGGGCACCAGGGGCACTGGAACTTGCGCTCGTTGTGTGACGCCATGTGAGACTCGAGCTCCTCCAGCTTGGGGAAGGCCGCGTCACACACGTCACAGTCAAACATCTTGGTGCGGCTGAACGGGATGTTGTGCACCTGGAAGCAGAGTAAAGTAGAACCTTCAATTAAGACAGCTCTCTTTTGAGACCCCCTCTAAATTAAGATTAATTTCACAGTCAAATAGCTACCAGAATGAACCTTTTGAATGAGACCACTTAACACTGGTCCCAAAGGTGGTCCTAATAGAGGTTCTACTGTACATGTTACAGTAAAACCTCCAATCAAGGCGGAAGTGACTAAGATGCTAGTATACTTACACTAAGACTTAGGTTTTAAAGTTGCCATACACAGCTCAAGAAAATATTCCTTGCTAGGTTGCACAGTATTATTGAAATTAATCACTATACATGAAATTTAATAAATGGTGGCTCCTTAAAATTCCTTAGAGCATCAAGTACTTCTTTTTTTCAATGTTCAACCCATGCACATGTTGGTTTCCGACTTATACAAGTTTTCTTCCTAACCCAACTATTTAATCATCTATTGAGGTGGCAATTATCATATTTCTAAAGTTTTGTAATTATCATTTTAAGTTTCACACATATTTCATTATTTACAAAGTATCTTAAATCTGGCCTAAATCTTATCAACTATCACTTACACAGCACAAGACCTTATTGCATGGTTGGTTTCACTGTATTTATCATTAAGAAACCAAATAAACACATGCCATTCATAATGATTTCCATGCAAAACAGCAGACTACATTTCACGACCCAAGGTAATCCACTCATTGAAGCATTGAGTAGTTCAATAGAAGAGGTCCATTTTAACACACTGGTTATCAACAGCCATTATCAGTCAATGTTTAAATACAACTTCAATGAATCATCGACGTGAATTGTTTACATGAGGAAATACCAGGGAATTCCACAGTGATTTATGATGATGTCATAGTCACACAACATTTGAAATGCTGAATACTGTGACAATCAAAGCCAATAAATGTAGGTTTTTTTCAAGTTGCACTCTGCATTTTGATATATTTACTTGCAAATCACTAGCTTCCTTAGCTTAATTTTACAAAAATTTCCTATTGAAAATTTTGAAGGAAAAATGAATCAACTGTAATTGCTAGTCAATACGTCTCCAACATGAATCTCACCTGCACAACGTGTTTATAGACAGAAGCACGGGTCACAAACGTTTTCTTGCAGAGGTAGCAAGTGAGATCTTTCGCCATGATTTCTTTGTACTGTTCATTGTCTTTGCCTAAAAAATATCAGAAAAATTATATAAAGAAAATTACGAGAACTTACAAAGAATAAAAAATATAGAATGATACATTCTTTCGCCAATCTTGTTGGTCTAAAGCTGGAATAAAGTATGATAAAATATATTTTAATAGTGCAAGGACGTCACAAAATATTACATTTAGGATATGAATGATTGTACAAATTATTTAATTTAATAACACGTAACACAGATGAAATTCCTTACTTATGTGGCAATAAGATGTAACATTAAAGACAATAACAAGCTTACCATGTGACATGACTAGATGAGTTTTGAGATTCCGCTCTTCTGGGAAGAACTTCTGGCAGTCTTTGCACTGGAACTCTTTCTTGCCTTCATCCAGCATGGCCCTATACAAAAAACAGTTATGGAGACGGTTCAAGTCGCATTTTTCCATGCCAAACATTTTTCATTTAAAAAAATAAAAAATAGGTAGTCACACGAAAATCAAACTGACGTTCTGTGTACATCTTACGCTGTTGAGACGTAAGATGCAGTACCAGTTTGTTCGGTGTCATAATTGTAGCCGTAAACATAGAAGCCTGAGGTAATGACGTGGCTGGGTCTCGCAAACCTGTAGTCCCTGAGTGAGTCCTCGTGCTGAGTGATGAGATGCGCCTTCACCGAGCGCTCCTCCGTGAAGGCAGCTCCGCAGATCTTACACTTGTAGATGGTCTTCTCACCCGTCCGGCTCTTGGGCCCCGGCTTCGCACCTAGTCAGAGCAGGGGGGGTGGGGGAGATTAGAACTGTGTACGACGACAGAGTTTGGGTGAGAAAAGCTTAATCGATGGATCTTCTTGAAATGACAGGTTTGTTTTAAACTATTTCCTGGTATTATCGTGAACGGTAGAGTAGGAGTGATTTTAGTTTTGATATATAGAAAACAGAACTGACCTAATGAATTGCCATTGAAAATTCTGAGCATGGTATAAGTATAAGTATTTTATTTTGGAAACAAGTCCATAGAATTGATTAAAAATAAATACAATACAAATGAGAAACATTATCAACAAATATTCCTTAAAGCAGTTCATCCCATTTACACCCAATATTACTGCTGTAAATAAAAAATTGAGAAGATAAACATGCTTTGACTAGAATATTTTTACTTTGGAATAAGCGACTTCTAAAACTGTATATTTCTTTTCTCATAAGTATGTTAAACCAATCAATATTCTTATTTAAAAAATTCTGGGAAACACTACATCTTCTATCTAGTTTAAAAAGAGCTCTAAAAACATTGTTGTATGCAACAGACACTTTCTTATAAGTACTAAAAACTTCTTTGATTAATTAGTACACAAAAGATTAAGAATAGGTAAGCATGTTATTTGTATCCAATGTGCATCAACTCACTTTTTGGAGTTGCCTTGGCTTTGGGTGTTTCTGCCTTTGGCGTCTTATTCTTCAGGCCTTTACATGTGTGGATTTTGTGCCGCTCTAGAGTCTTTTCTGTTTTATATGTTTGTCCGCAGCCATCACATTCGAAACCTGACGGTGTGTCTGTAACAAATTGTTTTAATTCAATCCATTAGTTTTTAAAAGTTCAGAAAATAATTTGAACTATATTGGGATATAGTTTTATGATCATACCATGCAGTATCAATTGTTTGAGAAATCCATTCTTTCAGAAGTGTATGAATCTTTATCTATTTTTTACATCTCATTCTCCTAGTTTGCAATAAAATGTAACCCACCAGTTTTTGTATTACTGTAATACTTAACCATTGTGCCATGGCTATTAATGCCAACACAATATTAGCTTTTTCACATCGCTTGCAAGATATAAATATTCATGCCGTCTAGGAGTCTACCACACATACTCTCTCTCTGGACGTATCCACCACTTTTGGCAGACTTTTGGCTGCGCGGCACAATGCACATGACCAGTGTGCATCAGCTGTATAAACATACACAGCATTACTGTAAAATAAGCAAATAATAAATGACAATACCTGGCATTGGTGCTTTGGGTGTGACTGGTGGGTCTGCGGCAGCCTCAGCATCTGGAGCAGACGACGGTCCGGGTGTTTCTATGTCCATGGCTGCTGGTAACGGGGACGGAGATCCCTCGGTAGTCTTGGGTGTGTATGCAGTGTCCTCTTCATACCGCATCTGAAGGAACCAAGTTAAGTTTCAATATATGACCATAAATCTTCATGGCAAGGTTTTTGGATTGAATGTAAAAGTTATTTTGATTGAAACTTGTTTATGGGGCGGAATTTTGTATCAGTGAGTATTTATTTTGACATCTTAATGCATTGGTACTTAATACAATCTATTCGACATCCATTTGGGTAAGTTGGAGCTTATTTTACACTTATTATAAGCTGCAAAATTAAACATCAATGACTATTTCAGGCTGCAAAGGGTTAAAGCTGTCTCACCTTTTTCTTTGGAGGAGGCGTGGCCTCAACAATTGGATCCTTGATGTCGTGATTCTCTTCCATGTGGATCTTGAAGGTGTATTTGCTGAGGAATTTCTTCTGGCAGATCTCACACTGAAAATATGTGCCATTACAATCATACTTTGATATCAAACAAGCTTTAACTACTTCTATATCAACATGCAACAAAAGCTTAAAGATTAATGTCTTTTAAGACCACAGTCACAAAATATGCTTGAATATGTTACTGATATTGTGTTGGTTATTTGATACTTCGACCAAAGGCACTACATCAAACCAATCTTAAAACATCAATTTTTAGACACTTTCATGCTTTTGTGGTCGTTGGTTCAAAATCTAAACAGATTCTCACCTGAAGCACCTTTCCAGCCCCCTTGTGCCCGGCTTCGTGCTTGGAGAGTGCTGCTTTACTCCCAAACCGGCGTCCACACGTGTCGCATACAAAGTGCACCTTACGGTGCTCCTGAAACAGCAACAATCATGTTACAACTTCCAACACGGCCATGAACCAATTTGAAAACAAAGTGTTTAACATTGACATATTTTCATGCAAATAAATGCTATATATAACAATATTTATCACTCTTAGGTTACCGGCTTTAATGTGAGCGGATTATTATAACTCTCAAATTTGTAGATACTTTGCAGTATGTATTTTGACAATGGACTTTTAAGTGAGAATGGGCCATTGTGTGGAGGTTTACAGTTACACACACAAAGAATGTACTTTCAAACAAAAACAAAATCTAAATTCAATTGTATGAGGAGGAACGAAGAAATGATCAACTACTCTGACCAATTCCCAGAATTCCCCATTTAATCTGGGGAGATCTTAGAACCAGAGGCAAAAGCTAGACGTCCAGTCAAAACAATCTCTCCCACTCACAAAAATCAATAATTTTAATTCTAATTGAGCCAAGTCTGTTACCTGTAGCTGGTCATCGTTGCTGAACACTTTGTCGCACTCGGAGCAGCGCAGCTCACCACCACCATCCTCATCGTCAGTGTTCACGTCATCTGGGGTTGTGAATGACTCGGGGCCATACTCATCTTTCACCTACAACACGCACATGTCGTAATATTTTAATACATGCATATTAATGTATTCTAAATCGACATCTCAAACATTCATAAAATAAGAAACCTTTCACCCTTTAAGATTCCTTACCTTTTTCGCCCCATGTCCAAATTCAATCTTATGCCTGCTGAGGGCGTATTCAGAAACATAGGACTTTTCGCACACAGTGCACTTGTGTTTCTTCTCGGTTGCTTTTGATGCGGGCTTGGAGGTTTTCGGAGTGGCCGATTTGAGACCTTTCACCACCTGAAGATGGCCTGTTTCTTTCTCGTGTCGCTACAAAAAATTAAACATACAGTTACATTTTGTCATAAAAAAGCATTTGGACTTAAAAGCAATAGCAATATGTTGATACATTAGATAATCAAGTCCTTCAACTTTGCCCTCTTGTCCTCTCACCTGGAGTCCCCTCTCTGTGGTGTAGACACGCTCACACACACGACAAACGTAGCCTTCATCGTCCACTTCTTCATCCTCCATAGCAATCGCTATGGCGCTCTTTTCGCCTGATTAAAATGCAACAAAAATGTTTGACAATATATAAAATAGGAAAAATTTAATGCCATGTAGAAACATATCTACTATTAATACATACAGATCTAAATGTTTTTTATCTTAAGTATGAGTTACCCTGTATTTACTTTATTGGTCTCAACATTTTGGCATCATAGAAGTTTCTTATTCGGAAACTTACTATCAGAAAACCAGTAAAAATATACTTTTATTTCAGAATTAGTTATAATTTGATTGGTTTCCACAAAACTTACCATTGTTCTTTTTTCCGGCTGAACGATTTTGGATTGGTGTCCTGCCTTTATTTTTCATCTAACTTTTGAAAACCTAAAAAGGAAATGAAAACTTGTGACTCAATGTTGACAAAGGTTGGAGGCTTCACTAAAAAAATACATGTATGTACAAGTCCTCTATAAGTGTATGTGAATCTGTTTGAAAACAGAATGACAGAGACCACGTCTAAATTAGCAAAATCCACAATGTCTTCAGAGTTGGTGTGCCAGGCAGAAACCAAATCAGTTCAGTTCCAATATCTGGTACACATTTCCTCACCAGGTTCAGCATTTAGGTGGTAAAGTACTGACGGTCAGCAGACGATTGGTTAAAAATGTAGATCTACCTTTCCTCCGAAAAATGTAGATCTACATACCTGTCTTGGCACGAACTCTAAACACCCTTTGTAAATGGAACAGAATTGATGAGTTGCTAAACGTAACTTGCTGTGTATTCACAAATAAAATCTCAACCTCATTGTTTAACTACTGCTGTAGCAGTAATATCTCGAGAGCAATTAGCACTGTCTGGTAGTAGTAAGTTAAAAGGTAGACCAAATAAAATACTCAATAAAATTAACATGGATTGTTTGGCAGGGCAATATCAAGCCAGAATCATTATTCTTTCAAAAACTTTGTCCTGTTTAGCTATCCATGACCATTCAAGATTACTAGTATATGTGTCTAAAAGCACTTTAGTATCCAACCTAACCACAATGTCACCAAATATTCACAAACCTTTCCATTTTCAGGTTCCTTCATCTCTTTTGTTGCAACATACATTTTAGGATCTTTTTGAAATACATAAAATAATCATTTATATAAAAACGCCTTTAAGATGTAGACTAATTATATATTATCCCAATTATATTTAAAATATTATCCAAGCATTCAGTCTGTGTCTATTATTAATAATAATTTAAATAACGAAAAACAAATAAGTTAAACTATTATGGATAAATTGGCCCTATTTACAAAGTATTGATATTAGACATAACGGTCCCGCCTTGCATTGTGATTGAGTGCAAGCAAAGAGCCTCCATATCTTTGTATTTATTTAATCATTTATGAAACACAATAAATAAAATTACAGCTCTAATCTATTATTTTATACAACATTGTCACTTTTAATCTAATCAAAATATACAAAACATAGAACTAAACTAAGAATTTTACATAAAGAAATCAATTAGCAATCTCCCATAAAATCATAATGACCTCGTACTTCTAAGAAAAAGAATTTTGCACAACATAATTATTCTGTAATGCATCATACAGGGTAGTCACAGGATTTTCATTTCAGAAACCAATAAAGAACACAAAAACCATTAAAACAGTCTTTTTAAATATATTTCTATGGCTTCAAACAACCCATTATAGCCACACTGAATCCACCAAATTCAGTCAATATAAACGATCTACTTAGTATCTGTAGTGGGCCCAAACTTAAAAAGTTAGAAAAAGTTGGAATAATTGTTTGTAGTGTTACATCACTAGTGTGCCTCACTATACCGAGATCATAGACTGACAAAGAACTACTTCATAAAATATTACACCATCAGTATTGAAAGTTAATGTAGACTGTCTGTCAAATTAATGATAGCACAATAGTTTTTGGAATAGTCCTTTGCAGTGTACTCTTGCAATATTTGATCTATCACTGGAAATGATTTTTCTAAGTAGTTTTTTTTTATCAAGACAGCTTAGTCTTACTGCTCATCCTGCTGGGTATGGCACCAATAAAACTACATTTAAAAAAATCACATGCGGTATAAAGTTACCCATATTTTGTAAATGTACATGTAAAGCCTCATATTTAAATTCAGGAACCAGAAAATTTACAAAAATTATTACCACTGATCGATAAAATCATTTTTCTAGTTACAGATTTTTTTACTGAAATATAAAATCACCTGATTTTTGTCACACAAAATCAAATTCTCTCATTTTTCCCTGCAGGTAATTTTTTGGTGAGATTTTCCGTTTTCCCTGATCCGTAGATACCCTGATCATAACACGAGTTAATTGAAAATTATTTAAAAAAATAGGAGTAACTAAAGAATAAATCCCTTTCAATGCCAATTTTGCATGTTGGAAAATATTTGCACCTACCTATATTTAAAATACATTACCTTATGAACCACAGCAAGATGTGTGCGCAGACTAGTGCCTGTTGCAAATGACTTCTGGCACTGGTAGCATACGAATTCAGCATCTGTTGTTTCTTTTTCAACTTTTGGCTTCAATCTTGAGACCTGATGATCAGCGCCAGATTTCTTCAGATGTCTAAATTTATGTTACATAGCAGTATTTAGAAAAGCAGAAAACCTTTTTCTTATTATCATCACTCAGTTTTATTGTAAATTATCATACAGCGAGAAAAAAAATGGAGGAATAAAAGTATACTGTTTTTAATTTTACTATTGATTTAATCACTTAAATATCACATTCATTTAAATTCAAATAAGCTAAATTTTGCAGGTTAAAGAACCTAAGAAAATATCAACTATTAAATAGGTTGTACCAAAGACAGAAGAATATATTTCGTGTTTATACAACACATCCTCAGCTAATAATGAAGAATTAATGTACGCTATAGTACAAGTACAAAGAAGTTATGTGAAAAGTACATGGTAATCATATTGAAGGTTAATCCTTTGATACAATGGTCTATAAGGGCCATATGTCAACTGTCACAGAAATATAGCCAACCTTTCCAGATTCCAGCTGTTGGAATAGCTGCAGCCGCATGTGCAGTGGTAGCGACCATCAGCCTCAGTAACATAGTTGGCCGCTTCACCAGAACCGGTCGTCTTGTAATCAAGGTCCTTTGGAGTCTTGATCTTGACCCGACTGGAGCTACGGGGTGTGACAGTCTCACCCCACTCTGCATCCTCCCCATCAGATGGTCGGTAGTCCTGGTCGACATCCGAGTCATCACCTCCCATGGTTTCTGGGTACTCATCCTCCTCTTCCTCTTCCTCCTCTTCCACTGGGGCTTTCCGCTTACTGCTGCTGCTGGAGGTTTTGGGAGCTGGAGGCTTCTCCTTTTCACCCGTGTGACCAGTTGCCAAAACATGCTTCAATAGCGAGTCCTTACTCGTGAAATTCTTTCCTACATTGACAAACATAAAAATTATTGAAATAAACCCCATAGGAAGGATGTGATGGATAAATTTCATATTAAAATGTAGAGATGAAAGTTTTAAGATACATACCACACTCTTCACAATCCAAGGTTGGCTTGCTTGAGCCTTTGTCTATTTTCACCATGGGAGTGGATGAGGTGTGGGCTGCAGGCTTCTTGCCTTTGGATTTTGTATCCCCCACATAAGTCACTTCTCCCTTGTGAGCGTTGGCTGCATGCAACTAAATATGAAAATAATATGCATTCAAGATCTCATTTATTTTGTTCTAAAAAATGTACAAAATGCTTGAATATTCATTTGAAAATTGGTACAGTTATGAAATAAGATTTGCATGCTCCTTGCTGATAGTCTGGATGTGCAATGTTTCAGTTTACATACACAAATATATCGGAGACATATACACCACATAGTACATAGCAGGACTGCCAACCCCTCAATAGCCATTTCTGTACTCAGGAAGCCCAAAATTAGTATTTTAGGGGTATTCTGTGGTGGAATGGCAAACGGTCTACAAAAATACTGGGTGTAAAAAGAAATCCATAAGCGGCAGAACTGATATGTATGTATGTCTTGTGTAATGTAACCAATATTCAGGGCTTTTAACACCAATCACAAGCACACATATCTATGTTGGGATGCAGTTCCTGTGCTTTTACTTCATAAAAAGTAATTATTAATGAGAAATACACAAAGTGGGGAAATCTGTATTTTAAAGGTAGAATTAGTATTTGGGTATTTTGGGTCTGAAATCTGTATTAATACCCGGCATATCTGTACTACTTGGCAGTCCTGACATAGGCTTCTAGTAGCATGTGGCCAGGGGCCTATGGTTGATGTACCAGTACCCAACTCTGATAGTTAATCCTAGATGTCAGTCCTTACATTCAGATGAGTTATAATCATACAAACTAGTACTCTCTCTGATTTGAGAATATGTCCATTGCATTCCTATTTGTGCAAATAACTATCCGGATATATTCTTTTTCGTTTTTTTGATCCAGAAATACCATACTGTTAAAACATTTTCAAGAGCTGTCACTACATATTGAGATGCTACTTACGTATAATGGATATCTCTGAGGACAGAAACTAATGGTTCTATTGTAACCTATTTCAGGATTGATAAAAAATGAACTACAATAAAACTGGCCCCTTCTCACCTTGAGCTTGGTGCCTGTGTCAAACTGCTTGTTGCAGCTGAAGCAGGTGTACATGCCGGTGGCTTGGTCGGGGAACGGGCCAGGCAGCTGCACAGGTCCTGGGGAGCCCGGGCCCGGCCCGTGGTGCTTCATCATTGACTTGTGGATGTTCATCACCGACTCCGTCTTGAATGTCTTTTGGCACACATCGCACGTGTGACTTGGGGGCTCGGCCGATGCTGTACGGGAAACGTGGGGATGATTTATTATTGGTAGGGCTTGAAACTATCGTTTTTGAACACTTGCCTGAAAGATATCCTGTCATATACTTTACCTTCGCAAGATGAAAAAGTGCTGTAAATTTTGGTACAAGACATCGCTCAGCTGACGCTGATCCTGTATGCAAGATACTTGTGTGTGGGTACATAAAAGAGACTTTGGCACTTGCCCCCTTTAGCTTTGGAATTAACATGCTGCCATAGTAACCGAATAAAATTATTTTGAAATGGTTTGAGACAGCATTATCCAATTTACAATAAAGAAACTACTTATCAAAAAACATTTTAGGGATTACATAAATGATAAATGATTAATCAGATCAATTTGATTTTGCTTCCTATATTAAAGCGATCTTACCTTTAATCTTTTTATCTACATTTTTTGAAGACTTGGGTGTGTTGTCAATCTCTTGCGACGTCGTCTCTGCTGTTTTCGAAGCAGCTTTTGGAGTTTTGGTTGCAGCTGGAGTTTTAACTGCTGGGAAAGTTTTAGCTCCAGAGCAAACGCCATTATCAATGTGCCTGATGAGGTGTGACTTTCTTGTGAACACATGACCACACCCTTTACAAGTGACATCCTCTTTGTCTGCAGTGTCTCTGGGTGTTTCTTTGCGGACGACAGGTGTGCTTTTCGTTTGAGTTGGTGTTGCTTTATTCGGCGAGCAGGCGCCATCTTTGCGGTGTTGTGCTAACTTGACTATGTTGCTAAACGGCCTGTTGCATCGATTGCACTTCATTTCAGTTGAACTCAGACGCTTACTGAAGCCTGAGCTAGAAAACATCTTAACTTTGATGGAATCGCCTTTAGGTGTTTTCAATTTTGATGCAGAAGTATTTGGAGTTTTCGAAACAGCCGGAGTTGAAGGTTTATTACTTTCATCTAGTTTTTCAAGCTAAAAGAAAATATATGAAACAATGAAGGGTAAATATTCAGCATCCTGATTATTTCATGCACACATTATTGTTTTAAGACAAGCATAACGGCTTAAATGTATCCTCAACAATTTAAAATGACTGTATATATGCTTGCTTGGCAGAGCAGTGAGAGTAGAATTGAATTTAAAATGAGTTTCTGAGCATTAACATAATGTTTGCGCTAAAAATGCTGGAAATATGTGATATTAAAAAGTAGGAAAGTCATAAGCATCAAAAATGGCATTAAACATTGTGAACATTCATCATCCAAATATGCATACCTTGACTTTTGGTGTCTTATTGGTATCATGGTGGTTCTTGGTATGGAGTGTTAGATATTCTCTGCGTCGGAACTTCATGGTACAAAGTGTGCATTTATAAGTGGTCCGTTCATGAATTTCCTGTGCAAAATAAGACATGGATATCTTAAGAGTCATTATACCTCTTTATATGAGCTGTATATTTGACGCTTTTCATGATCCTGATTTGGTGAATCAAATAACTTTAAAAAAAATTGAGATAAAGTGCATACTCTTTTCACATTGAACATCATAACTTACCGCTACATGACGTTTCATATTCAAATTTGAAGAAAACACTTTGTCACACTTTGGACACTGATTTGGCTTCTTTCTACTGGTACCACTGTCATGATTTGGCTTCTTTTTACCACTGTCATGATTTGGCTTCTTTTTACCACTGTCATGATTTGGTTTCTTTTTACCACTGTCATTTGTTTTCTTGGACTTAACTTCCTTTTTCTTTGGATGTTTGTCAGCCATATGTCTGTAAAAATATTTTCTCATTACAATGGAAAGTGAACAAAATAGTTGTTTTCACCAAAAGATTATCAATATTTCCTTTATGAAATACTGTACATGTACATATAAATCCTGAAATCATGTTTAAAAAACATGTTTAGCAAAAACTTATTACAATTACTAACAACCCATAAAACTTCAACAGTACATGTATAAATATTTTGGAAACTGATTAAACCAACTTATTTCACAATTTGCCTATCGAACAGTTTGAGTTAACTCTACACACATGGTAGTCATTGATACCTCAACAACATTCCACACTGACAGCCATTGACATTAGGATTGAATGACAAGGCAGTAGACATCACATCAGGGCAACTAAGTATAAAATTCAGGTGGCCCGGGTCAAAATTAGAGGGTTATACACTCGAGGCACATTTTCAATGTATTTCTGCAGAAGAACGTACGCTCCACCCTGCTGTATGTAATGCGACAACCAAAAACTGAGAGCCCACCAGACCACCTACAGGCAAAACTCAATAGCCCAGCCAGTTTTCAGGTTACCTTGGGCTACAGGGCCACTACTTACATCAAACTCCAATCATTCATTGTGGTAATAAGTAGCTTATTTTATGCTTTATCCTAGGATGTAATAATAGCTCCTTTTTGTTTATGAAATTGGTTTTTATGCTGTATGTGTGTGTATCACAATGATAGATTTTTGTTTAATTTTTGTTATTCAATTGAAAAACAAAAATTAAACCAAAATTTAATATTGTGATATAAGCACACAGCAAAAAAGAAAATTTAAGAACCAAAATGAGACCAAGCGCTGTGTACCAGACACATAGAATCTTTAATAAAAGCTCCATGTTCTACTTCACATCTAACGGCAAAAAAGTACAGAAATAGAAACTTGAAGTAATCACTTGTCGAGATTGAGCTGGAGCTTGAACTTTTTGCCACACTCCTCGCAGCGCAGAATGGATGGCTTCTGCTCCTGGTCAGTGAACGGCTTGCATTCATGCTCGTCCAGCGCTGAAAACAACAACTAGTGGTCAGATCTAGCAGCTTATGGCCCTACTGTTAAAGGTTATGCTCAGTGGGCTAACAAGTAAGTGTGTGTACAGAAGCAATATGATATATTTTGTGCATTCTAAAAGTTCTAATTTAATAGCACCCCATGAACAGCCGACTCTAAAGCCATCAAAACATGTGATGTCGCAAAACGTAAACCAAATAATTTTCGTAGACGTAACTACACAGTGCCATAATAAGCAGCCTATCTCTCCCACGTTAACATTACGTCTACAGTCGGAAATCATCTGATTATGGAAACATAAAGTGACCTCATGTTTTACTTAACAAGACATCGTGGTATTTTTATAGGTATAATAAATATTAAACGTGAAAATTATGAGTCATATTTTCTTGGCACATTTTAAATGGAAAAGACATAGTTTATTGATCCTTCATTTTACGGAACATTTATATTTTTGACTGAGCATTATCTTTAAGTGGTTCAAGTAGTAAATGATATTGATTTGCATATGAACCAATTCATGGCTAAGTGGATCGTGAAGCAATTCATTTCTCCTAAAAACTCCCTACTGTGCCAGAACTCACCTTCTTTGCTGCGGAAGCCGCGGTTGCAGGAGGTGCAAGGTAAGCACGGATCAAGGGGGATGGAGCAATCACGGATCACGACACCTGATGCTTTCACATCCATGGGCAGGATGAATGCCGGAGGAGGAACGTCAGGGTCACCCTCAGCCTCCTGTATGGGCGCATTGTGGACAAAAAGTCATTTCCCTTACAATAAATAAACATGATATAATTTAAAACTTCAGGGAAAAAAGCATATCACTGATAAAATTTGAGCATTGTTGAAAAAAATTTCCATTAAAACCTATCAAATTCTTGCCAATGGAGCAAGTGAGAATGTGACAGCTTCTATTATATGTCTCATATTCCTTTATAACAGACCAACAATTTGACCATAACTTTAAGCCGATAGCCTTCTGATATGAAACATACCGACATGACCTCTCCCTTGACCTCAGTGACATCAAGCCTCTGTCGCAGTGCCACTTTGACACTGCCTTCATCGGCGGAGTCGCCGCCACCAAGGCTGGAGGGCATGAAGGGCACGTGAAGGGGGCTGCCGAAGTCAGCATTGGACTGCACAGCTTCAATGGTTGGCAGCCAGTTGGCAGCAGAGTCGTCAAGGCTGGCAGCAGGGGCCGTCGTCAGGCTGATGTTACCTGTGCAATTCAGAGTCATTGCCGGTATTATGTGTATTGTTGACGATTGACGAATAATTTTCAAAGAATTTATGATAATTCACAAAAGTGTTGATGTTCTTGGTAATGTGAGGTACTTTTTGAAGTGTTGTCTATTCATTCACAATGCTGTGCTTCATTTAGTAGGCAAAATTCAAGGCAGCTGTTTTCATCTTTTTCGCATCGTTTCATAACAATTTTATATGTATAAAGTGATAAATCAAAATATGTAAACCTCAGAATATAGCATCAATATTTCTCAATAATATAAAATGCACTCGGCTTCCAATCTACATTTAACTAAATGGCTTAAAGTAAATCAGATAATGCGTAACAAAATGCAAATGCTACTAAACAGGAGTTACTTACCAATAATTCTAGGAGCCATGGGAGGTGCTGAGTCCTCAGACTCCTGGTCATCAAACACGCCTTTGGTGGACACTTCAGCGGGCTCATCTGATGCAACAATGTCAGAGAAACGCACTTACTTTTGATTTTTATAGAGTTTTATTAAGTTTTTGACAGTGTAATTATTCTGTTCTATTAATAATGACGATACAATTGCAGATTATAATAACATTTGTCATGCACTAAGTACCTACTGGATTAATCTTGTCAAGTGTTTATATTCGAATATATTACAGAGTATATGTCATTAATTTATGGTTTTACGACATGTTGGTGTGTGTGTAAACACGAAAACACCGTGTTCTTCATATCGTTGGTTCCATTTAATAAAATATTTTAATTTTTGTGTGTTCTTAAACTCCATGCCTGAATCAAAGGAATACATAGTTCTTATAAAAAATATGTAAAGGAAATGATTTATGTAGCAGAGATAACACTCGAAACTACTACTGTACTGTTCCTATAACAGTTATCCTGCTAAATAGTCTATACCTGCGTCACCAGTTCCTACATCCAATTCTGCTGACTCGTTTAGCGGATCATCATCATTTGATGAGTCTTGGGCCTCTACATCCTTCTTCAAGGATTCTTCACTGTGTCGAACCTTGCTCGTCTTTGGGGAGACAGAACTGTCAGGTGCTGCCACCTGTTCGGCAGAACTCTCATCAGATTCCACATTTGGTCTTGCCTCTGGTGCAGAATCAATTTCTTCTAAAAGAAAAAAAAGGCAAGTTCATAATACAAATTTATATCATCTATTTTATGTCTAGAGCCTTAATGTTTACTGACTGGTTAGTAATTGATGCCTACTATTGCTGCTAGAAGAATAATGCCCAAAATAATCTCAATTTCACCAAGATGGGTGTGTGAGATTTACCCAAAAGAAGGCGCTCTTTAGTTCAGTGACACAAACTTACATGCTTATTTACTATGTACTTAAGTAAAAACATCAAAAACCATGCATAAAAATCTACAGTGTGTTTGTATAAAGGCCCAAATGCATAAAAATCTACAGTGTGTTTGTATAAAGGCCCAAGTTTTATAATATAGTTATAAACACACCACCTGCTGGTTCCTCCTGAGATAATGTCGAACTTGTCACAGCTCGGGAGTCGTCTGTCTCCATTTCCTGTATTTTGCTGCACTCTGATTGGACGGCTTCACTCGATGTCACCTGCAACATAAACTTCGTCTGAAGAAGGAATATCAAGGTACACCATATTCATGTAATATTTATAAAATACAAATTATCTTTTTCCTGCTATACAATCAAAATTAGTATGATTTCATGTTTTGTCTATTGGTGCTACTTTTTTCTTATTAACATGTCCTCAATAGATTCTTTGATCAAAAAAGTATTCTGTATTCTTTTGATTCTATTTTAAGAATTAACAATTATTTTTGCCGGTAACCCTAGCTTATTATTTCATCAGCTACCTACTAACCAAGAGATTGAAGGTTTAATCCTTACTGAAAAGTCCACTTTTACATGAATCAAATTGCTGATAAATCTAACTACAATCGTTTCAATAGACTAAAAAATATACTATTTATAAACTCTTTTCACACAAGTTTTTATACCTCACATGCATGGCTTGCTACCTGACAATAAATGGTTAATTGTGTAGTGTTTCCAATAAAAAAGAAGGGTTTGACATAGAGAATTTCAAATAATACGAAAAGTTTCTAAAAATTCTAGTAGTCATGCAGCAATATATACCGACAAGATAAATGCATGAAAAGATTCCAATCGAAGTTCTATTCTGATCAGGGTTGGGGTTTAAACTGTCCCAAACCTATTTTTTCTAGGATATTCGGAAAAAAAAATTGTTTCTTCCACCTCTTAAAAAAATAGGCCATGTCTGGTTTTATCAGCTTTTTACCTCACTGTCTTCCTCATCAGCTTGCTCGTCGTCTGCATCAGCAACAGCAGGGGTCTCCTCCTCTTGAGGTGGCTCCGTCTCGCCAAATGCCTGCTGCTCAATTTCATTGGCCAGCTCATCTGCCAGATCATCGTCATCGTCCTCCGGAGCCTCGATACCCGGTGAGCTGGGGTCAGACTCCTACAAAACCACACAGCTCATTATCAGAATCCAGAAGAAAACAGTTGGACTCCTTTATCTCAAACTCTGATAACTAAAATCTATGGCCACAAGCAAACTTGGGAAAAACACAGTAGAAAAAAAATCTATGGGTAATTCAAAATAAGCATCCCTCTGATAGGTGGAAAATGGAAATTTAACAAGACTCAACATCTTAGTATTACCTCCAAGTTTCACAGAATGTTGAACTGTAAATACAAGTGTGCAGCTTGTTTAGAATCGTAATGCATGCTGCTATAGCATGCTCTTATGACGTAACATCAATGTGCAACAAATCATTAGCATGTTTACAACACTGTACAATACGTAATGATTTCTCACTCTAACAGCTTAAATAAAGCCAATAGCACAAATGTATTGTCAAATTATACAATTCAATTTTCGATTTGAAAAGAATTCACATGCATAAATACCTGTTGTAATACAGACTGTGCAGGTTTTTCAGTTGCTTTAGTTTCTTCTGTTTCCTTTTGCTGATTTTCAACGGGGGCATTAAATGGTTCTGGCATAGCTGGATCCATTTCTGATTCAATTGGACCACCCAGGTCATCGGAAAAAGTTCCAAATGACTCCATACCTGAGAAGCAAATCATATTTTAAGCATCTAAAATGTAAATTGAGCAAGACTATTTTTTTTCTCAATAAAGCTTTGTTTGAACCGTTTGCAGAGAAACCCTTGAAAGCACTTTTCTTGGGCTTTACAAATATCTACACATTACACATAAATATAGTTTAATACATAAATAGGCAAACACACAATAAAACAACCAAAGAACAAACAAAGAATTCAACACAACACTGCTTATTTCTATATTTAGTAGTATTCGGAAGATTACAGAATTTTGAACACCCGTCCCACATCTCCATCTGGTAGTAATCCATACCTGATTGTAATAGAAAGAATAAGATTTCTTCACACCTGATAGTACTCTGAAGTAGCTTTCAACCAGTTGATTACATGATATGCTACTGCATATTTATCAAATATATATATGTTGTATATATTGTTAAAGTTTCTTTGTTTAAATTTGACCTTATGGAATAGGGGTTAAAGATAATGCTCAGCCAAAATATTATTTGTTCTGAAAAGCCCAGTATCAATGAGCAACGCCTTTTCCATTGCAAATGGAAGAAGATTAATATTTATATTCTCATTTGATATTTTTCACATCTTTACGTGCTGTCTTGCCAACTAAAACACAAGGTCATGTGATATTGCATAATCGAATGATTTTCGTCAGATGTACCGCGGATTTCTGACGGCAGACGTCACATTTAACATGGGAGATATAGGGGAGTTCTTACGTCCACCTTGCAAGTTACGTCTAAAGAAAATCATTCAGTTGACATTTGTTGGTTCACGTGTTTTGATGCGTTTCTTCTGGCCTCTTATTGCATGGTAATTAAATTGCTCTAAATACTTTAATATGCTGTTTAAATGAATGAAATTTTCAGAATACACAGAACATATCATATTGCTTTTATACAAGCATATTTGTTTGACCACTGAGCATAACCTTTAAATGTACTAACTGCAGTAGATAATGGGCTAACCTGTCTAATTGCTGATTGGCTCTCTTAACAGGTATAGAAGGTATAATCTCCTTTGTCTTACAGGGGAGCAGAATTAGCTAGAAGGGTGCAAGGTGAGCCCATGGCACACAGATCCTGTGTACCAAATTTTTTATATCAAAAATAGCAATTTTTAGTAAACAATGTTTGTTTCTAAACGTTTTTTTGAATACCGGGTGTCACCATTAATAACACTTATTTTGAGTTTTTCAATCAACTGGTTTATTATGAATAAAAGAGTATTGTATGTGCCATGCACAGGCTTGGTGTGCACTAAAAAAATTCACAGGACGATTGTGCGCTGCTCATATGAAATAGTGTTCAATTATGTTCTAACTGCCAGTTAACTGATCCTCTTGGGAGGTGCCTTAGCAACAGCAGCCTGTGAGTGAGTGTACAATGTTTTTGCTCAGGTAGCATGAAAAAATTGTTGCACCCTGTGGGCTCATTTATTTTATGATAACTTTTGGTATTTTAAACAGAATATAACAATCCTGACAAATTATTTGGGAACCAAAGTTGTACCCGCAAATATGCCTGCCCTACAACCACCCGTACGCGGTGTACCCATCCGTAGCCTAATATTTAGCATCATATAAAGTAATACACAAAAAATCCTTCAATATCTATTTTACTATTTATGTTTACAAATCGAATAAAAAAGCTTTTGATTTTAAAACAAAGAACTTTACCTTCCATCATTTGTGCTGTATCTGAAACAGGAAAAATTGGAGCTTGATTTTGCTGCTCTTCAATTATCGGTTTGTCGGATATGGATGCCAAAACGGACGATGGATCAAATGTAGAGTCAGCCATTTGATCTAAAATAGAAAATAAAAAGATATATGCCAGAAAGCAAAAGTATATGTAATTAGGAAAAAATTATCACATGAACAATACATTGGAAAAAAATGGTTCAAAACATTCTTTACCCGACATAGGAAATTTTATAAAACATTAAAATGTCTTGAAATTGTGAAAAGAAAAAATGACAAACCTGTCTCCATATCCTCATCCATCATGATTGATGATGTTTCTTCGGCCATCATAAAATTTGAAACCTTTTTCAATCATAAACCTACAAAATATTTTCTACATGAAAAACCAAGACACTCAAAGTTCTTATTATAGACGTAATTCTGGATGCAAACTTATATAGCATCCTGGGTTCCTTTCATGGTACACAGTAATACGACGATATCACTTATTTGCATATCTGATAATTGCATAACACTGCTTAATTGCATAAAGACTGTAAAACCACTTGTTTATTAATATCTTTTAAAACGTACTGATAATTGCATATATTGCTTAATCGCATAAAAATGTGTGTGGACGGAGGTTATGCAATTAAG
>CM032667.1:13971766-14126800 GCA_019095985.1 Streblospio benedicti | reverse complement strand
CATATAAAGTAATACACAAAAAACCCTTCAATATCTATTTTACTATTTATGTTGACAAATCGAATAAAAAGCTTTTGATTTTTAAAACAAAGAACTTTACCTTCCATCATTTGTGCTGTATCTGAAACAGGAAAAAATTGGAGCTTGATTTTGCTGCTCTTCAATTATCGGTTTGTCGGATATGGATGCCACGGACGATGGATCAAATGTAGAGTCAGCCATTTGATCTAAAATTAGAAAATAAAAAAGATATATGCCAGAAAGCAAAAAGTATATGTAATTAGGAAAAAATTATCACATGAACAATACATTGGAAAAAAATGGTTCAAACATTCTTTACCCGACATAGGAAATTTTATAAAACATTAAAATGTCTTGAAATTGTGAAAAGAAAAAATGACAAACCTGTCTCCATATCCTCATCCATCATGATTGATGATGTTTCTTCGGCCATCATAAAATTTGAAACCTTTTTCAATCACAAACCTACAAAATATTTTCTACATGAAAAACCAAGACACTCAAAGTTCTTATTATAGACGTAATTCTGGATGCAAACTTATATAGCATCCTGGGTTCCTTTCATGGTACACAGTAATACGACGATATCACTTATTTGCATATCTGATAATTGCATAACACTGCTTAATTGCATAAAGACTGTAAAACCACTTGTTTATTAATATCTTTTAAAACGTACTGATAATTGCATATACTGCTTAATCGCATAAAATGTGTGCGGACGGAGGTTATGCAATTAAGCAATCCCGTCTGAATTATGTATGTAATTCTGTAGTCTGCAGTAATGACATTCAATTTTTTCACATAAAACAAAAACAAATTCAGTTTATATCCATGCAAATTGCAAATTGTTGGAAGTATAGAGCCTACATCTAACACGTCGGTTTGAAAATGTAATGTTTGTTGGAATGACAGTGGTGTATGCACCTAACCTAATTATGGCAAAATATAGTTTTTTGCCTTACACAAAGGATATTATATGGTGTTAAATTGAACTATCGTTAAAAGGATACTGGTCTGCTACGATTTGATTTCATATACAAAAGTGATGGATGCAGTTACTATCATTCCAACATGGGTTTTCAAACTGACGTATGCATAAATTAGTGACATGTCAGTTTGAAAACGTATCTTTACTCCTTTTCATTCAAGTACTATAGTCTGTCTCTATTATTTACACCATGAAAATAGCAGTTTTCAAGATCATGTGCAAACACAATGTATGTGACAATATGCTCCACAACTTCTTTAGAAAATATTATGCAAGTGAGTTACATCAACACCATAGGTATGACGTACAGTACATCAGGGTCAGGATTAGCTACTCGTCCGCTTGTATTGACTAGCAAAAACTATTGGAGGACGAGTGCAAAGTTTTAGCAACTCCTCCTTTTGACGAGTAATAATTTTGGTCAATTTGGCATAAAAATATAGTTTGTACTTGTAAGGAGGACGAGTGCATTTTTTGCAGGACGAGTAGACATTTGAGGGTTACTCGTCCTGGTGACGAGTAGCACTTTTCCACCTAATCCTGACCCTGTACATCACAAAAGTGCTGCAGTACGCAGTATGTAAACAGTACTGAATAATGCATATACATGTGATTGTTTTACAGACTGTCAGTGTATACATTTGTTTAAGCTATTATGTGATAAATTCTAACTAGCATTGCCAATTCTGCACTAAAGGATGTAACTTGACATTAGAATCAGTTTTGATGGAAGGAAGTTAAGGAACGAAAGGTGTGACGCATTTGTGTACAATGTATAGTCCAGTACGTAACATCTACATGGTACTGCCCAACGTCAACTAGCTTAGGACTATTGGCAGGGAGGCCACATGGTAATGGTACATGGACCTCCAGAGGCAGGCTAGGCAGCCAACTGAGCCTCGAGGGTGTGGAGGGATCACACTAGCTAGTTTTCAAACTAGGTGAGTTCTTTTACGTGCAGAGGTATGGCTCTCCTCTACATGGGACACGCCTTTTACGTGCAGAGGTGTGGCTCTCCTCTACATGGGACAAGCCTTTTAACGAGGCTTACGAACCTCAGTGGTACGAACAAAATAGATCTACATGTTGCGAAAGTCTACATAGACATTGCATAATACAAAAACAAGTGTTGGAATATACAGCTTGGCAAATTTTATTCAGTCAATGGAAGAAAATAAGGGTAGAGAATATGCCAATCATAATGTACTCATTTTTGTGCTAACATAAGACCCACCTATTTTATTGGCTCTTTAAAAATATATATAATCACGACGGGCTTGGTGGCAAGTCTACAAATCCCATTCTATATGATTTGCTTAAGAGTTTCAGTGTAAAACGTTGCAGCAGCAACATCAAATATAGATTATCGAGTAGAATGACCTCATAGATTTTTGAAAAGTGACGCCATCTTGCAAGGTACACCTGCAAAAAAGCGGACATTATCCATATTACCACATGCCACTTTGTGTACCTTGGCCATCATACCTCACCTAGAACAGATCCATCGTGTTCTTCAGTTATCGTTTACTCCAATGGTTCGTATCCGTGTACTCAATAGGGTGTACAGTGCAGTTAAGAGAATATTTCTTATTTCGTCATGCAAAGTTGATCGTTGCGGTTCGGGAAGTGGCCGCGCATAATAAGCCGTTGATACGGTTACCATGCGTACACACACTTTTACCATTTGTCGTTCATTTCCATGTATTATCGCTCATTGGCATGACAGCGTAAAAATACCAATTTACTCTATTAAATCATGGATGTCTGACGGGTTATAATGTCTTTGATATCAGGGTATATTTGATTTACGACGTGGTACTAAGATTTTGTATAATCATTCCTTCATATATGCAATGTCACCCTATGGTCTTTTTCATTGGAGTCTGAAGGCTGGGGATGTAAAGTCTAAAGATCACAAACCAAATTTTTTACACACTCACTACGACGTGCACGTAATAATGGCCAACCAATGAGTATAACGTGCTAAGACGTCGCATTTAAAGACCACCTGCTACTGCCTGACATTTATGTAGTTCAAATCTGACCCAATAATATTAAGTTTCTGCATTTTAATCCACATGCATAGAACCCACTCACATATGTGTGCATGATGTAAGTTACATGAACACCATTTGATGTGATGTGAATGTACCCCTGGTAAAGCAGGATGAAATTTCTTCAACCAGTAACTTTTTATATAGGATTTTTAGAAGCGTGAAGTCTTAGATGCGGAAGCCGTTATCCCGTGTTGACGTGTTGTAAGACCCACTTGTTACAAAATTACGTGGGCTTTGGTATGAAAATGCCTGTCAGTATGATGGCAATTACATCTACCGACTAGCCCTGACTATATTTAAAATAGTACCCGGTGCTGAAAAATGTAGTTGGAATTTATGTGGACATTCAATCTTCACGTATTGTTTCCTTGTAGACATCAAATCCAATTACTGGTAGGACTCAAGTTATTAGAAACTTTAAAAAAAAAATTAACATTTACTGTTTAAATAAATATTTACTCTCTGAGAATGTGTTTTTCAATGTACAACTTATATGTTGAATTTTTTAAATCAGTTATAAAGTACCGCAGAGTCGCTCGTCATTTTTGTGAACATGATTAGAAACTGTGTTACAAAATGATAAAATGTCATTTTGACTGATGGGGAAATATCAATATTGCATTTATTATTAAGTGGCATATCAAATGCAAACATTTCCCTCTGTTTTGCTCACATTTATGTCCCCTGACAAACCTCTTAATTTGTAAGTGAGAATTATAAGGTTTGAAATGCATTATGCATCCTTTCATATCAGTAGGCCTTTAAAACGACAAGAGCAAGCTATTAACAAATCATTTAAGTTAATTTATCCGTTAACACAAGAAACTCGTCATATATAGACTTCAATATTTTTGTGCAAAATGCACTAAATCTCTGAGAACTCACCTCTCTGCACATGGCTTTTATTGTATTAGAGGTACGTAATCGGAAAGGTCCATTACAGTATTATTTGATCTTATATGTGAGTGAGAAGTTGCTAGAATCACAACACTCTTAATGCGTCAAATTTAAGTTAACAGGATTTTTGAAACAGCGTATCATATAGTATAGTTTAGTAACACTTAATCAATATTTGAACCATTTTTTCTGTTTGGGGGTCCACCAATGTTCACGTTGGTTTCATCAGCCGTAACGAAATTATGTGGTGTCAAAGTTGAAACAACGTACATGATAGTACAAAATTTCATCAAAAGTGAAAATGTTTGAACGAATAGTTTACATATTAATTCTTCATAGTGGACTTGATGAATACATATAACAAAAATTACAGCCTATATAATATCTAGTTGTCTTTTTAAAAGTTTTTTAAGAAGTATTCCTACTGAGTTGATGATTTCACCATTCTTCATTGAAGTAGCAAAATATTTTAATGAGAAACATCGTTTCAGATAATTATTTGTGCGAATGAAAATTGTTCTACACTGATTTGGGGAACATGTTTGGTACTGCAACACAAGCTGAGATTATTAGGTCACACCAGAAAGATGACTACTATATTAGATACGTCAAAGGTTCTCTAGCAGATGTTGTACAATCATTGTTCGGTAAGCATACATACTATATCTTCAGCTGAAATCACCATACCAGGAAGATAGAATATTTATATTATGTTTATAGACAGAAATTTAAAAGAAATCAATGCAGTTTGAAAATAAACTAAATGGAGTATCGATTATATACATTAATCTGTTTTAGGTGCCAGAAGCTGGATACAGTGGAGAAAGGAACTTGATTTGGCAGCTGACGTTGGCTACTTTTTACTCACTACTGCATCTGGTAAATTTTACTGAAATAAAACTTTGTTGTAGATGCATTAAACAATTAAAATTTGCTTTCTACATGAATATTGTGTTATGTTTGCTACGAAATGTACATAATTTAGTATTGGTCATCCACACTGAAAATGTTATAGTATACATATATCCTTGAACTTTTCAGAAATGAGTTTATTGAAAGAATAGGAAAATGAGAACTTATTCAACATTTTCAGCAAAAATCACTTTTTTTCAAATTTCAAAATCAGAATAACTAATATGATTTTATTTGCAGGTCTTCAGACACTTGGAGAAGAATATGTCAATATTGTGCAAACAAACCACACTAAAAGAAAAATACCATCCTTAACGGTAGAATTATAACTTTTTGTATTTTCAAACTCATTTAGTAAATGATTTTTTTAAATAAAAACAGAAAAAATAAGGAATGGGCATCTATTTTTGGTAATGCCTGTTATTATTTTTTTTATGGCTATGTTATTTTTTTAGAGGCGGCTATTTATGGTTATTTTGCAAGTTGGTGCGCCATACTTTATTGATAAGTGTCTTTCTTACTGTGAAAAGCAGTTACGTCAAAATCCCAATCTGGAATTGAATGCAGAAGGCAGGACACGGCTGTTAGAGTTAATTCCAGTCTTACGGACATGCTGTTGTCTTGATTCACCGGTAAAATGAATTACTTATCCGTATAAAATGACCAATCTGTAAATGAGAAAAAAATACAGCTGGACCGGTTTAACTGGAACTTGAAGGTGTAGGGTAGTTTGCCCAGTCACTGTCTGGTGCCTGGACTTACTTCTATCCTCACCACACTTCAAAGGAAATAAGTAAAATAGTTGAGTTATCTAAACTTTCGAGTTATCTGTATATCATTATAATGTATGGTAACATGAAGGGCAGGGGTTATTTGCATGAGTTATTTACATGTATTTTAGTTGTAAAAGAAAACGAATCCTACTGTATCAATGAGAACAACTTTTTAATAATATATTTATTTTTGTTACAGATGTCATCTAGCATTATTTTATATGAGAGGGATATTTTATCATATAGCAAAAAGATTCACAGGAATTCATTATGTAAGACATCGCTGAAATACTTTTTAGTAATCTATATGGACTACCTATTTTGAACATGTGGTTATTGATTACCATTTCTATTTGTGAATTGAAAATTCAGAAGTTAACCTCGTAGATCTATGATCATCTATATGTTTTTGCTCATTCTTGTTAAGAAGAATCTTCACAGGCTTCTACTGGTATAGTTGTTAAGTGATTTCTTTTGTATTACTTTGTAGATACTAATAAGACAGAAAAATAAGCAAGAAGGAAGGCAAAGTCTGCGCATTTTAGGCTGGTTGTCTCTTCTGCAACTTACTTTCACTCTGTCAAAGCAAGTTTACAATATTTTCTTGGGCCATCAACTCAAAGCATCAGCACCAATTAGTGAATTTGAATTCAATACGTAAGATTTAATTGATAATATACTATTAATTGATTGTGAACATGGTTTCGTTTGCATGATGTCATAGCCTACACAATAATGTTACTTATGTAATTAAAAGCTTATTAATGATTATCTAATGCGTAATTTCTTGTTATTTTGTATCCTATATTTTGCAGCAGTCCACAGTCACAGACGGAAGAACTTTCATCTAGTCAACGAACCAAGTGTAGCTTGTGTTTAGAAGTGCGAAAGCATTCCACTGCCACCCCTTGTGGGCACCTATTTTGCTGGGATTGTATTCATGAATGGTGCAACAACAAGGTCTGTTTAGTGGGTTTTTTTTTTTTTTTTTTTTAAAATAATTTCTTATCTTTCACACTTCAAGGAATATATTATAGGATGTGTAAAAATCAGTAGTCCACTTGTCAAGTTGATTCAGTAGCACATCAAGTCACAAACATTACTATCAATATGTTTTAAATTCATACTTGTTTTTATAGCTATTTGTTATAAATCTTAGACTTTCATGACGATAATGTCTGGAATTGTTGATAACTTCTATCGAATAGTCTGAAAAAATGCATTTGTGAGAAATTTATGAGAAAAACTAACTCATAAGTTCATACTACATATCGGTAATTCAACTTACAACTGATACTACAGTGGCGGTATGTTGATAAGCAAAATTAAATGATTAATTATGTATTTATTGAGCATTGATTTGAAATGTTAAGAAGTTATTTTTACTCTGTCAGTGATATCAGGGAATTCTGCAATATCAGCCTAAAATCAGCTTACTTGAAAGAATGAAATTTTATTGTTTCTGATGAAATGTTATGCCTTGTGTGAAATTCTTTTAAGAAATTTACATTTTATTGGTCAGTAAAAATATGATTTTGTAAAAGTCGGTGAGTTTTATTTTCTCAATCATCATACTACACATCTAAGTGGGTATTTGTCCTGTTCATGCTCCGTGGTTGGACGAATATTATTATAAACAATTTTCCCTTTTTTTTCCAGTCAGAATGTCCACTTTGCAGAGAAAGCTTCCAACTTTCACGACTTATTGCATTACAGAATTATGATCCTGTTTAATGGAAAGAAATCACATTTGGACTGTGATAATAGTGAAGTAGTTTTTATAATTAATTGTACAGTTGGTTTAAATAAAGATGGATGTAAATGAAGTTCCCACCTTCATTATTTCAATAAGTAGTTGTTTATTTTTACTAGTGCAAAATATCAACTAGAATTGTTTTTTATCTACTAGTCTATTCAATAGTAATTCATAAATAACAATGAATATTTAACGACTTGTTTATTTTTACATACAAAACAAATTTAAATATTTTTTTACATACAAAACATATTTAAATAAACAGCACATGTAATATGAAATCATGCCCTCATATTCACGTATGTTAAGATTTAAAATTTAGCAAATGACAACGATAGACTGAGCATAAAAATAGAAAAAATAAAGTTGCAGTAACGTTTATAATTTATCTTTTTTATATTATATGAAGTTGTCTGGAATAAATACAGAGGAAATTCATCCATCTAGTGTTCATTGGTCACAATCATCTACTCTCAAAGTGTTGATTATCGGGCTATTTATGAAAATACAAATGTGTTTGGAATTAACTGTTTTAAAACAACAGCATGCAAACAATGTGTAGATACTTAAAGGCTAAGCCAATAATCAAAGTATTTCTAATCTTGCAAGAATAAATATTTCATCACTAAACATAATGAAAGTATATCAATTTCTCCTTTTAACTTTGCAAGAGAAAATATCTTATCTACAAAAATATTGATAGTATTTTAATTTCAGTTTGAAAATCTGAAAAAATGCTCAAATGTACATTTAAAGAAACGAGCGACCATTGGCTTTGAATTTTAGCTAGTAGACAAATTAATAAAATTTCACTCGTCCAAACTTCAATTTTAAGGAAATCTACATACGATGTTCAAAAATTTACCAGCCCAACCAAATTTTAACTAGTCACCGGCAGTCGAGCAGTCTAATTTGTCCACCCCTAAAACACCTAAAGCTTGTAGCTACTCCTCTCATGATCAACGGATGTGCATCATGGTAGAAAGTTTCATACCACCTTTATTGTCACTTGTACGGTCTTTCAATCATTGCACACACATGTAGTACGACTAATTCACCATCATCACACTAGGCGGGGCTGCTGCTGCCGCCGCACCGATCACATTCGCTGATACAGATACATGTAGGCTAGATCCTTGGGTGGGTTTTCGGACAGCGCCACCTTCTCGTCGTTGAAGATGACCCACTTGCCGTCCTTGAGGATGTGGCACACGTAGTGGCCCACCATGGTGGATGTGCCCATGTGCGAGATGAAGCCCACCAGCCGGTACTCTGCAAGGGCAAAAACAGTACAGGTTCTGAAGACATTATGTCAGTGAGCTGTATTCATAGAAAACAAGTTGAGAAGCCCGCCCTGTCTATAAGGTCTGATTGCTGTACAGTTGAACCTCTCTATTAGTTGAGAAACCCCCCAGCCCCGTCTATCATGTCTGATTGCTGCGCTTATCAAACATACTAAAAACGAAGAACTATCTCGACATCTCTATTAGAAACTTGTCTAAGCTGAGGTTTCATGACGTGTTGGCTGTACACTTTCCCAAATGCAGTATTATTGAGAGAGTGTGAGATCGGTGCTACGTACTGCCGGCGCCGTCCCTGTATCCCTCGTTGCCGCCCACGGGGAGGTTTGACGCCGTGTCGCCGGACTGCTGCTCCGTCTCCATGGGAACCTCGGCGCCGCCCGCCGTGTCCAGCTCGCCCGCGTGGCTGAAGATCCAGTCAGCCGCACGCTCCACGTTGTTGTCCTGGCGACGGGAAAACAAACAAAATGATTTCTTAGGTGAAGAGTTATCAACAGGTGTCATTTGAAAATTAAAACAATACATGTGCAGAGTGTGAAAGAGATGAAGCAGCGATGAACAAGCCGCTACTCACGGTGGCCTTGAGCGCCTTCACAGCCTGGTCGCGGGTGAAGCCCATGGCCATGATCATACTGAGGGCGTCGTCGTTGGGCACAAACACGGGAGGAGCCCCCACCGGCTGCTGGGGCGGCAGCACAAACGGCGTCGCAAAGTCTGCAACAACACAACACTAGTAAACACACATGCTACTATTGCAGCCTAACACAATAGGACGTCTGATTCTACCTTGAAGCCCTGTTTCTTGCATTACTTGTAGTTTGTACGAAGCATACCGTATTCGTTCTAATAAGCACACAGTGCGCTTACAAAAACAAATTTCAGCAAAAAAAAAACAAAAATTAATAAGCGCACCCTAACAATTTTTTGCGGTTCATGCATTTCTCTCATTTTGACCCCACAGAACATGATAAGACAACGCGCCCGGATGGTTATGCAATAATAAACACTGTAGTGTACCCATGTAAACCGGCGGGTAATACCTGGGTCATCCATGTGCTGCATCACCCAGTTCATGGCCGCCTCGACGCCGGTGTTGTTGGTGTGGAACACGCCCTTCTTGCACGCCTCGGCGGGGAAGCCCATCTCCACCAGCTGCCCCACCACCTGCATGTCCAGCTGCACACCTGCATGGGGCACATCATACACATGCTTCAGCTTGGAGTGGGTAAAAAATTGAGTTGCTTTTCATACGGGGGAGTACTATCAATCATATCAAATTAATGAAGCGCTTGCATTCACAAAGTGATTAGAATGGGACGATGAAATTTTAGATAGGACATGTATATTTTTCTTCATGCTAATCCTGCATGTTATCTCTCATTCGCGTCCGTGATTTACAAAGTTCTTTCAAAACAACAGACCTGGTATCCAATAGGTCAAGAAATCCTATTATAGGATTTCTATTAGATATAAGGTGTTTTGAAAGATTATCAGTATTCAAACCAATTAACACCACTCATGCCACAGGTTATGTATTCTCAATGTAAGAATGTGACAGCTTATATACTTCTCATGTTCCTGTCAACAAAGAGCAGATAATATTTCACCATGCATGGTGCCCCTCCATAACATACAGCTCCTTAACTAGGTACAGGTCATTGGGTTGAAAGATTGAGTGAGTGATTGTGTGAGTGACTAGCATTGTGTGCAGAATTGGCCCCCGGGTACCGCAAGCGTATAGAATAAATTCTTCAGACATCCAGGTCTAGCGCTGAGTGTGTTAAAGCCAGTGCAAGTATGTAATAAACAATCAATTGATGCTCAACAAGTATACCAATGACAACCTGGTGTAAAATGTCAAGTCACAGTGAGAGCAAAATACTTGGATCACGACAACTGTTAAAACCGTCACATGCACTAATAACTCGGAATGAAAGAGTGAGTGAGTGATTACCATTGTGCGGCGCTACAGCCGGTGCAAGTATAACATGTGAGAAACAATTGATGATCAACAAGTGTGGCAATGAAGTCACAGTGAGAGCAAAACACTTGGATCACGACAACTGTACTGACCCGGCGCCTCGACGGGCGGGGCGGCCTCCGGAAGCTCCTCCTCCCCGTCCTGCTTGCCGCTGCCGCGCAGCTGGCCCAGGTCGAGCGTGTCGGGCACGTCCACCGACACGTCCAGCTTCTTGGGCACCCAGTCGTCGCCGATCGTGAACTTCTTCAGCTGTATGAGCAGGAAGTCGGGGAACGTGGACAGCCGCGTCGTTCTGGCGGACAGAGAGCAGGCAACGGTGGTGGTACTATTGTGTTCGGTCAAGCAATGTAGGATCAATATCTATTTGTTAATTGATATTTAAATTCTTTTCGATGTGAATATTTTATTGGTGACCGACATGGGCCCCAGCATCATGGGAGGCTGTGTATGGTATGTATACTAAAATGACTTACAATACGCTATATGATACACATTACTACTTTTATATGGACTAAATAACAGTAGTAATCTGTATGGTATAGTGTTTGTAAATCATAGTAGTATACATACCACACACCCTTCTCATGATGCTGGGGCCCATGGTGACTGACACATTTAGTGGACACACAAGATTTCATCAAACCAGTGCATCAGAGCATCCTAATGTTTAAAGTTTAAACATATTAAAAATGACATTATCTTGGTTTTTGATTGATTACTGAGGGCGTACTTTTTTGCGGTGGTGAGCCTGAATTTGTAAATCGATGAGTTATGGCCAAACCAAGACACGACGACAGACTCATGACCAACTCCTTTGGGTCGCTGCAAAGCAAGTTTTGAAAGAATATTCACTTTGAGAACTGTGGTCCCATTCTTCAGTTCCCACACAGTAGAATTTCATCAAACCAGTGCATCAGAGCATCCTAATGTTTAAAGGTAATTTTTAAACTTATCATATTAAAAATTTTCAGTGAGGATATGAATCTGTTATTATTTTGATTGATTACTGAGGGGCAGAATACTTTTTGCAGTGGTGCATGATACAAAAAGTTTTAACTTCACTATTAAGAAGAATGGCAAATAGCTCCTAGTGTATATTTTTTAATGAGGATTCGAATATGTCGATTTGAGTTAGCATAAAATTGGCTGAGCAAAAGCCGGTACTTGGTCAAAAGACAGCCAGTGAAGAAAAAAGCGACAGACTATATTGAAGAATGCACGCTTCAAATAGATGTACCAACATTTTCCCTTTAACAGCCATCAATGTTGTGTAGAATGCAAATTGAAATATTTTGATTTTAAATGGGCTTATAACATATATACCCATGGACTTTTTGTCTCAAATGAAATGTGAGTTCCCATTTTGAAGAATTGTCCAATCCTGTCACTAGATGGCAGCAGGTGATATCAAGAAATATCTCAGAATGTTATTTCAACCACTACTTTTCTTAGTCGTTAAAGGCAAAGGTAGTAAATGGTAGGCGTCAATTACTTACCAGCCACTAAGAGATCAAAATATAATAAACTTGCTGTAAAAATACAATTGTATTTTCAAATTTCACTCTCTTTTTCTAACAGTGTATAAAACAAAACGAAAAAACCCAAACAATTTAACATCTACAAATATCCTTTTGTTTTCGAAATCTTGTTTCTTTTTCCTTTTTAGACGTTAGACTGGTTATCATAATGCATGTGAGAAAAACAAATCAAAATAAAATATTTTCTTTTCTATATGCAACAAAACATTTTCCATGTACATCAAAAACTTACATGAATTTTTTCTCTGCTTCATACTGTTTTCTTTTAGCCTCAAAAGCAGCAACTTCTTCTGCAAATGAAAGAATTATTTTTTTTTGCGCATCACTTGAATGCTACCAATGTTAGATTTCGGCACATGATGCAATAAATGGTACTCTTTTGTACCTGACATAAGTCTGCCAAAAAGTCTAATTATTTTTGTTCGGGCTGTACTTCGGATTCATTAAGTGAAAATTATCTCCGGACGAGGCAATAAATATATAAATACAAGTCAGAAAATAGAAAATAGGTCTCTCATGGCATCAGAATATTACAGTGGTAGACTGCTTGGCTGCCTACAGAAGGTAAAAAACTCAAATTATATGAAGCCTGCCCAAAGGTTGGGAAAATCTTACCATCAGTATTAATTTTGCAATGCTTTTTAGCATTAGAATCCATAGTGCAAATTAAATGTTTCAGATGTTTCAAATTAAATGACAGACGAATTTTCTAATTGTCAAGCCCTAACAAAATTCCACGAATTAGTCTACCCCTTTATTATTTTTAACATTTTTCAATTCACTTAAGCCATTACAGATCACGTTGCCGCACCTTTGTTGGTGGCGGCCTCCATGGGGATGGGCAGAGCCAGGATGTAGTCAGCGCGACTCGTGTACTTGACCTTGTTGGACTGCACGCACTGGATGCGCTCCTCTGTGCGGAACTTGAGACACTCGCACGGGTTCTCTTGACCCCGGCTGTTGCGCTGAAAAGGAGGGCACCACGAGGATAATTACTTTACAAGTCAGCTGGTGTCTAGAGGTGGTTTATTCTATTTGTGTACATTGTAAATAAAAAAACACATCGTAACTTCATCAAAAGTAGGCTAAAGTACACCAAAATCTAATCAGCTCTGGAGAGTAGTAACAAAGCTAAATATGAAGTTTGGTGACCATAGGTCAAAATACTTCTCTCTGTAGAGGTTAACAAGGTTTAACGTAACGCTTGTAAGTTCGTCAAAAAGTGGGCCAAAGTACAAACAAAATTTTTTTGAGAGGTACTTTTCCTCAAACAAGACATATTCAATTTGCAAATCAATAGCTCAAGTAGTCTTGAGTTATCAGCCTGTTTATTTTGACGGGCCTTGTACGGACTTCGTCGGGAGATTTAATTCATAGCAATATACGATACTAAAAAGAAAATGTAGTAATTGCTGTGCATCTATTGATTATAAACAAATTTAATGATAATTAAGATGAGATGCAATAATAAAATTTTCAATAATTTTAACAAATTTCGGCATGTTCCCTTCATCACGAAAACAATATACAAAAACAGGTTCTCTAAGTAGAGCGTTACCATACGTAAAAAAAAACAGTAAAAACTAAAAATGTGACTACCATAGTTACGCAAATTATAACAGCATTATAGTTATTATAAAAAACTCAACAAGATGAACACATGAAAAACAACCAGAAAATAAATATCTATAATCGTTCATTCCTCTGCCTAAAAAACATCTAATCTCTACCAAATTTTTTTGTTCTTTTAACTTTCTACTTATTAAACCTCTCTCTCTAATAATAACCCCACAAACCTCCATATTTCCACCCCCCCCATGTCTATCAGGAATTGAAAAACCTCCTTATCAGCCCTTATCCCTTATCTTTGGATTCTTTCAAATCTATCACCCAGTCTACGCCCTGGACCAAATAGACATTTCAATTTGGATAGACATAGGGGGTGGAAGATATGGAGGTTTGTGGGTCTAGAGAGAGGTTTAATAAGTAGAAAGTTAAAAGAAAAAAATGATTGGTAGATTAGATGTTTTTTAGGCAGAGGAACGAATATTTATTCTGTTTTTGTTACCCCAGATTTGCTTTCATCATGTTGTCAGTTTTGTAGCACATTTTTACAAGTTTAATTATAATACCATTGTAATATAATGATAATCTATCTTGTTAACTATGGGTTTAAGTTAAACGTATACACATACGCCTGACGACACGCATCATTTTTTACGTATTTTTACATATTTTTTACGCATTTTTACCATCCCGCGACAGACTTGACGACTACCATAGTTATTATACAGCATTATAGAAAAATCTGAACACATGAACAACCAGTAAAATCTAAACAGTGTATAAAATGTGCAACAGCAAGAAAATTACCGGTACTTATTTGGATGGACCAAATAGCACTGGTCTGCTAATAATGAGTAGTAGAAATTTGACAGTTTTTGAGCACAACAAGTGGATTTCTCATGAAAGTAAGCAGAATATCAACGAAGATTAGTCCATCCCACCGACTAGCAGCCCTTTCCCACCTACTTGATCCTCGGCCTGCGCCGTGTCTCACCTCGATCAGCGTGAACAGGTGGAGCAGGAACTCCTGCGCGTCCTGCTGGCGCTTGGTGGAGAACTCGGCGTGGCCGCGCCCGATCAGAGACTTGAACATCGCCGGCTTGATACCCGCTGCGTGCTGGGGACAAGGAACAATAGACTACACTCACTAAAGTGGTGTAAAATGATTCTTTAACTTGTGCATCTGTCAAACCTTCAAACCTGATACATACATCATTTATTCTAATGCTTAACTGAAATATCTAGCATATTACGAGTATGTCAATCACAATCCGATCATGATACACTACAAATTTACAAGTTTGAAGCATTTGAATTTGCCAAAATATAAAACGATCCGCATACCTTTATTTTCACTCCCTCCGTAGACTCGGGCGGTGGGTTGGAGTATTTTCCTGACAGAAGTCCGTAGCCCAGTTTGCTCCTAAAACACACCAAAGCTGCTACTGGTGGGCATTGAGGATAGCTGTCACTATCGGAGTTCTTACTCACAATGAAGAGCAATAAAATAGCAGGGATTGGATCACTCTTATTTACTACAGTACAAGTGCCTTGTAAATTGCAGCCAGCGGTCTATTCAAACATTTTAAAAATAAGCGTTGTCCTTGTTTGAAAAAATAACACAAATAATTTCATTTGGAAAAAATTATTCTGTTTTTTTGAATAATTTTTCTTACATAAAAATTATAAAAGTATTTGATTAATTTAGCTTGGTAGCATCTGAAATTCATATTATTAGTACAAATCCGTACAGCAGCATTTTATTTTATTTTCTACTGTAACAAATAATTACATGATCAGTCTGGTTCGGGTTATCGATAATCGCAGTGAGGCACACAAACTAATTTATGCATAATGGAAACTATTATATCGATCAGTGTGTTAAATAGTTGACCCATTGATAATCACAATATTGAAAGATGTGAACATCGGATAACTTCCCTTTTATCATTCAAATTAGATCAATATTCCCCATTTGCCATATTGCATATAATCAAATATGTATTTCAAAGATATCGGTTAAATTGTCAGATACAAAAAGCCCAATGCCTTGGCTCATTGATTGTATATATATAATAATCTAAAGTTGAAAATGAGGAAAAAAGGACAAATAGGAAGTTAATTTCATGATTAAAATTTCTTGATGTACAATAGTTAAAAAATACTTACATTTGCACATTGAAATCTGAATAGGGGTCGCTGGGAGCATTTGCAAATACTTCATGGCATGGCGTGAAGTATCTGAAAGAATACACCACTTGTTGAGACAATCATTTCACACTAAATTAAACTTACATAATACATTATCCAAGAAATCTTTTGATAAGCACAGCAGGGAGGTATGAATATACTGTGACAATTTACTTGATCTATAAGATTACCTTTTGATGAAGTCGGGTATGGTGAACATCACTTGCATAACGGAATTCATATAACAGCTATTGCCAAGATTTATCATTCCTAAATTAAACAAAACAGTACATAAAATTAATCATATAGAACAACCATAATAGAGCGTAAATATGCTGCGTTACTTCAGTCAGCGTCACGGTTTAAGTAATATGCTATTTTGAATAAGTGATAAAACAAAATAAAACAACTGCTGCATCCAATTCAGCACATATATAATGGAAGTCCCCAACATTTCCTTCATAAATTCATTTTTGTTTGTTAATGATGGAAAACTAACAAATGGTGAATTGTATACAAAACAACACAAAAGGAAGTTTGAAGTCAGCATACCGTTGAAATCACATGTAACATTTCGTGTACACCTGACAATCATGATTAAGAAGACCAGACCGTTGGACTGATCAGAGAATGTGAAGTTATTTCACTTCTAAACTCCCCACCCCACTACTGTCCACCCACTGACCGGTGAATCCGGGCCCATACACGGGCTGCAGCTTGCTGCCCGACTCGGTGATGACGTCCCACTCGCCCAGCTTCTGGTTGAGGTCAATCTCCATCTCCAGCATTGTCTTCTCAGTCTGTCAGAACACGACAAAACAAATGCTGTGCAGTTGGACACGTGTAACTTAAACGTGGAAGGTGGTGAATACTAATTTGGAGTGGTTATCTGATCGATTCATTATGAATTTAGTATTTAATGCTTTGTGTTACGAGTTATCCATAAAATTGACATTATTAGTTAGCGATTGATGAGCCTTTCTTCAACAGAACCTTGAATGGAAGAGTAACAATCTTTGTAGACAGAAACATCCAGGTTGAAAGGAGCAAGTGATTTACCAGTTCAGATTTTCTGCAAAATTTCAGAGAGGGAAAAACGCTGCGTATGAATCAAAGCTCTTTGGCACATAATTTGTTTAGCATGCAAACTTTTGCCAGAGCTCTATTAGATTAATTTCTCTTCCTGATTCTACCATCAACATACCTTTTCCATCTTCATGACATCGATGCCCCAGTGCTGCAGGTGCTGGGCCAAGTTAGGGTCTTCCACCATGTCATCTTCATCATACGAGTAGACATCTGGAAAAAATTGAGTGTCAAAGGACTCTGAAGCAATTGGTATTCACATTCAGACTAACTTAGCCAACTGATACTAACAATAATCCTGGTAGTGTCTAGCAATTGTTATGTTAAGTTGATTTTTAGCCATAAGTAAGTTTACTTCATTCCAAAAGTTCACAAACAATAATCAATAATCCAATATGGTTATGATTATGTATGTGTATTGGCTTGAATATCAATACCCTGGCCTGGAAAATCCCCAAGGAAAGGGAAAACAAAACAGCTAAAAACAACTGATGGAAAAAGCCGACCTGCTCCACTTGGTGTTATAGTTCCCAGCTTCACCACCAGAGGGTATTTCATCTCGCTGTAATGTTCCACACCGTGGTTATTGCCACCGGAGCCGTCAAAGAACCTGCAAACAGAGATCATTGCTTTAGTTTCTCATCTTCTGAGAAAACAACACATTTTATGGTGTTTATTTTAGTGTCAGATTCAGGATTGTTGGTGGACTGCAAGACCTGTCCCAAGAAAAATCTTTAACGCTTCCTCACAAAATTCTTCCTACTCTTGAAACTAAGCATGGATTCAGCCCTATATTTCGTATAAAACATGATGTCCACAGCATGAAATATATTTTGCTAGTACAGCATTTAATAAATACAACAGTCACAAACATGATTATTATTTCTTAAATTTCTTCCGCGGAGATGATTTAAGACAGTGAGTTCTTACTTCCTGCCACAGAGAATGGATCCGTCGGTGAGATTGAGCCAGAGATTGTCCGTCTTGTCACATTTCTCACACTTCCAGCCACTTGGCGGGATCTTCTTGCCTGCTGGATCAAGCTGTTTAAGGTTCTCCGCATGTCTACAAACAATAAAGGCCAGTTTCACATTCACATTGATATTTAATGTCCAGAAGAATGTACATTATGACGTGTACAGTGTTATGTTCAGTAAAATCTTATTGATATCTAAGGTTTCATATTAAGTCTTAGCAAACATTTGATAATTTGGTAATCCACAACTGGGCTCACACTTTGTCATGAGCAGTGAAGCAGATTGAAAAACTCCACTGTTCATTACATTAAATGTCAATGTCAATTAATAACTTTCACTAATTTAATTAGGAGAAGTGGACTTAGAAAAAAAAAAAAAAAAGATAGTAAG
This sequence comes from Streblospio benedicti, assembly GCA_019095985.1. Taxonomy (NCBI): domain Eukaryota; kingdom Metazoa; phylum Annelida; class Polychaeta; order Spionida; family Spionidae; genus Streblospio; species Streblospio benedicti. Next base: position 14,108,364 of record CM032667.1, on the reverse strand, counting down.
TACAGAATCCTAATTTGTATCTATAAACAAACAAGCTGACATGACACCAGGCAAATGTACAATAATTGGACTCACCTTGATATGACTCGTTTCTCTCCATCCCACGTGCCAGCTAGAGAAGCTAGCTCCTCCTGCCGACTGGCAGATTCTGCTGAGAGAATAGCAGCAGCAGACACCTGCACCTCCCCAGGAAGCTCCGGGTCTAGCAAAAAAAAAGTTATTATGCTTAACTTAATCCATAGAAAAACAGACTTTTTCAGCAACGGCAAAATATTGCCTCCTAAAATTTTCACCAGAAACTGATTAACACAATTTTTAGACAATTTAATCAAAAAGTTCATTTAATAAACATTTCGGTTTATAGGGCATTAATTTGGTTGTAGAACAAAGAAACAAAAGGTTTATATTACCAGAAAGAGATACAACTGTCCAATCAGGAAGGACAACAATGGAATTCTGTTCTTCAATTTCATACTTAGGATCATCAGTTTCAAATCCTCCTTCAACACCTGAAATGCATGTAATAACAGGTCGCTTAACAACTATCTACATTAAAAAAATATGTGAATATGTATGAATGTTTTGGAATTTTCATTTATAAACATATGTTCTTAGAGAACAAAATGAGTACCAATTGCCAATTTGGTAGGTTTCTTCTTAGGGGGATCATCTTCTGTTTTGGGAACTTCCTTCACAATTCTTCGCAGGTGAAGAAAAACTGCATTTTGCGTTTTTTTGAAATGCCTTTCAACATGATCTTTCCCAAATCCTCTGAATGTATTCATGCACACGTAGAGTCCAGTATCAGATTCCTGAAAAATAGTATTTATATCTAATTATACTGTCAAATATTATGCAGGGCAATAAATACATAATATTAAATAAACTTACATTAACAGATTACTATGTTATATTGAACGTAATTTTGTATGGATATTCTGATAACAGTATTAGAACAACATTTACTTGCGTGGATAGGAAAATGACATTTAACTTGCAGTTCCAATTTTAGCCTGATTAAACAGTGCAATAATAGTTTTTAAAACATGAGTGACATAAAATATAGATACTTCAACAGACAAAAAAATCCTGCGATTTGTGGCTTTATACACCAAACTCATTAGATGTCAAACTCAAGCTTTTATCCTCAAGGCTTTATCCAACATTTATCATAATACTGAGCCCAGCTCACGACAGTGGTTGCTGTTAGGTCATCGCATTCGTCACATAGAGGAAGTGCTCACGTTATGGGCAGTGCTCACGTTATGGGCACATCCATCGTAGGGTTGATTATTACGTATATCTCCATGGGAACGCACACATTATACGTAATAACAATACGTAGTCAGAGAAAAGCATCTAAAGATAAAATGGCTATATGTTTACTTAATGAAAAAATAAGTTTTGATATACATATTTGCCCATGAACATTAGTAACTATTATTCAGGCAAAATGGTATGTGGTGTTTGCAATCGGGGAGACATTTTACGGCAGTTACAACTACATCTTGTGAACTGCCCATAACGTGAGCAATATTTCGTACGTTGATTGTGTACAGGTGGAAACGACCATCAAAACATTTTTTTTTTAAATATTTGTTGGACGAATTTAGTCCTGAATTATTGATAAAAGATAGAACATGAACTATACTTTAATTAACTGTTAAAATATCATATATGTATTCATTATAATTATTTACTAAGACTGAATAATTTGCATTATTAGTCTTAGTTATTTATGAAGGAAATTACTTAGTACTTTGCTAAGTGGGCCGTTTCGGAAATCTGCCCAGAACGTGAGCACTTCCTCTACAGATACTTAACAAAAAGTAATATCATATTTACTATAACTTTATCCTAAGTGATGCATATTTTGAGCAACAATAGAAGTAATCTACATGTAATATCAATATATTTAACTTGTCAACATTTGACAGCAATGAAGAAATGAGGGCGTTTGGAATGCAAAAAGAAAAACAAAAAAAGTAAAAATACTTTATTATTGTTGTATACATTTCTAGCACCATGAACCTATTTACCGGTAGTTATTGCAATCATAGAGGCAAACATTTAATAATGCTGAATATCTGAATACATTATTATTATTATATTTGTTTATTTTGTCACTCACAATAGAAGTGACTTGCCGGCTTTCGGTTCAGATTGATTAGAGTAAGACAATCTGTTATTAGCATCGTTAAAAGTTATCAAAACTGCTGCTAAATAACTTGACACTTACTGGCGTGTCAAATGAAAATGCACATTCATCTTTATACACCTTTTCTGCGCCAAAAGGTGATTTAATTTTCGAGATATGCTGCTTTAAGGAGGCTGCCATGTTGAAATGGGATTTTAACCAATGGACGACAAGGTTACAAATAATAATTGAGAGACGTGTTCGATTTATAGAATCTAAGGGATTTACTATTACTACAGACCCGTATAAATAAAACTGGATATTTTGGCAGGATGCATTGTGCATGTTGTGTGTCTATGTCTCTGAAACTTGCTCTATTACGTCGAGTGCGCGCTACATGACGGAGAGCCGCGTGCCCTGTTTTCACTTTCTTTACAGAATATATTATGTACCGTTTTGTTTCCTGGGTATAATTAATGCCTAATTAAAAGTTTTATGGTTTGTGTATACTATGTCATTATAATGAATGAAAATCACTCACCTGCCGGGCCTTCCTCCTCCCCCAGGGCAGCCCTGCCGTGGTGGGGGACCACATCGAGGTGCTGGCCGAGACGGACCTGCTCGTGGTGCTCAGCGCGTGTCCCAACAGCGACGTGAGCATCTCGTGCGGCAACCACGCCCGACGAGGTGGGCAATGCTAGTGTAATTGTTGAGTTTATGGTCTGAAATTCTCGTTAGGCAAGATCAGACAACTCTACATCCCCACGAGGTCATATTGGCACCTTGTCACACTATATCTTACTCAAATGAAGTCCCCGATGAGGTAGTCAATGGTATAGTGTAATTGTTGGGTTTATGGTTTGAAGTCCTCGCTGGGCAGCTATCAGACGACTCTACATCCTCACAAGGTCTAATTGGCACCATTATATATTACTCAACTCATAGGGAGGGGGATGGAGGAGAGGGGGGGAGGACATACAGTAGTGTGACAAAGGGTATTGAAAAAAGCCAGATTTTAACAATATATACATGTAATTTGCTACTATGCTTCCGTGGCTGAGTGGATAAGGAATTGGATTCATAATGATTTATGAATGTCATGTTATTTTCAGATGTGCTTTGGTTTGGTTTGGACGTAGAAATAGGACGACCTGATGACGTTTTGATTGAGGAGTGGGGAAAAATCAAAGGAGGTCCATTTACATTGATTAAAACATTTGTACATGATGAATGAATAAAAACGGACTCTAAAAAGTCTTCTCTCTTGTGCTTTTTTTTCAATGTCAAATATGTATTGAGAATTCCTCACATATACCGATTAGTGTGAATAGATAACACCACATAACTCATGTCAAGTAGACTTTTACCAAGTTAATAGTGTTTCCCATATATTTTCTGTACAAGTAACTTGACATGGGCATTTACACAAGCATGAAGCATGTCTTAAAACATATAAATATTATATTGCCATGAGTACTACAAAGAGTTCTTGGTGCTGCTTATGCCATAGTAAAATAAAACAATAACTGAAACTATAAATGAAAAGTTCTTTTTATATGTTTACAGTATTTCCGGAAGTGAAAAAAGTTGTTTTTGCCATGTACACTTGAAAGACGCTATAAGATAGATATTCTGTAAAATTGCTATGATAGTCTGAGTACCGCAGGTATGTTCCTATCATTGATATAGATATAGGTTTATAGAATTGTTATACAATAATTTCATTTGAATAGTTGAACTGTGTGCCTCTAAAATTTAATGTAAATTCATAGCGTGGGCAAAGGCCAGTGTTGTTAATTGTTGGTGGGTCTGTAAATTCTGCTTTAGCCTTCTAAAAGTTTGACTTTGTTGGATATCGTTTGCATGTATTCGTAATTTGTATGTGTATGTATTTTAAGAATCTGAATAAATTCATTTCAGTTTACGGTGCCATAGACGACATCAAAAATTGACTTATTTATTGTCCTTTTGCAACAGTTACAAATATTGTTCATTAAATTCGAAATATAGAGTTGTGAGAAAAATCCTTGAATTACGACTGTAAACCACCATATTTAGTTACATTTACATATATAGAAATAGATAATATACTGCACATTGACTATTATATGACAAATGCCTTTTCTAAATACCGTACAAAATGGAAACAGCACCTCTAATAGTTCCCTGACTTATGAAACTTCTGTGAGAAGTCCATGTTAATATGTGACATCATGTGACATCATACATTTTCTGAATAGTATTGACCTACTGATATGATTAAAAAGATGATGGTTGCATTTTTTCGGAAGTAATGTAGTGTGAAAAATACAAGATGGGAGACAATATATGAATATATGCAAGATTAAGCATGCTGAACAAATCTTTAACTTTTCATATCCATTCAGAGCATGTGGGATGAGTCCTGAGTCTATTGTTCCACCCATTAGGTTGGCTTAGTATATTAATACGTTCTTAGTTTTTTTTTCATTTTTAGTTTTAGTTTTTATCTATATTTTTTGTTGTTAGAATGTAGGATAATGGAATTTAATGCTTTTTTCTGCTTAAAATTCCTCTTCCGTGTGATCTACTAGTATTTGGCTCATTCTGATATTGTGAAGGCCCGTACATTGGGTCAAAATTATGTGACACGTTCCTATGTTGCTTCTTTAGACATTTAAAAAGGTTCCTGTGTGAAAGTCACTCTTTAATAATGTCTCCTTATATCAGCTGCCTTGTATACAGGATACGTTTGTATGTCCGTAGTTCAGGATTTCTAGTTGCCTCATTTTAGAGATTGAACATTAAGTGTGTCAGCTGACACCAGCGTAAAATGGCGGTGGGCAGTATTAGTCTAATGAACAAAACACGATTCACTTCTGCTCTGTCATTGTGGCAGCGTCTAGGAGAATGTTTTTTTGCTGTTGGAAGTTTGCTACTGATAGTATGTGAGGCTGCTCTGTGAGTAGGAGTCCCACTCCAGGTCTGCTGACAGTCGGATCATCCGCGTGATAGCTGTGCTGGTGTGACGACCTCTCCCCGCCGTGGCATGGTGACTTTTCTAAGAAATCGCGGTCAAAGCCATCGTCAAGGTCACTGTCATCCAGCTCAAGGTCAGAGTGAAACTCGTCCTCATCTTGACCTGAAAAATTGAGGAAAAAAGAAGCGACATAAACAAATACCAATTTAATTAGACAAGCTCACTATATTATTATGTTACTGTGATTAACTGATATATTGATAATTAATGTGAAGTGTAGAATATGGTAAATGACTAGATATTAGTGCGGTGCTTGCACAATTTAATGTTTTATTGTGTTAAGTAACTGAATACTGTATAAGATTGGTAACAGGCCATGGCTTATATTGCCAACATGTTACTACTATTACTATTAGTTACTTTGTTTGTTTGTTTGTTTGTTTGTTTGTTTTGTTTATTTATTATAGTGACATGGAATGTACATATACAAGGAACTGACTAAATTACATAAATTACAAAATATACCCAACCCTTCATGGGTTTATCAGTCACCTAGTAATTTAATACTAATACATTGACCTATCATTTTCTAAATTACATTACAATATATTAACTAAACAAATACACAACAACAAAGACAATTTTATAAAGAAAAATCATAAATAATCATATAAACATTTCACAATTTCTGATATTCCACGCAGTTTGAATAAAATTGGATAAAACCCTCCATTTATTTTGCATTAAAAAGGTAAGTTTTTCTAAGTCAGAGTCAACTATGTTCTGAATATGTGGTGAGATTATTCTCTCTCTTTCTGCAGAATAAATTGGACAATGAAAGATAAAATGCAGTTCATTTTCTGTTTTGTTTCATTACAAAACAGATTCTTTTTGATTCAATTAATCTAGAGAATCTACCAGATTCTCTCTAAGTTTCAGAATACCACACCTGAATTGAGCAAACAGAGATCTTTACTTCTGTCCATCAAATATTTTATTTTACATATGGTTCTGGTTCACAGTTAATTTAAATGAACTTTTAAATTCTTTTTTTTTTTTAGCTATTTCATTCTTCCATAAAGAGTTTTGAAGATCTTTAAATTTCTCTTAGGGGGCGAACATCCAAATCGGACCCGGGTTAAGTGGGCATAATTCGACAGTAAATGCTTGTAAATTCTTAAATTTCATTCTTCCATGTTTTGAAGATTTGCTTAATGTCACTTCACCAGTTAAATTAGCCAGTTTCATTAAGAATATGTCACTTCTATGATTAGGCATATTTCTGTTCCATAATCTTAAAATACATATTTTTTCTTTCCAGTATCGGGCTATTCCATCCCATATCACCAATTATGGCGGCATTTGGTGCAAATTTATTCACTCCCAGAAAGTAGCGCATTGCTCTATTCTGAACATTATTGATAGGAGTAGCAGGATTGAGTCCCCATATACCTCTTCCATGTGTGAAATTGGTTGTACACCTGCATTATATAACTTTGTAAAAGTGTCATAACCATTTTTCAAACATTTAAATTTACTTATGATGCCACCAAGTGCCCGTGCGGATGATTCTGCTAAGGCTTTTTCACGAAACCATCAAATTTAAAAGGTGTTCATCCATAACAATGCCAGATACTTATAAGGATGAAACTATTTATACTTTTTCCAGAGTACTTAAATTTATAAGTTGATCAATGGGTTTCTTACTTTTCTAAAATAGACAATTTAGTCTTATTTTCATTTACAACCTCAGTTTTTACACCATTTGCAACTTCATTCATGATAAAGCTGAAGATTTAAACTGCCACTATGCAAGGAAGTTTGTATGGACTCTTAATTTTCACGCACTCGGACCGTTTTGACATGACATTCTTAGACTCTCACTCTGAGTATCAGATGTCCTGAAGAGGCCTCTGACACAAAACTATTCTCATAAAAAATTCTAACCAATCACAGGCTGTTAATCTATAATCATCACTGGCCTGTGATGAATATCAAATGAGGTCAGGTGACCAATCACAACTAAGTATCAGATGGGTGTGGTAGACTGGATCAGACTGGGCAGCCAAGCCACACCCTAAATATGAGGGATTAGAATATCATTAGGGCCTGCCGAAAAAGATCTGGATAGGTAGTTAGCTACATAAATAGAAGTAGTATAATACATACGTATCTGCAGCCAAGCCAAGAACTCATTATCAGGTGAGGCACTCGCATACAGCTCACAACTCGAAGCTTTCTTTGTCACACGATCAACGCTAGAGCTTGATTTCTTATCGACAACAGTGAAGCTGCGATTTTGCGTTAAAGGTTCTACATTTCCATTGGGCTGTTGGTATGTTTGAGGAAAGGTCCGTGGGGAGTCATTTCCAGTGGGCTGTTGGTATGCCTGGAACCTGAATAAAGGTAATGAAGGATTACAATTTTTGTCATAACATTATGTTTTCTGATGTAATATACATACATGTATTAAATGCCACATTAAGTGGATGTGTTATTTTTCATAGTGTTTCATAAGTAAACAATAAATGAATATAGTAAATCTTTCACCCACAAAGGGTTCCATTTTAATACACAAGGTGAGGTCCGCAGGGAGTCATTTCCAGTTGGCTGTTGGTATGCTAGAGGTGAGGTCCGCGGGGAGTGCCGATGACCTGAACTTGATCTTGGCTTCAGATTGCGAGCTCCAACACTCGAAGCAGGTTTTGGTGCTTGATTAATGGAACCTGAATAAAGATGATGAAGGATTACAATTTTTGTCATCACATTATGTTTTTTGATGTAATATGTATTAAATGCCGCATTGAGTGGATGTATTGTTTTTCGTAGTGTTTCATAAGAAAACACTAAATGAATATAGTAAATCTTTCATCCACAAAATATTAAAAAAAAAAAAAAAGAAAAATAGAAAATTAGAAAAAACAACTAAACAATTAATTTTCTTTCACAGAACCATTTTTTATCAAAATCAGAACCCACGAGTTGCCTCCATTCAAAGGGTAGAAAAAAACAGTTTTCTAATATTCAGTCTATGCCAAATCTGTTGGTCGTGACTGATTATTTTGGCTCATGTTTGACAAATATTTGCAGATCTGATTTCTAGATACACAGAAAATACAAAAATTTAGTTTTAACATCAATGGACAAGTAAAGTGAATTTGTATGCATGTGTAACAATATGGTAAAATAAATAAGTAATTGGAATATTGGGGATATTTTCCTTGGAAAATTAATGACCTCTTCTAATGGGTAAATATCAAATAAATTATTCCCCATTCATATGAATAAAAGAATATTTGCAAAAAAATTGCTGTTTTTTTTAATTTATTTGATTTTTTTTACTAAAATAGATAAAATGAGGGATGTTTTTCTGAAAAATCATTAAATGGCAGCTTTCGCAATTAAATATCAAATATGTTGCAAAAAACATGTCGATCATGTGATGTCCCAAAACCCATCTAGATTGGCTTGCTGTTGCAGACACTTGTACACTGTCTGGCCGTATTTTCATTCCAAGGCAAAAAGTATGGATTGACAGAAAATCAAACTGACTGACAGATTTTCAGGACATATCATACCGGATGATGACATAGAATTTTCACATTTGGCATAGACTGAATATTCATAAACAATGTGGCATGAATTATATTTATAGTATATAACTTATGTAATGTTGATTAGATACAAACAGTATTTCCGTGTTCACTTTTGGTGTCAACCAGATTTATATTCAAACTTTTTAATCATTCATGCATGATCTAATTGCCATTGCTGTATTATTTTTCTGGCTGTCTGTTTTTTCAAATTATAACTAAGAAATATTCATATTTGTATATGATCACATGTATCTCTGAATATACCAGTGAATACGGTCCGAATATCCCAATCTGGATTATCCGATAATCCGCTTTATCCGGATGTCAAACCGTGACCCCATATTTAGAGTTAGGGACTCCAACATGTCTCCCATCGTGTTAAAAAAATTCATCGAAAAAATACCAAATAGGCGACTGAATATAGTCGCTAACCTCATCACCCGGTTTCTATTGATAATCTAATTTACATTACTGGTTCTTTTCCGAGTGATAGATCCGGGTTATGTATCGCTGATTATACTGGTGCATAGAAATACATGAAATATCAAACCTGAAGCATGTTTTTGCTGCCGAGGGGTAGAGACAATGTAACTATTCGAGCGTTTCACATCCCCACCAACAGAGGAGCCATGCAGCCTTTGGTTGCCAGGGTCCTCGGAGTCTCTGCTATACACCTCTGAGTCCTGTTCACTTGCATCTTCTAAAGAGCTGTTATCAAACTGGAGACAAAACATATGAAACATACATTGTCATATATTCTCATTAGCACGAGCTTTTGATATACTGTCAAATTGTAATATCAAATTTTGTTGGACACAGTTGTATCTTACTAACTTCTTGTGAATCTTCCGGAATATTTCACTATCAAACTAATATTATGCATTTTGTATCAAGCAAATCATGTAGTAGTATTCAAATAAGGAGTGGGAAACAGCCACTACAAAAATGAGAGATTTGGCAGAGCTCTACGTTAGGATTTAAATCTAGTTGTCCGTTGGACAAGTACAGGTCTAAGTTCACTTGTCCGACAATCAAATGCACTTGTCCACACAGAATATTATGAATGTTGACGAAAATGTTATATATGTATACTCGTATATATGTATAATATAATTATGCAAAATGTTTGTATTATTCAGTACCTTTCTATTTGTGAATGAAGAAGTTGAATTAGGAAATTAAACTACATTTGATGATTTTATTATACATCTTATTGCTGATATCGGGAATATGGTGTGTGGATGATACTTGTCCGTCGAACAAGTGCCAGTAAGAGTTTACTTGTCCCACAGCAGTTTTACTTGTCCCGGACAAGCGGGACATGCTTATTGTAGAGCCCTGTTTGGCATGTCTTAAAACCGGTAAAATAATAATACTGCCCCTAAAATCCGTATATTATCGGGTCCAATTTTTGGAACATCTCTACTAATCGTTTCCCAGTATGGTGATTACACTGACCTGCTCACTCCCTGAGGCTTGGATGTCCGACGCTACATCATTTGATACATCTGTGGGTGAGTCGGTGAAGTCAGCACCACCCTCGGAGGCACCACCACGGCCCCCACCACGACCTCGCAGAACGCGACGCTACAAAACACATGATTGATTCCACATAAATGACAAAGAGCATCGTCGTCATTCGAGTCTGTTTTAAGTAAGTGCTAAAGTACATAGCGATGTGGTGTGTGGATGCTACTTGTCCGTCGGACAAGTGCCAGTAAGAGTTTACTTGTCCAACACCAATTTTTACTTGTCCTGGACAAGCGGAACATGCTTATTAAAACTGGTAAAATAATAATACTGCCCCTAAAATCCGTATATATCGGGTCCAATTTTTGGAACATCACCACTGATCGTTCCCAGCAAGGTGTTAACACTGACCTGCTCATTCCCTGAGGCTTGGCTGTCCGACGCTACATCAGTTGATACAACATCTGTGGGTGAGTCGGTGACGTCTGCACCACCCTCGGAGGCACCACCGCGGCCCCCACCAGGACCTCGCAGAACGCGACGCTACAAAACACATGATTGATTCCACATAAATGACTAAGACCATCGTCGTCATTCATTCGAGTCTGTTTTAACTAAGTACTAAAGTACATCTAGCGATGAGAGAACGTCATAGGTATCTTACAATACCTAGGTCTCTCAGCTAGGTCTAGGACAAATAATTAATTAACTATTAGTCCTAGATTTAACAAACGTTTTTCAATAATTATGGAAAACAAGGCGTGTACCAAGATCTACCGAGTGAAACCCAATCCAGACAATTCTGGACCTGCCACTGTATTTGTCTTGGTGTCGCTTGAGTATCATTTATCAATTTAATTAGACTATTAACTAATATGCCTTCCAAAAAATCAACACAAGCACCATGCCATGAGGCATGTGTTCTCACCCAGAGGAGCAATTTAGACAGTGATCTATGCTTGTTCGACTGATAGGTGGTCTATGGTGTTTGGGCTCCGCATCAGTCGAACAAGCAAAGATCACTCTCTAAGTCTAAATTGCTCCTGTGTTCTCACCCTGAGGTTTTGAGTGGGACGCCTGCTTCTACTGCTTCTACGGTATGATATGGCATGTCCTCGCCCGATTTTCTCCAGATGATGATATGGCATGTCTACAGTACCACCTAGAAAACTATTTTGGTAGCTGAAATAAAATGATTAAATGATTTACACTAAGATTAACGTGGTCCGAATACTTGTTATTTCACGTGAGTACTAACGTATGTTGATAAACAAACACAGTACTTAATTTCGTTTTACGTCACGGCACGGCGTGTACTTTTGATGGGGGCACGTTTGACGTTTAACCATCTGCCTTTCTGGTTGCTGTACTATGGAATTCGGGCAACAACATGCTAGCAGTGAGTGAACTGCTGTGAACACACATGCGAGCAGCGTGCAGCGAGTATGTTATTAAAGTAATATCTAGCTAGCTGTTACTGCGATAAGCGAGCAGCAAGTGTAGAGCTAGTTTACACTAGAACAGCGCCGTGAGGAGGGGGTTCCCATTTAGAACTTTTGTGTGATGTGGTATATTTCTGGCTGCAGGTGTTGGTGCTGACACCAATGTACATGTAGTTAGACATGATGGCTTGCGAGTTGGCTTCAAAGTATCATATGTGCCAGCACAGGTACAGACAATGCAGAGGAGGGTGGTTGTGGGTACAAACACATCAAAAGGCTCTCTAAATTTGTAAACATAATGGGAGCCTCATAGGAGGACGTATATCCTATATTTACTAATAGATTGCAGCCAGCAGCCAGCAGCGAGTATAGTTAATAGTATCTTAGCTAGCTGTAACTGCAAGCAGTAAGCAGCACATTTGCACATGAGGCATAATGCATGAACACATTTTCAAGCATTTGCATTTTATTGGTCTAAAATCATATTCGTCCATCTACCATCAAGGGTGATACATGTGCATGCAGTCTTTCATATATACCCTTCTCTTCTCAAGATGCTGGGTCCCGGGAACAGAGCACAACTTAAATCATATGCAAATATGTCTAATTTTACAGTGTTCTCTAAAATAATATATATTATTGTAAGTTATATTGTGAAGAGGACAGAGGTTGAAAACGTTTAAAACAATTATTTTGGATATTTCAATATTTTAGTATATCGTTTGGAATGTTAAGCATATATTTGAGAAAAATAAAAACAAATTATATGATTCAATATGGGACCCAGGATCTTAAGAAGAGAGGGGTGCATATGTAAGACTGCATATGCGCATGTACAAGGGGGTAGCCAGACTTTTTAAAAAGGTACGCACAAACTGCACCGTGAGGAACAAAGCGCGGGCAGCTTGACATTGGCGACATGTGTTGCGTTACAAGTCGCGTTTCTATGACACCAATATCATTAATTTCCCTCTTATCATTATTAGATTGTTGATAGAATATTTTTATGATATGCAGATAATCCTAAGGTATTAAGAATAAGTTGGAGATATTTTTTCGTCTCATTCTCTCGCAAACATGTATTTTAGCAAGGAACATTCTACCATGCCTATTTAAAGGTGCTCTTAAGTTATAACACAAGCATCTTAAAACAATAACTCATCTTACCTCAACACTAAATTACTTACATGTTACTAACATGTAATTGTTGCCAAAACATTGGTTACCGTATAGAGCAACTTCAAGGCTGCCGCCGACTTTATTTAAGATAACTACTTATTAGAACTTCAACTGTTCCAAGTGTGAGAACAACAAGTAGCAGCATAGTAACCCATATAACTTGCAACAGAGAGACATTGGTTAGACCATCTTCAAAGGAACTTCAAAGCAACATATTGACCTGACTGAGGTAATTATCTATAAGGCAAGCTTAATTATTGTATTATTCAAGTCTTAGCTTGCACCAGGGTTACAGAACTCATTACACAATGGGGGTAATTAGCTTTAATTGTTTGAAGTAACACACCATTTATACGCAATGGAAGATTGGAGTGACCTTTTTTTCAATTTTTTTAACAAATGAACCTGTTGCCAGAAAAAGGTAGGTCCCCAAAATATTATGATGGTTTTTCAAAAAGGTACGCACGTGCATACAGTGTGTATACTTATGCTACCTCCCTGCGCATGCACACGTATCACCATTGATAACAGGTGGACGAATGTGATTTTAAAGCAATAAGATAAAAATGCTTGAAAATGTGTTTGAGCTGATTGCCTTATTCATACATTATGGCTCATATGCAAATGTGCCCATAGCCCCATTCCCTCACCTACCCCCCTTCACCCTTGGGGTATGGGTGGAGGGACCTATGTGAATGTCATCGCATTTTCGGGGATTTCTGACCCCCCCCCCTCTTGTCATCTTGCGTCATTTTTCTTCGCCCCCCCCCCCCCACCACACACACTATATGACACGTCATTTATTCCTACTCATGCACCCCCCCAGTCCTCACTACTGCCCATATAAACAGTAGACAGCATCTAGTATAATGCTATGGAACGCCAAAAAGACAATATTTACTACATATTGATATTTTGCATTTGATACAATTCCATTGGAAAGTTATTAAAAAGAGCACTTTTTAACATCTGCACCCAATCCCCAAAGTCCGCGATGAAACCATTTTTCTCTGGACCTCTCCCCTTCCCCCCCCCCTGTCATCATTTGTCATCTCTCTCTGACCCCCCCCTTCCGCGATGACATCATTTGTGAACGATCCCTAATTACATATGATCAGGAAGATAACTGTGATATAAACCAACAGATTAAATTGATTTATTCTAGAAGCAATCTTTTAGTTAAGAAATTTAAACATTGTACAGATAATGCCGAACGGAAACTTTTCAGTTCCTACTGTAATAGCTTTTATTGTGCGCAGTTGTTGTGTATGTATAAAAAAAGAAAATGTCAGAAAACTACAAACAGCATAAACGAATATCTAGAACACTTATGAATCTTAAATATGATGTCAGTATTTCAGCACAATTTGTGTTTAAAAATATTGATACTTTTACTCCGATTTGGAGGAAACTAATTGTTAGTTTTAGAAAAAGATTGTTAGAGTCAGAAAATAGTATAATAACTGGTATTGCACAATCTCTTATGTTTTTAGACTCCCGTTTAACCAAAATATGGCATGATAAAAGCATTTTCTCTTGACATAGAATAAAGCTTGTGATATATTAATTACATAATTTTACAAATATTTCAAATACAAATATGATTTTTCACTATGCTCTGTATATAGCTGTACATACAACCCTTTTACATGTCGTCCCCCGAATTCCATAGCATGGGTAGGGTACGAATTAGGGGGACAAGGAAGAGGAAACAATTGATAATTTCAGCTCACAAATGACAACTGTGGATTGGTTTACCGTTTAAGCAGTCAAGTTTAATCTTGCACTTTCTGGATACTCATGACTATTCCTTTTCCACGTGTTTAAATTAACCTGCATACACGTATAACTAAATGTCTGGTCTCGGGGTGACACCTACTCAAAGTGGAGGTTTTGCAGGGCAGTAGCGAGAAACTCCATTTACTATGACAAGTGCCAATCCACCTCCAGCACTGTAAATTGCTGGGGGGAAATGAGTGAACCATGATTTTCTGAATGTGCGACACAAATCCTTATGATGATATCAGTTCAGACAGCCTTCTTGAGAAATTAGATATTACAAATATTGATAATGTGCTTCGTAAAAGGTCATGTTGCGTGCAGATTTGGTTGGTTGAGCAAAGTAAGAACGCTTGTAAAACAAGGAAATACAGGAGAAAACCAAAATAGTGTGCCGGGTTTCTCACTATGATCAGGCGGTGTGTGTATTTAAATTAGTACAACCAGCATGACCAGAGTCAATTGAGAGTTAAGATTAACATCCATATGGTAGTAGGATGGAGAGCCGGGCCCGTGGTCACGGCTACCGCCAGTGCCGGCTTGAATGGCATGCCGGCAGGCAACGGGCGTGCTGAGACGCCCGTCGCCTGCCGGTACGGTTGGGGCACTGGTCAAAGCCGTGGTGAGGTCAGACTAGAGAGCAGCGGTCAGTCTACTACGGTCACGATTAATAACCAGGAGCATAAGAACTCGGTCAGAACACAAGAACACAGTGTGCTGTGGCCCCGCTCATGCGGTGTACATACTCTGAATGTGGATTAATGAGGGCCATATCGGTTTAATTCTGAGTTAAATTATCTACATGTATATGCTGGTGTAGCTGGCTGACACAGTTGGAAGTTAATGGGCAGTACAGGATGATGGTAGTGGCTAGAACACGTTTTAAGGGAGGTCTGTTTTAACAAAAAGATTGTGCTGATAGAAAGGCAATTGAAAGGCTTATTATCACAAGGCTACAGTGAAAGTTTTCACTTTACCCTTTTGCTCACACAAATTAGTAGACCCATAGACATTGTATAGACATATCAATAAAAAGGGTAGCATCCTTAGTTATAACAAAATAAGATTTATTTTCATAATAGCTCCCACCAGAAACCTCAATCACTAGATCTCAGCTGCACATATATATTATAGAAATTGTAAAATGAGAAAATTAATAATACCTCGGCACCATATCATAGAATACTAGATAACATGGTTATACACTTTACACAATCCAAGAGTTAAATGGCCATATATTGTGAACAGAGTGGGTATTTACAGTGCCATCCAGTCCTACGCACTTCACCACGTCACAAAAGGGACGGGAGCGGCTAACGTCTGCTGACGTGCTTTCGGCACTACCACAGCCTAGAGAGGTCCACACGCCTCTCAGTGTATATACCCCATACACGAACACCACTAACCCGTGTTTTGAAGAACCACTGCGCGGATGGTCACTAGCTCCAGGCTTTCACGAGAGGCCTCCTTGGTGGGAGAGCTTCACAACAGTGTCTGACACCCATTGCTTCAAGTTCCCCTACGTATACAGCCAAACGGGACAAGGGTCCACGGCGCGGGAGGTTAACCGCCAGTTAACATCAGAGGTAGAAGTGCAGTATACAGTAGACCCTCGCTATTATAATAAGACCACCTTTGGGAGCAGTCAGTGTAAGGTTGTCTCAATAGAGGGGTGATCTCTATACAGAGGTTCGTTTTGGTAGCTTTATGAAGGTTTATGACCGTAAAAAGTGGTCTTATTATAGAGGTGGTCTTAATTGGAGGTTCTACTGTACATGTTTTAACTGTATATCCATTATTCGTATCATTCCGTTATCTGGACGTTCTGTTGTTGTTGTTGTTGTTGTTGTTGTTGTTGTTGTTGTTGTTGTTGTTGTTGTTGTTGTTGTTGTTGTTGTTGTTGTTGTTGTTGTTGTTGCTGTTGTTGTTGTTGTTGTTTGTTGTTGTTGTCGTTGTTGTCGTTGTTGTTGTTGTTGTTGTTGTTGTTGTTGTTGTTGTTGTTGTTGTTGTTGTTGTTGTTGTTGTTGTTGTTGTTGTTGTTGTTGTTGTTGTTGTTGTTTTCAATTTTCCGAATGTCCATCCCTATTTTCAATTTCCAATGTCCATCCCTCCTACCAACTAATTGTCCGTTTAAAAGAGGCTGTACTGTATGGAGGGCCTATTCTGATGAAGCCTATACTGTTGCCTGTCCCGGGTCTACTAGAGAACTGCAGGGATTTTACATTCGTCACTCACAAAAGAGACCATTTCAAGAAAAGTCCGGAGTCAACGCGGTTAGTCGAAACTGACATAAAACATGCGGTAAATTAACAGTAACACCACCCCCCCACCCCCACCCCCAATAATACCACTCGGTATATGACATCAAGTCGTCTCAGTTGAGGGTTGGTCTCCTATTTAGGCGATTTAAAGTGATCTCTAGATAATACGATCCTATTGTTAACATGAGGTGGTCTCGTTTTAGCAGTGGAAGGAATGGGGAGTTTATGCTGTATGCAATTTAAAAGGGACGTCATAACTATACAATCTGCCTGCAAAAATTCAACCGAAATCTTCCTTTATTGAGACAATGGCTGATAGTAACTAGATCAAAAGTGCTCAGAGAGCACTGCGTCGCTAGCGCAACATTGACCCATGAACAATAAAGATGTTTGCTTTGCAATCAAAGCCGAAAAAAAGTCTTACTTGATGCGTGACTCATCCTACATCTATGTTATTGGCATTGGATTGCAGGCGCTTTCTAAACATGGCTAAAGTAAATATCTATTGCCCATGAGTCGATATTAATATCGTAACGCTGTGCTCTCTGAGCACTTTTATTTCAATATAACCACTGTGCCAATTCGATGGTCATGTTTCGAACAGTATTGAAACTATAGTGGAAAAATAGAAAGAAAAATAATTAAAATGGCCCTCTGAGAGGTAAACTCTAATTGGCAAAGCGCCAAAATTGAATACAGTTAATGTTCAGTAGGCATGTAAGCATTGTACAAAGTTTGAATGCTTTCTCACAAGCACCAACAAAACTGTTGCAGAAAATGTTGAAAATGGACCCAAAATGGCACTTTGGAAAGCACACTTTAATTGCCAAAGTACCCAAAATCGAATCACTTCGCTGTCGCGTCATACCAAATAGTTGTGTATAGTTTGAACGAAATAGGACGAAGTGTAGAAGCTCTAGCTTGTCCGGAGACAAACATACATACATAGATACATAGTTACAAACGAACAAAACACAAGGCTTTCGCTTCAGCTGCTGAAGTGACGCAATTAGATGTACACATATTTTCCTTTGATATATTTGGACTATTGTCACACAAACAGTGGTATCATACGCATGTGCATGTACATTGGGTACAATTCCTACAAAAGAATAAATTAAAAAAGTTCTTGCTTTGTGAAGGCAGGTAGCAAATTTACCTTCCCGAGTGATTTTTCTTTATGTGAAAATCCAGAAAAGTATTTGCAGGCAATAATCCAAAGTAAACTCACCAAAAGGCAGGTCGAAGGAGCCATCGGCGGGTTCCACCGGGAGCCGCTACTCTATTAAATGCCAACGCCGGATGTCATGGATGTTTGAAGCCGTCACCATAGGGATGTAGGATCCGTAAGGTGACGGCTCGTGATGGTCACGGACCTGCCACTGGCAATCTGCTGTGGCCTTGCTTATATAGTCTGCCCAGAAGGTGGACGTGAAATACCCGTGTCCTAGCACGTATTCCAGTTTCCAAGTTTGTGTGCGCGAGAAAGTAATTTGTTGTTGCTGTTTTCTATCTTTCTGCTTTCAATGCATTTTATAGGTGTTTGTGTTCAATTGTTTCTGAGTTTTATCAAATCTGCGAACTGTATACTACAACTTCAAGTATGAACTACTTCAGTTTCTATGTCAAGAATCACAATGCACTAGATAGTGAGGAGACAAGTTAAATTTATTTGTGGGTTCTTGGTAAATATCTATTCAATTGGTAGAACCATATTACTCATATCCAAAAAATAAAATAGGGTGGCAAAGGAAATTAATATCGTTCTTCAGAGTGTTAATCTTCTACCACTTGAATTTTATTTGTATAAGCCAGATCCCACTTTACTTCTCACCAAAGTATCTGCATAAAACACGTTCTACCGTTTTTTGTTGTTTCAGCGTTTAGACTGCGTGATTCTGCTTAAGTCACATAACCCTGCATATCGGTGAATTTTTTGGTTGTTGCTGAGTTCCCCTCATCGCCGGTATAACTCAGTGAGGGAGCGTTCACAATTGACGTCCACCACATTTTGGCACTTTCTGACCCCCCCCCTCGTCAACTTTCGTCAACTTCATAAGACACCCCCCCCACCCCACCCCCCCCCCGCGTCAACTTTCATCAACTTCACGACCCCCCCCTTTTTCTTTCTCACCACTTTCACCTTCTTACACAACTCGACAGCCTTCTTCTGGATGTCGCTTTTGTGATTTTGCGGATATACTTTTTAATTGCTGATATAATATTTGATTTTTTTTTTAAAAAGCACATGGCGTTTGAAATAGGTCAGCAAACAGTTGAGTTCTCCATTACTTTAAAATATTTTGCTACTTTGTTTTAATGTTTTAAATGAAAAAAATTATATATGAACCATTATGAGCCACAAAGTTTCTTTCATATCTGTAGTAACTAAGATGACCAAACTGGCTTAAATCACCGATTCAAGCTATATTCCATTTGATTTATATGATATCACAATGTTCTCATTCTATTCTACTACAAATGTGCCAGTGTTACTGTTCAAGTATAAATTTAGTCCTAAATGGTAACTTTACTACAGAAGTTAAGATACAAATTTAAGTTACTTCAATGTACAAAGTTGGTGTCAACTTTTCCCCCACACCCGTCAACTTTTGCTGACCCCCCCTCCCCTCGTCAACTTTCGTCAACTTTCGCTGACACCCCCCCCCCCCCCCCCTTCAGGGTTGACGTTAATTGTAAACGCTCCCTGACGTGAATAAGCTTCGTCCGGAATTCTACAGGCAGCTGGCTAAATATCGTCAAAAGGGGAGGATTTTTTTCAACCAATGTTTCAGCAAATACCGGCCGGTGGTCGGCCTGACATATGCCAATGCCTGGCAGATTACCAGACGGAGAGCCGCCAATCTCAGATGATTGATTTTTACTTGGGTCCATTATGGCTATTAGTGTGTTCCAGCAGCTTTCCAGTGGGCATGTATTTCTCATGGGCCCAGTATTTAGTATAGACCAGAAATCTGAATGGACCAAATTTGGTTGCATTCTGGTTATTATTTTGATCCTACTGACTTATCTTTCTACAGGCCACAAGTGTAGACCTATATGACGCTAAATCTGTTATAGTTAGAATTATTAGTCACTTCTTACCCGTTGGTCTGTCTATATTTGGATCTATAGTGCAGGGCGGGCAGACAAGGTCCAACAGTCCGCATATTGTCGGACTACTTTCTTGCCAGATTCCTGGCAAGAAAGCTCTCTTCAACCTAGACAAAAGACTTTGAGAAATGAGCGTTACTTAGTGATATTATATATTTAGAACTTCAGATGTTTACCCATTGAGCTACTACGGTTTTATACTCAGGTTGAATAAGGTGTTTACTCGTTCAATTCTACAAACAAGAGTTGTTGTTTTTTCCTTTTTTTTTAAAAAAAAGAAAAGGAGTTATCTGGATCTGGATAGATAATTCACAAATTAGCCAGTCTCAGATAAGAGACTGGCCTCCTCTAATGAGGCAACGCGTGAATGGAGAGAGGGTACGTTCTGCCTAAGGGTTGGCAGATAGCCGACTCTTGAAAGTGGTAATAGAGTCGGCATTGACAGTTCCCGGGTTAAGGCTGTTCCACTCCGGGATTGTTCTTAAAACTGTTGATTTCTACAGTGGAGATTGCCTATCGCCGGCTGAAGGTCTTACTATCTTCCACTGGTGAGAGCCCCGAGTGGCTCTACCTTGATGTAGTTTAATGCCAACGCTCTCTGGTGGCAAATCCAGGCCTCCATGCAAAAGCTTATAAAATAGGCATAAACGCTGATTACGCCGCCGGTCTGCTAGGCTTTGCCAGCCAAGGTCACGCAGTAGGCCTGTGACTGATATGACACCGCGGGCTCCACGAGCCCAACGTGCTGCTCGCCTCTGCACAATCTCTAGGGAATCAATTTCCTCTTTAACTGATGGGTCCCAAATAGCCCCACAATATTCTAAAGATGACCTGACGATTGTGAAATATGCTGTCTCTCTCAGTCTGTAGGGAGAACCGCGGAGATTCCTACGTAGGAACCCCAGACGTTGTTGTTTTTAAGTTGAATAAAACCATGTGTGTTTACAATATATTTTGCTCACGCTTGTTAAGTACTAGTATCTACATGTTAACAATCCTGACTACTCTGCGTTTTGTTCGTATGGACACAATAATTCCTATTTGGATCCATAATGGTTGTAATCTAGTCCTTTCGAAAACGGGTTGTCAGATTGGATGACGCTTTTAATCCAGAAATCTTTGGATTTGTGGTTTTATTTTATTTTTACAAGTCTAACGTAATTCAAAATTTCATATTTGGCATTTAATAGTCCTCTTGTTTTATCCATGCCAAAGATATTGATTATCTTTGTCCATAATGTTCATACATGACCATTTCATATTATGAATTTTTAATAATTCCATATACATACATGCATATAAGGCTCAGTTTAAAGGCAATGCGTTAACTGGAACTATTGAGTTTGTATCTTATCTGTAGATTTATATTCTACATCAAAGATCAGAGATTTTAAGATAATTAAGGTGTGATTGACATACAATCGATCCGAGTTATGAGTATTAATTAATTGATGAACCGGTAATCTCCGAGCTTCTCCGCGTTTACGTACTACGTAGACGGAGCGACAGACGTACTGTAATCAATACGTCAACACGTAACATTTGCGCACCTCTTTGTCGTCTAGCGTAACGTAAATAACAACACCATCAACATTTTACAAACATAAATAAGAACAACGCAATATTACCGTCATTATAAATTCCGTCTGGAGGCGGAGGGTTAACGACGGGGAATCATGGAAAATAAAGACCCAGAGGATAAAGACACAGAGGGAGAAAAGACACAAGAAAATGCAGAAGTAGATAATGTAGAAAATGCGGAGGGCGAAGAAAGGAAAGACTCTCAAAAAAGCGCTACAGTAGGTGAAGAACAACGGGAATCTCAGAAGAATGTTACAGAGGCAGAAGGTGAAGAAAGAAGAGGCTCTCAAAAGAGTGCTACAGAGGCAGAAGGTGAAGAAAGAAGAGCTTCTCAAAAGAGTGCAGCTGAAGCAGATGGTGAAGAAAGAAGAGACTCTAAAAAGAGTGCTACAGAGGCAGAGGGCGAAGAAAGAAGAGCCTCTCAAAAGAGTGCTATAGAGGCAGAGGGTGAAGAAAGAAGAGCTTCTCAAAAGAGTGCAGCTGATGCAGGTGGCGAAGAAAGAAGAGAGTCTCAAAAAAGCGCTACAGAAGGTGAAGAACAACGAGAATCTCAGAAGAATGTTACAGAGGCAGAGGGTGAAGAAAGAAGAGGCTCCCAAAAGAGTGCTACAGAGGCAGAGGGTGAAGAAAGAAGAGGCTCCCAAAAGAGTGCTACAGAGGCAGAGGGTGAAGAAAGAAGAGGCTCTCAAAAGAGTGCTGCAGAGGCAGAGGGTGAAGAAAGAAGAGCATCTCAAAAGAGTGCAGCTGAAGCAGGTGATGAAGAAAGAAGAGACTCTCAAAGGAGTGCTGTTGTGAGTGAAGGGAGAAGAGACTCTCAAAAGAGTACTGCAAGTAGAGAAGAAAGAAAGGACTCTCAGAAGAGTGCTGTAGGTGATGAAGAAAGAAGAGACTCTCAAAAGAGTACTGCAGGGAGTGAAGAAAGAAGAGATTCCCAAAAGAGTGCCACTGAGGAAACAAGCGAAAGGAGAGCATCTGAACGAAGACCCACTGAGGGAGAGAGAAGAGCTTCTGAGAAAAAACCTACAGAGACAACAGAGAGTGGAGAAAGGAGAGCCTCTGAAAAATCGACTGTGTCAGACCATGGTCAAAGAAGAGGGTCCGAAGAAAAAGACATTTTTGGTGATACGTTTGAAAGAAAAGATGGTCAAAAGAAACCTTCAAGAAGATTTACAGATGCACCTGACATGGGAAGAAAGAATGTTGAAATGGAGGAAGCAAAAAGACGATTCTCAGAGAGAAAGGGCAATGATGATGAAGTTCTAAATGCAGAGAGAATAAATGCTGAGAAACAAAGGTTACAAATGGAGATGGAACGCAAAAAGGTAGAATGAAAAAATGAATACTTTCTTCACAACTTATTCTTTAGATATAAACTTGTCTTATGTATTAAATCAAATATCTATAGAACTTAATAGAATATAAAATTGTAGCATTTTAAAATACACTGTAGTCTCCTTTTTTAAACGAGACCAAAGTATGTTATGAATATAAATGAACTATGGGTCAGAGTGTAAGTTTACCTACTATATACACTATATGAGTATTTCTGAAGGCCAAGGAGTGTGCATCTGACCTGCAATGGATCCGCCAATACCAGGATGCAATCGCCACCAACAGCATCCCAGCCGGCCTCATGCATCAGTTCAGCCACCACTATGTCCGCGTTCCCGAGGGCATCATAGGTCAGTATTACACTCAGTTATGAGCAGTGATTTGCTGATACTGCTAAAATATGGTTATTTATGAAGGTTTAATGTTACGTAAATTTGAAGATTGTCTTGAAGTGAATATTTGCCAATACCGGGTAATCCACTACTTGTCTAACATGCCAGCAGTTTAAGTAGCCAAACATACGACATAAAAAGGACTGTTCATTTTTTGTATAAAGAGTTACATTCAGGAAACCTTTTACACATTTGCAACTGTTTTGTTTTAATACGAGTTGTATATTTGCAGAGATCCTTTTTTTCCTGTACAAGGAGACGCTGACAGCCCAGCCTCCAGACTCAGACCTCCTTCAGTTCCTCGCACTCCGTCTAGAAAGAATGCTCGATATACGCCAAGGTGACAATGCTGTTGAAGTTGCTGCAAAGTTCAGCAAAAAGGTGATAAATGATGCTGTGGGTCTTTATGAACAGGAATTGGTCTATGAAGAGAAGCTCACCGAAATAGGAAAGCGTGAGAGTGAGAAGGCAATTAAGAATGCGATTAGTGTGATTGAGGCTGGTCGCAAAAAATCATCAATGCAAACAGGCGCTATAGATGAAAGCTCTTTGGAGTGGAAGAGTGCAGAAGTGCAAAATGCAGAAAGAAGGTCATCAGAAAGAAAAGGATCAAAGGTGGAAGGTGATGAACAAGCAGATGGTGGAGAACGGAGGGCATCTGAGAGGAGACCAAGTGAGGCAGATAGACGAGGTTCAGAAAGAAGGCAATCAAATGCTGAACGAAGAGCCTCTGAAAGAAGACGCTCTGACGCTGAACGAAGAGCCTCTGAAAGAAGACCCTCTGAAGCTGAACGAAGAGCCTCTGAAAAAAGGCCCTCTGAAGCTGAACGAAGAGCCTCTGAAAGAAGGCCCTCTGAAGCTGAACGAAGAGCCTCTGAAAGAAGGCCCTCGAAGCTGAACGAAGAGCCTCTGAAAGAAGGGCCTCTGAAGCTGAACGAAGAGCCTCAAAGCAACAACCATCTGAAGCAGAAGGTGGTGAAAGAAGAGCCTCTGAGAGAAGACCTACAGAGGCAGAGGGCGGCGAAAGAAGAGCCTCTGAGAGAAGACCTACAGAGGCTGATGGTGGTGAAAGAAGAGCCTCTGAGAGAAGACCTACAGAGGCAGAGGGTGGTGAAAGAAGAGCCTCTGAGAGAAGACCTACAGAGGCAGAGGGCGGCGAAAGAAGAGCCTCTGAGAGAAGACCTACAGAGGCAGAGGGCGGCGAAAGAAGAGCCTCAGAGAGAAGACCTACAGAGGCAGAGGGTGGCGAAAGAAGAGCCTCTGAGAGAAGACCAACAGAGGCTGATGGTGGTGAAGGAGCTTCTGAAAGAAGACCTACAGGAGAGGATGGTGGTGAAAGAAGAGCCTCTGCAAGGGAAGACAGCAATCCAGAAGGAAATGTAACTGAGGAAGCCACTCCAGATGTAATTCCTGATGAGCCCATCGCAGAGGCAACTAATGCAGAGATTACAGATGCCAATGCAACAGATGAAGGTGCAGAACAAGTCGAGCCTACAGAAGTAGATCCTAGCGGTGAGGATGCAGGAAATGCAAAAGCAAGTGACGAAAAAGCTGATGTTGGTGCGGATAATGCTACAGAGTAGAATCATGTGGAATAAATAATTCAAAATACTAACTTTTTTTGTCTACTGGTATTTTGAATTGGACAATTGTTTCTTTTAATATTAACTTATATTTTGAAGTACTTTACACTATCTATATTATACCAAATTTGCTTTTAAATCACGGTACATAATGTTCAATTCAGGATTTATTTCATACCAGATCAGGTTTTATAGATTGCAATTAGATACTTATTTTCATGTATCCTTTAGATATTTGCCAAGTTTATACATTTTTGCTTTAATTTTGTATTGTTTTTATTTTGGCATTTGCCTACAATCAGGTGCAAAATTTAATGAACTCAAGTGATATCTTTATTCAATATTATTTATTTTGTGGGAAATACTGTCAAATTTTGTAAATGAAGAAATCAATAAAGATGAGATATATACATACCGGATATTATATATACATGTAGTGTTAGTAATAAATCTGTTAGGTATTCCAAATGAAAACAAAAGATCACAGCACAGAGTAAACATGATTACACGTACAGTATCTATACATTATGTACTTTTTTCCTGTACTAATGAAGAGGGTTAAGTGCATGGAATTTATGGCCAATCTTCAAAATCTTTGGTGGATTTTTATTTTCACTAAATGCTACAACTCAGGAAAAGTTTATTTTGTTAGATCAACTAGATGTTTCATTGGGTAATTCTTAGCAACCGAAATTGATAAAGATAGAACCACAAGAATATTATAGCCATTATGATTTATTATGTAGCCTATCATAAATCCTGATATACCAGAGATAGGACTTGATGCACTCAACACAATCAGGAACAATGTCAAAGATACTGACTACTGACATAAAATTTAGATGAACAATGCAATACATTGTATGAGTTGCAATGATTGACATCAATTCATTCTATCGTGAGGGATTAATTCAAAGGATTACAAGCACCACACATAGCTTCAGGGTTTGCATTGTGCCTAATTCACTAACCGACAAGTCTTTGTCATTACTGAGCAAATATTGGAAACATATACCAAACTCAATTAGATACAATATATTTATATATATATATATATATATATATATATATATATATATATATATATATATATATATATATATATATATATATATATATATATATATATATATATATATATATGTAATATCATTCAGAAGATGTTTTATAGTTCCTGGATATGCAGTTTCTGTGTCCCTAGCAAGATGCTGTCCAAATACATGTGTAATGTTTTTCCCAGTACTTGCAAATTCATGTCCAACCTTCTCTCAGTCATAGATTACATGTATATGAACCTAGATTTTTATAATACATATGACTGAAGACAGTTTTTACAACCTTAAGTTCCATTTGACTACATCAAGTGGCCTGGCGGAACTCAAGGTTGTGAGAGCAGAATGCTACCAGCGAGCTGTTAAAAGTTTTTGTTGTCGTGAGTTCAAATCCGAACCATATATCATGGTAGAAATATACTTGCTGGAGATGTGGGAGGTTGGAAATGATAACTTTTAAAACTCTGTGTATAATTCACTGTACGATGTACTGGGGAAATTGTGTATCATAGATATTGGTCGTGTTCTATGTAAAGGGCTTGAGTGTAGCTCTGGCTGGATTAGCTAAGTCAGAAAACTTAAAACAGAAGGAACAAAATGCAAGCCAATACCAAAATAGAAGTCGGATGTAGTCATACAAAAAATTAAAAGGGGAACATTTGGGCATGGTTCGGATAGATCCTAATGACGGAAAGGCTTGGAGGAGACGGGTGAGATGTAGAGTGGGGAGCTAGGCCACATCCTCTAAATGAGGAATAATTAGGGCGTCCTCAATTAGATTTAGGATTCTAGTGATTGATTGATAGACTGTATAAATCATGAGCACTTGCATCATACAAGGTTTATACATTGAGACCTACAATAAATGATTCTTTCTTTTCTACTAGAATGTTTACATATATATTATATATCTAAACATTCTATTACAAAAGAAAGAAACATTTACTGTAGGTCTCACTGTATAAGCCTTGTATGATGCAAGTGCTCATGGTATAAATAGTTTTATGCAGACTACTTTAAAAGATGTGGAAAAACAAGTTGCTAATATGTTATTGGATACGTGTTTATTGATCTCAAACCACACTACACACAGAATGTTGTCATTAACACAAAGTTTACATGATGGTCAAACTAAGCTTCACAACTCTTTATTAGACTAAACGCATATTATGATCCACAGTCTTTTACTCGTGTGTTTCTAATAATGACTTGTGTTTGAAAGCATGTAAATTACCCCACAATAATTTATAAATGAAACGTACTTCCAGCAAATCAGGGGCATAAACATCATAAAAACACAAAGCCACTATTATTCCAAGAACACAAATTTCCCTCATGCCTCGCCATTTATTTATTTTGCCTCATAACTATGAATTTTCTTTGGCTTTAGAAATGTTTTGTGAAGTGCTCAAAATTAGATATCTAGCCCTTGATTTCAATTACACCTCAGTGGTTTTTAAGCTCATGGGGATGCTGTTGCAGACATTCCGACACAAGTTTTTACTAAGTCACAAAAAAATGTACGTCTAAAAATTTGTGTTGTATGCTTGACAAACACATCTGTGTACATTTTAGCAGTCATCCTCACTTTGTATGATTATAGCGAGCAGATATGTGAACCAATATAAGAACCAATATACTGGATTTATGGATCCTTTCTTGCGAGACTACTTTATTGGTATACCACAAATAGATGGAAGAGAATAGATTTTAGCTTAAATAACATCATTTTAAAAGATTTGATTTCACTTATTTGTCACTTATTTTGACCAATATACAAGCTTTGGGATTATCAGAAAGAGTACAGATAGCAAGTGCAATTAATTCCATCCTACTCTCTTAGTATGGAAAATGTAACTATATTCAGATTGATTTAGTTGAAATTTCATGGTTAACAGAATCAAATGGTCAAAAATTAGTCAGCTGAATGGCTGTTCACTATAGAATATTCCTGAATCAATTACAACTTCTGGAAGTGTATATATATACATATACATTAATGGATAAATTGAAAGGATTTTTGAAAAACAATTTACATATATAAAAATATACCATTTGCTCATACAAGCATTCCCTACTTCTCGTAACAGTTCAATATCTTAATATAATCCCTTAGTATAATAGTGTAAAACAAATGAACAGGTTTTTAATAAGGTCGCCCTCCCTTAGTTGTAGAAGCTACAAATAAATAACATGCATCAGTCATCGATTTGATACTGGTAAATCAAATATTATATAAATCAACCTCAATCTATGCAGATCTAAATATAACAAATCAACTACTTTGGCTTTTGAAACAGCATTCATAAAATTACCAACTGATCACAGTGCATTATTTTATTAACGCATTCAAAGCAGACTTACAAATGTGAAAACTTTCGAAGATGCTAGCAACTACTTGCGAAAAGTCATCAGGGATTCACCACAAACAAAAGGATGGGAAATGAAACAAAACCAAACTGCAATATTTACAAGGTAATCTCTATGGGCACTTTTTACATAACACAATATTATCTTTAATTACAGCTACCAAATGGAATGTACAAACCCTATTTATTTAAGTATTTTTATGCCAGACCCCTTGAACACACAGAAAATCAATGTATGAGTTGACAATATATTACAGCATTTCATAGAAACAATTAATACAAAAGTCACAACATAAAAGTTTCCCAAAATATTCTTTTCTATTAGAGTTTTCTTTATCTGATATCATCCCTTACTCGGCAATTTGAAAAAGATGCATCTTGATACATTGTATCAATGCTCTAATCACACACAGTAGTCAACTTAATCACAACCATCTTAGTACCATTACTGGATATTTAGGAACAAGGTAGTCTATTTTCAATACAGTTACCAACAGAATAATTGAATCTCGAAAGAAATAGTGAGCAGGCTATAAAAATATATATAAACAATGTCCTAATTTACATCATCCCAATTCCTAGCGGAATTCAGAAATTTTATTACACATTCATATACAATATAATAATGAATAATTGTAATGTACTTAATCAATAACAAATAAAGACAATAAATACATCCACACTTCCATACTTATGTACATAAGAAGTTTTAAAAAAATTATTAGCAAATTGATAGTGGCATGTTCACACCACAATATCCTTGAAGTACAAAACAAGTCTTCTAAGACGGCTGCAAAAGTAGAACAAAAGACTTGGCACATTCACCACAACCATCACTGTTTACGGTACTTTCTTTTTCAACAATCTTGTTTATTCAACAATCGTAGAAAACAGCTCTGCACTTGCAAATGGCTAAGCATTTATATAAAATTTTAACTCCAGACTATGTCTATGTGTCATCCATGTTGAGTACAACACAAGGGCTGATACCACGTAATTGATTAGATGATAGCAAACTTCCGTTTAAATGATTTCTCCATCTCAAACGCTGTATTTTGATTGTTTTGCAAACTTGTTACATGTAAACATAATAGTCCTCATTTGAAAAAAACGTTACACAATACAAAACTTGTGGATAATATACCAAGAGTCATGTTTGGTTTCCACTCTAACTAGTGCTTATATTATTTTTCACACTAAAATCTCATGGAACACGTCTACACTTTCCGTCCAACTATTTAAAATCATTTGATCAAAGTCTCGTCTAGATAATTGTCATTTTAAAAATACAAAAACAATATAAAAACATGTGCATTAAAGCAAAATTACAAAATACAGTAGTTTGATTGTTCTATCATGCCAATGTGCATATCAGCAGGAATATATTGTATAATTCATAGACTCTTAAGTAGACGGTGTGCTCAAGTTATGCATTGGCAGTACTTATTGGCAACATCAAAACAAGTATCTTCAAGGAAGCACATACGTCGGTAAACATAGTGTACAATAATACATAAGCTTCAATCATTAAAAATGGACACAAGAAATTAGAATAGTTGAGGACAGTTTCAGGACAAGACTTGTATTTCATATGGTCTGGTCTCATAAATTAGAGGCTTTCTGAAAAAAAATCCAGTACATGTATTGACCGTAATAACATGACCAATTTTTAGTTGACGTGACTATTTTTGAGTAATTGGTAACATTTGCTCATGTTTGCTTCATTTTAACTTCACTACAACAAAAGGTTGTTTAAATTACAGTGATAAAACAACAGTAAATATTTCTTTCATTTCGGCTAGTCACAGTATTGAGATTGAAAGAGTACTAATCAAACCAGCTGTAAATTGATTGCTTTTGAGAAACTGATGAACACGTAGAACTTTGGAGATCCTCATATTCAGCTGCTTTAAAAAAATGCAAGACTACACAAAGTCAAACACACGACAGCTTTGATTGTTGTCATATGCTCTAAGCAGCTCATATGCACTGATTCAGTCAACTTCAGATACCAACCTACAATAAGCATCAAGAGTTAATGCTGCACTTAGAATTAGTAGTCGAAGTTCTTTGAAAGATGTCAAGGCCATTGAACAATCAAAGATTCAAAAGCTTTACTGTGTACAAAGATTCATTGAAAGGATCCAGCAAATCATAGCTGTATAATTTCGTCTAAGGCAATTTATAGTGCTGGCCGCATGTCAGACGCATGAAATATTGTACTACGTACAAAGGACGAATACTCTACTCTGTACCTCACGGAGATTGGTAATGCTGGTTGGTGAGGACTAATAACTCACAAAATTTCCCCCAATCAGTTTTGCATCTCACAGTCGCAGCCAAATTGAGAATTTCTCAACCCATGGTCTTTGGCTGGTTCTCTACAGTACTTGTTGCAATAGAAGCACTCATCAAATCACCCGCAACACTCCATTAAAATCACTCAAACTTCATTAAGACTCGCATAATTAGCAACAATAATTACACAGTAGTAGTCAGATTTCAGCTTGCTAAAACCATTTTAGAGCCACGCCTTAAAACAAATCATCTTACAATCCAGACACAAAACTCTCATGCAAACATAATCATCTAAATGTAAGATTCTTTCATAAATTACAAAATGTCATGATTTTTACAGGAAAGTATTATGTATGCAAGCATCAATTATTTTCATTATTTTTCTGAGTGAAGTTGAAATATTGCCCATTTTTCATATTGATGTATTGCTTTCAATGAAAGAGCATAACAACTAGTTTGACAACTTTTAAGGAAAAATGGACAATTGTAGAAATAAACACAAAGCATTTGCCATGCTTTTTCCAATACGTTTGTCCATAATTCGAAGCTTCACCACACTTCCATAAAATAACTCAAGTGATAATGCTTCACAATAGTACAAAGTAACGAAGACATCACCTTCAATGATGTAACAATTATGTGGTATAGTTACAATGATTAAAAGAAACAAGATAAATTTTCCCCCTCAAAGAGATCAAAGAAAAAATGAATAATTTATTTATTCTGCAAAAATAATATTATTTGATAATTCATGCTCATTACAGTCAGTAATAGTATTCCGCAAGACATTCTTAATAGTAATAATCTAAAACAAAAAAAAACATCACTTTATAGCTTGATAAATCATAAAAATGTTGGTAAATGCAGTAACTAAAGTCATACTATTAATATTTTCAAAGATTCAACATTGATTCTAACTTTACAGACACATTTTTGCAGAACAAATAAATCATTTTACACAAATAATATCACAAAGACTTTTTTGTACATTACAACACACACCATTGGTACAAAAACAGTTCCAAAACACACTTGTTTATATTGCGGAAAATATATTAATATTTCTAACACAACCAGATGCGCCAAAGTTGGCTAGGCAGCTGCATTTCAGGCCTAAAGCTCTTTCTTGTCTGCCGCAGTTGTTTCTGAGGTGGCACCAGCCGCCATATTGTTGCTGCAACAAGAAAATTGAAATTGAGCAGTTGAAATAATCAGTACACAACAAAATAAGGAAAAAAATAGTTTATTTTCAATAAAAATTTGAACCAATCACATATTTGATGATTGTATCTCCCCCTCCCCCCCGCCTTTTTTTGATTGTTTAATTTGTTTCATTGACTGTCAATTTTTGTTTTGAAGTTGGAAACTATAAATTGTATATGCCTTTTATAAAAATTGTCCAATATGAATCTGAGAAGAAAATTTGATAGTAGATGTAATTCTAGAAAGCAATTTAGGCACAACAAAACATTTATAATTATATGTAATTAAGTCATTAGACTTATGACTCCAAGACAGGTAAGGACTATATCACAGTTTCTGGTGGGATTCAAACCCACGGCCATACGGCACCAAATCGCCTAGCAGTTCATGCTAATTCACTAGACCACTCTGGCACTGGAACTGGTTCCGGTCCTTACCTGACTTGGAGTCATAAGTCTAATGACTTAATTACATATAATAATATATACCCAAGTCCACTAAATCATAAAATCATTTCAAAACATTTATAATTAGCTTAATTAGTCTGAAAACCTTATGTCCCAAGTGACTTGGAGATATTACCAAAAAACAAAGGCAAATCACGTATTGGCGTGAACTGAAATCTATAATTCAAAATCACTCATTTCGATGAAAAAAGAAGTTCTCATTCCACTTCTCATTTCACTCTTCCCAGTGTTGGCAACTGAGAGTTCTTGAAAATAAGATAGTGATGAAATATATAAATTTAACGAACATTAGCTATGATATACAAATAGAAATCTAGCGAAACTCCTTCCCTATGTTTTGTGTCTCACCTCTGCCCGCCATCCTGAGTGGGTGCCTCCCGCGGTGATGACTTTCCCACAGCGCGGTACAATGTGGGAAACACGAGGGGCCAGACAAGAAGGATCACATGGGGCAAGAACCACACGGCCGCGTACGTCTGAAAAAACAGACCCACGGTGAATTGAACATATGAGCCTTGCAGTGACCACCCTCTTCCCACACCCTCTATATGCAGTCTAATTGGTTTTAGAGGCAAAATTAGCCAGTATAAATTTTACCATATATACCTGTGACACTTTTTTTATTTATTTTTTATTTAATAAGAATTTATTTTCTGATGATTACATACATATTAAAATACAAGATGCTCTCATCTTCACACACACACATATATATACGTAATTCAGATAGCAAAATTAGACTTCAAATTAGACTTCAAACATATTACATATTTCAATTACTAACTAAATCTGTTTGTCTCACTTATGAATGTTTGGACGATTTTGAATAGGTTTTCATCTAACTTGGGATTACCTGTTCCCTGTAACAATAATTTTTCCATTGGTAAAATAAGCTTTTTTTCTTGTTCAAAATTTAATAAAGGTTGCACTGTCAGCGGAGCCCATTCCCTCAACCCCTCCATCATTACTTGGCGTTGGGCAGCAAAAGCAGGACAAAATAGCAAAAAGTGCTGGATATTTTCATTTCTATGGTTACAGTAGCCGCATGTACCACTATCAATAAAGCGATATCTCATTCTGTGTGAATTTAGTCCACTCAAGCCCATTCTTAATCTACTATGGTTTACGTGACACTTGCAGCAGGATTATGAGAACGACATGTTAGTTGTGTGCTGATGAAGTTACACTCATAGATATAAGATAGTGATAAAAAAGAAGACAAATGGAGAAGGAAATTATGTGAAGCCCTGTAGGTGCCAATGGATGTAGGCATTGATGAAAAACATACCAATTGTTATGGGTAAAAAGCTTTTCAATGGAAACTTATAGTAAACAAAGTGGCCAAGGATCCGGTAGACAAACTTGTCTCAATACGCACCATTGACCATATTGGAATATTTTTAGGAAACAATCACGGGCACATGAGGTAGAGGGTAGAAGCCAACTGAGACTAATGAGTTGCCATTCTTTTCCCCTTCATCGTTTACTTATAGTCATGGGAACAATACTATGCTTTGGTTGCACCATGGAGTGGTCACGCAAGTCTTGGTCTCAAGTGTGAACAAGTGCATGTTGACAAGTCTACAAAACTGGATTCTTAAATGCAGCCCTCACTCCCATTCTAACCATCAACACATGATGTTGATGGCGTAATCCCTCACCCTGATGTTGCCCATACTCACGGCAAGATAATTGTTGTAGTCGAGGAGACAAAAGGAGACGAGCGCGTAGCTCAGACAGAAGTGACTGTACACTTTCTTCACAGCGTAGAACACCACCGCTCCGTACGGCGTTGCTGCTAGGGTTGTTATCACGGCAACACGTGACAGCAGTTTCTGCGCCTGGCAACAACAATAATAACAATGATGAAACACTGACAATAAAGAACTCTAATGTCTGCAAGGTTTAATATTCGAGCTGCAGCAGGTCCTCTCATACTTATCTAATATACATCAATACACATCAGTACACAGTACTTTATACTCGCTTTATTATCCAATCCAAAGAGTCCTAAATATTTTATTTCAAAATTTCTAAAGTTATTCAGCTTAACGTTTCGACAATAAAACTCAGAGTTTCTGAAGAGGACATTTTATTGTCAAAACATTAAACTGAATAACTTTAGAAATTCTAAAATAAAATATTTAGGACTCTTTGGATTGGATAATAATAAAGCTGTTATAAAGAACTGTGTATTGATGTGTATTGATGTATATCAAATAAGGACTCTAATGTCAATATTCAAAACCAAGTCCAATACATCAATGTTTAATGATGAAACTGTTTGTATATGGCCAGGGTATGAGATATGACGCTCAGTTTCAAAAGTATGTTATCTATAAAACTTATATTATAGTAATGACTCATCATTTAAATGTTTTTCATAAAACATTCTGATCGATGACAATTTTCAAATTAAGTTATTTGGGCTTGTTTCACAATAAACCATTAAAATTTACAAACATCAAAGGAGTACTAGAGACTGATTTGATAACTTTGATTGCAGGTAGATGGTTATTTTATACATCCTATTCATGTAGCTATTGAACTCCAGGGAGATCGTAATGCCTAATCCATAATTAACTAATATGTTAAAAACATTCAACATACATTGTACAATGGGGTTCAAAAAGTCTTGTGACCTATAAAGTCTTATAAATCTCACCCGTTTCTTCACCACTCAACAAAACTTTATTTCTTGAACTTAATAAAACTTATCAGCAAATACAAATAAAGCAATAACAACAAATTGACACACGTGTGCAACTCACCCCCTTCTCGAAGTTGATCATGATGAACTCGAGGAAGAAGTTCATGAAGTAGCCGGAGGCGTAGCCATGCCAGATGGCGAGGAAGAACAGCGTGGCCGCCTGGGATACATGCACCGAGCCAACGAACTTGAGCCGCTTATACACGTACCTGAAAACACAATGTACTCAATGCACTACAAGATCACCTTTAAAAATGAGACCATCTCTCTAAAACGACCATTTTTTGTTTCCGTTCCCAAGCATTCACATGATTTAGAGACTTACTGTACAGTACCTGAGGTGCTCTTAGTAAAGAAGTTCTACTTTACATAGGTATTGACTAGGTTAGAAACACACTTTCACCCACCCAGACACTCATTCAGCCACATTCACAAAACCCTCATACAATCGCAAGAAACTCATGAAGACATACAATAAAACAGCGAAGGTTCATGTGCACACACAATGCCTTTCTTAGTTAATTGAGCCGCTGGCCTTTATGTTAGTGGGTATTTATACGGACATATCCAATAGCTCTAATATTTCATCTTTTGGGGAAGTAGTCTATTCGAGTCCCACACTTGGCCATTCATTCCAGCTATTGGTGATGTCGACATTCAAAGTTATTCCAATTGTTACAACATCCCCCAATAAAAAGGGTGATAGACTCATTGCCATCTAACAATGCACTCATGGTGGACACCACTTCCCAGTCATTCACAATGCACTCACTCCCAATTTTTTTAAAAAAATTAAATTTAAAAATTTTTTTAAAAAAAAAAGGGGTTTTTTTAAAAGGGTTTTTTCCCTTAAAAAAAAAAAAATTTTTTCCAAAAAAAAAATTTTTTTTTCCCTAAAAAAAAAATTTTTTTTTAAAAAAAAAAATTTTAAAAAAAATTTTTTTTTTCCAGAAAAAAAATTTTAAAAAAAAAGGGGTTTTTTTTTAAAAAAAGGAAAAAAATTCCCAAAAACCCCTTTTTTTTTTTTTAAAAAAAAAATTTTTTTTTAAAAAAAAAAGGAAAGTTTTTTTCCCCCCCCAAAAAAATTTTTTTTTTTCCCCAAATTTTTTAGAAAAACCCACCCAAAAAAATTTTTAAAAAAAAAATTTTTAAAATTTTAAAAATTTTTTAAAAAAAAAAAAAAAAAAGGAAATTTCAAAAATTTTTTTTTTTTTCCTTTTTTAAAAACCCCCCCCCCCCCCCTTTTTTTTTTTTAAAAAAAAAACCAATTTTTTTTTGGGAAAAAAAAATTTTTTTAAAAAAAAAAAAATTTTTGGGGGGTTTTTTTTTTAAAAAATTTAAAAAAAAAAAAATTTTAAAATTTTTAAAAAAAATTAAAAAACCCCGGGGGGGTTTTTTAAAGGGTTAAAAAAAAAACCCAAAAAACCCCCCCCTTAAAGGAAATTCAAAAAAATAATTTTTTTTTCGGGGTTTTAAAATTTTTTTTTTTTTCCCCTTTTTTTCCCCAAAAACCCAAAGGGAAAAAAAAAAAATTTTTTTTAAAAAAAGGGGGAAAAAAAAGGGAAAAAAAAAAAATAAAAAAAAAAAAATTTCCCCCCTTAACCCAAAAAAAATTTTGAAAAACCCTTTAAACCAAAAAAAATTTTTTTTTTTTCCCCAAAAAAATTTTTTTAAAAAAAAACACTTTTTTTTTTTAAAAATTTTTTTTTTTGGAAAAAAAAGGGGAAATTGGAAAAAAAATTTTTTAAATTTTTTTCTTTTCCCAAAAATTCAAAAAAAATTTTTTTCCCAAAGAAAAATTTTTTGGGTTTTTTCCCCCCAAAAAAAAAAAAAAAAAATTTTTTTAAAAAAAACCCCAAAAAATTTTTTTATCTCCCCCCCCCGGGTTTTTTTTTAAGGGGGGTTTTTTTAATTTTTTTTTTTTTTAAAATTTTTTTTAAAAATTTTTAAAAAAGGGGAAAAAAAAAAAAAAATTTTTTTAAAAAAATTTTTTGGAAAAAAAATTTTTTAAAAAAAAAATTTTTTTTGGGCCCAAGGGAAAGGGAAAAAAAGGGGTTTTTTGGGGGCCCATAAAAAAAAAATTTTCCCCTTTTGGGTCCCCCCAAAAAAGGGGGGGGTTTTTTTTTTTTAAAAAAAAAAATTTTTTTTTTTTTAAACCCCAAAATTAATTTTTTTTAAAAAAATTTTTTTAAAAAATTTTAAAAATTTTAAAAAGGGGGGGTTTCCAAAAAAAAGGAAAAAATTATTGGCGTGAACTGAAACTATAATTCAAAATCACTCATTTCGATGAAAAAAGAAATTCTCATTTCCCCTTCTCATTTCACTTTTTCCCAGTGTTGGCAACTAGAGTTCTTGAAAATAAAATGTGGAAGAAAAATATATAAATTTAAACGAACTTTTGAAAACAAAAAAAATCTTAAAAATCTCCCTTCCCCATGTTTTGTGTCTCACCTCCCCCCCCTCCCCGAGTGGGTGCCTCCCCCTGATGAAATTTCCCCGGGCCGGTACAATTTAGGAAAAAGAGGGAGGCAAAAAAAGGATCACTGGGCAAAACCCCCGGGGTGCGTCTGAAAAAAAGACCCCCGTTGAAATTTAAAATATGAGCCTTGCAGTGACCACCCCCTTTACCCCTCTATACGTCTAATTGGTTTTTAAAAGGGGAAAAAATTTTAAAATATAAATTTTTTCCATAATTCCTTTGACCCTTTTTTTTTTTTTTTTTTAAAATTTTTTAAAAATTTTTTTCTTGGGTTTTTTACATAATTTAAAATAAAAATCTCTCATCTTTTTTTTTTTAAAACCATTTTTTATAAATTTGAAATTTCCAGATAGCAAAATTTGAACCTTCAAATTTTAACTTTAAACCTATTTCCCTTTAAAAAACAAAAAAAATCCCCCGGTTTTCTTTCACTTTTGAAAATGTTTTTTTTAAATAAAAATTTTTTCTAAACTTTGGTGGTTTCCCAATAATTTTCCCTTTTTTTAAAATAACTTTTTCCGTTCAAAAATTTAAAAAAGGGTTTGCCCCAAAAGCAATTTTTCAACCTCCACATTACTTTTTTTTGGCCCCTTAACTTTGGCTTTAACCCAAAAATTTGCTGGATATTTTCATTTCAAGTTTACCCGTCCGCATGTACCTATCAATTAAGCGTTTTATTTGTTGGGAATTTATACTGCCCATTCCAAAAATTACTAGGGTTTTACCCACTTCAAAAACGGAATTTTAGACACCTGTTTTTTGGCTATTTAATTAAACTCTAAAATAAAATAATGAAAAAAAAGAAGGCCCCAAAGGGAAAGGGAAATTATGTTAAAGCCCCTTTTTAGGGTCCCCCCAAAAGGATGTGAGCATTAAAAAAACTTTTAAACCAAATTTTTATTTTTGGGAAAAAGTTTTAAAAAAACCTTATTTTTAAAACAAAAGGTGGGCCCAAAAGGATAAATTGGGAAACAAAATTTCCAATTTTGCACCTTTGGGCCTTAATTGGATTTTTTAAAACAAAAATTTTTGGGGTTAGGGGGAAACCAAGGGTGGAAAAAAAAATGGGGTTGCCATTTTTTTTCCCCTTCAATGGTTTTTATATGAAGAAAAAAATACCTTTTTTTGGAACAGTTTGCACCAAAATTTGTTATGAGGGTTCCTTTGGTCCTTTCAAAAAAAAATTTTTTTTTATTTTTTTAAATCATTTTAAAAAAAAGTCTACCCCAAAACTATTTTAAAATACAAAATTCTTTTTAAAAATTCCCCAAATTCTAACCAAAAAGTTTTTTTTGAATTTTTGGGGTTTTTTAATTTTTCCAACCCCTAAATTTTTTTTTAAAAACTTTTTTTTGGCAAAATTTTAAAAAGGGTTTTGGCCAGGAAAACAAGGGGGGCGGAAAAAGGTAGCAAAAAGGGCTTTTTAGAAAAGTTTGACCCCGTACCCCTTTCTTCTTTTGGAAAGAAACCCACTTAAAAAGGCCTTCCTTTTTAAAATGGTTTTGCTAGGGTTGTTATCAAAAAAAAAACCCCTTTTGGGGTTGTAGGTTTGCCCCTTTTTTGGCCAAAAAAAAAACAAATAATTTAAAAAATTTTTAAACCCCCTTTACCAAAAAAAGGGAAGAGTCCTAAATATTTTATTTCAAAATTTCCACAAGTTATTCAGCTTAACGTTTAGAGCAATAAAACTCAGAACACCAGAGGACATTTTATTGTCAAAACATTAAACTTGAATAACTTTAAAGATAAATAAATATTGGGATCTTTCAGACCAGACGCTAAAAAGCTATAAAAGAACTGTGTAATTGACAATGTATTGATGTCTCATCAGGCTCTAATGTCAATATTCAAAACCAAGTCCAATACATCAATGTTTAATGATGAAACTGTTTGTATATGGCCAGGGTATGAGATATGACGCTCAGTTTCAAAAGTATGTTATCTATAAAACTTATATTATAGTAATGACTCATCATTTAAATGTTTTTCATAAAACATTCTGATCGATGACAATTTTCAAATTAAGTTATTTGGGCTTGTTTCACAATAAACCATTAAAATTTACAAACATCAAAGGAGTACTAGAGACTGATTTGATAACTTTGATTGCAGGTAGATGGTTATTTTATACATCCTATTCATGTAGCTATTGAACTCCAGGGAGATCGTAATGCCTAATCCATAATTAACTAATATGTTAAAAACATTCAACATACATTGTACAATGGGGTTCAAAAAGTCTTGTGACCTATAAAGTCTTATAAATCTCACCCGTTTCTTCACCACTCAACAAAACTTATTTCTAACCCTGAACTTAATAAAACTTATCAGCAAATACAAATAAAGCAATAACAACAAATTGACACGCGTGTGCAACTCACCCCCTTCTCGAAGTTGATCATGATGAACTCGAGGAAGAAGTTCATGAAGTAGCCGGAGGCGTAGCCGTGCCAGATGGCGAGGAAGAACAGCGTGGCCGCCTGGGATACATGCACTGAGCCCACGAACTTGAGCCGCTTGTACACGTACCTAAAAACACAATGTACTCAATGCACTACAAGACCAACTTTAAAAATGAGACCATCTCTCTAAAACGACCATTTTTTGTTTCCGTTCCCAAGCATTCACATGATTTAGAGACTTACTGTACAGTACCTGAGGTGCTCTTAGTAAAGAAGTTCTACTTTACATAGGTATTGACTAGGTTAGAAACACACTTTCACCCACCCAGACACTCATTCAGCCACATTCACAAAACCCTCATACAATCACAAGAAACTCATGAAGACATACAATAAACGAAGGTTCATGTACACACACAATGCCTTTCTTAGTTGATTGAGCCGCTGGCCTTTTATGTTAGTGGGTATTTATACGGACATATCAATAGCTCTAATATTTCATCTTTTGGGGGGAAGTAGTCTATTCCGAGTCCCACACTTGGCCATTCATTCCAGCTATTGATGTCGACATTCAAAGTTATTCCAATTGTTACAACATCCCCCACAAAAGGTGATAGACTCACATTGCAATCCACAATGCACTCATGAGTGGACACCCACTCCCAGTCATTCACAATGCACTCACTCCCCAATTTTCTAAACATTAAATAATAATTTATAAGCTTAAGTATGTTTTATGTATCGTTTTTTGCTACCACTTTGGAGTCATTGTACATATCATTAATGAAAATTAAAAAAAAAAAAAAACACAAAAAAACCCCACAATGCACTCACTTTGCCATCCAGCGGTTGGTGTTGACGTTGAAGGCCAGGATCATGTCCTGCAGCGTTGCGGCTGCCTCCAGCTGGCGGATGTAGATGTTCGTTTTTTGCTACCGGCACGCGTCCCACAGCGAATTGCCGTTCTCGTCACGACCGTTGTACGTCAGGCCAGTCAAAATGCACACACCTTCCTGGAGAACAAATAAAATACTCACTTTTCAGCACGCAGTTTACACTTTAATCTGCGATCTTCTCTTTCAAGTGCAAATTTCTGCTGTCCAGTGTAATTTCACAGCCCCCGCTGATTCTGCTCATCATGGCTTGTATGAATTGGGTATGGTGAGTGAATATAGAGTCACCAACCAAATTTGTTAAAGTGCTCAACTGATCCCGGTCATATACTAATAACAAGTGATAACGTTCTCCCCCTATGGTTGCGAATTCATATCTAACCATCTTTCTTTCAGGTCTCTCTAGGTATAATTCTATCACGATAGACATAGTTAAAACAGGCCTTACAACCGCAAGCTTACATTTGATGATTACACTATACATGTTTTCTTTTTTTTTAACTCCTTGATTATGGTATACATTCTCATATATTTCATTGGAAGATCTCTTTTTTCCTAATCTATAATAATTAAATTAAAAATGGAATAAATTAAAATTAGACTGCTGTTTCTCACCGTGATAACCCAGGCAGCCACATACTTGTAGCAAGTGAACTTCCCCCACAGTGTGATGAACAGACACTTGCTGAAGAAACCGCTATCCTGAAAACACACAAGGAGGTGCAAAAATGATACTATATACTATCTGCTGAGTGTGCATTTATTATGTATAAGTTTATGCAACAATTTATTGTGCATAAGTTTATGCAAAAGCCACAACCAAAACCGACCAAAAAACGTCAAACCACACCAATATGATATATTATTTACTTCAAAACGTGATGAACTTGAGATATATATCATTGTCTATTTTTATGCAGTATTTACTAAGGTATAGTTGATGAGCAAAAATGTGCTGTGAGAACTGGTGTGGCTGTTGGCAGTTATGAATATCATGAATGAATGAATATCATCTGGTGTACATTTCTTACCAGCATGCGTGTTAACCATTTTGAGTCTTTACTTGTTTTGATAGTGAATTACTGAAAGCATTCCAATTTTCTTATAAAACTTGTATCATGTGTGGCCTTGTGCCCATAAGTCAAACTGCTTCTAACTATGCACACTTATCCAGGCACAGAAGATAAGGTTTCCTATTAAACGAACTTTGGCGAACAATGTATGTATCACATTCTAGTGTTACTAGTTTTGCTGTAGCAGTTGATAACAAATGCTTAAAGTAATGGCTGGACATTATATTTTAATAATTGGCAAATAAACAATGAAATAAAAGTTGTATACATGTACTCTTGTGTCAACAAAGCAATGTCTCACCATAGTTAAGTGGCCACTGATAACATCTCGGTCAGTTTTCCCTGGTCAGTATCTCAGTGACCATGACTTCCACAATATATCTTATCAATGATTTAGCAGTTCAGAAAAATTAATCTGTTCTAAAAGACTAAATAATTGCATTTTTTTCCTTTTTACAAAAGAAAACTAAAAAGAAAGAGCAAAACCTCATGTCGATGTAAATTTCATCAATTTTTTTCATTTGACATTACAGGTTTCTTTAGGCAATATCAAATAAACTCTGCTGGGTCTTGAACGCTGGACACCTACCACTGTGGCACCTATCCACCTAGCACTTAAGGCACATTAGAATCCTCTAATGTCAATACGTGTACTTACAGCCAAGTCAATTAATTCCAATATATCTAATTTTTCATAGATCATTATGTACAGCATACTTTAGTCTTGATGACTTCTCCCATTAATACACTTCTATACAACCCTTTCATGATAATGTGTGGACCAGCCAAGTTGGTGCCACGCCACTAACACAGTCTAACTCCTCTATTAGACGACCAAGGTTTGGCCATAAGTGGTCTCAATAGATAGCGGTCTCTTTTAAAAGTTAGCAGGAGCATCCTTACGGAGGTTTGAAACAACAATAGATTTAAATTTAGGTGTTCTCTGTAGAGATGTAGCCATATTAGAGCATGTTTATGCAGTATCTCAGGCTGGATGAGACATTGTCCACCACAGCAATGTTGGCATCATTTATGATTTATCATCACCAACAACTAGACACAAAAACATCCTCATCCTGGGCAGGTTTTATCTGCACTGTCTTACGACTATAGCCATGTCTATTCTCTGCACAACCAACTGATAAACTGACTGTCTGGTACTACATAGTTTTGAGTACGGCCAATGGTCCTGGGTTCAAGTCCGAGCCAACGTACAGACAGTGACACAAGGCTCTATACTTTAGACGATGTGAATGAACGCTAAAATCAAAGGTATAGGTTTGGGAAGGAAATCAGATGAAAAAAAAAGAAATTGGTCATAATGCACTCACATAGAAGTCTTGCGAGTTGAGGTACGAGTCTGGGAAATAGATCTGTGAGATCTGGTACACGGCGGTGTATCCCAGCCCAGCTACCAGCCGCGTCAGCCCAGCACCCACGCTGCAAAACAAACAAGAGGGTGAAATACATGATTCATCAGATTTACATCATGCGCAAAACTAAAATTCTGATCACAAAAAAAGGGTTGGATAATGATGACTAAATATGCTGTACCACTTTACCACGATCCCACGCAAAGCACATACAGTCTGAATACTAAGATCATTCTATATAGAACTAGTAGAGAATATACACCAATCAATTCCACGCACCTGTGGGGTTTTCCTCCAGTGACGGGGTCAGAATACGCGCCGTTGACAAAGTCGAGATATCGGCGCATCGGGAACTGCGGACCGACGAGGAAACCACCGACAAAGTAACTGTGGCCCAGCACCTAATACATTTATTAATATGACTACAGGATTTGGTGAGGTGAATTCTTTTATTTCCACATGTCTGTGGTCACTCGTGGGGGTTCAAGGTGGGCGTAACTATCAATTTGTTTTAAGGGAAAAAGATTTTTATTCTCACTTAATGGCCTTCAGACTTATATTCGAACACTAAGTCCATCTTTGATGTTAGGCCCATGGGCTTTAATGCACAGGAATACGGTAATGATTGCTAACAATTGCTAATCCGTAATTTCAAATACAGTTGATTTTGTTTCTAGTAACGAAAGGACTTCCTACATGTTGTACCGTTATAACAATAGATTTCAAATGTACCACTAGTAACAATTGGAGTTCAAGGATGTTTTACTTCTACTAAAGATCTAATTCCTGGATTTAGTACCTCTAATAACGATAGAATTTCCCACAATCTATTACCTCTAATAATGACGGGATTTCTTGGAGTGCCGTTTCTTTCTGTTCTTTGGACAACTGCTCCTAAAACACAAACAATACGTTCACAAATATTATACCTCTGCATAAATGCACCTAAAATGATGGCTAATTTTCTGAGAAGTATCGACATAAAAACTATGTCAGATTGTGAGCAATATGTATTAACTATGCCCAGCAAATGGTTGTGATATCACAAGATGGTGATTCCTGTAATCAGCAAATGGCCACACCTCCGTCCTGGGCCAGAAAAACTCATGACACCTGCTCAGAAAAAGATTTAGTCACGGTCACCACAAAACGATTCAGGTTAATCAACTATCAGTTTGGGTTTCTTACCCCACTCTTGTGTAGGCTTTATAAGTATAAATTATAAATCATCCTTTCGTCAAAACTTTCAGCAGTTCTTCTGGCACAGAACATACTTGGCTTTTCCATTTAATACTAGTAAAAGACCTGGGTAAAAGATCATACAGTATGCAAAGTAGCCTGCCAGCCCTTCAAAAGTGAACATAACAGACAGTACCCTTGTCATTGGTCCATGAACTTAAATAGAAATCACGTAGTCCAGGCTAAAACTACATGGCACAGGCTTTGTACCCTATATGTATTGTCTACTCACGGGTTTTTTGCGTCCATCGTACACATCATATGCAAGCCCAATGAGCCTGAGTGTAAGGACACACTGCGGCGTGGTCCACTTGACTTCGTACCCCTGGTCAGCTGTGGAGGTCACCCAGTATCCCCAGCACAAGTAGCCCTTCAACAATAAAAACATGGTGATATCACAATGGGCCCTGGAACATGCATATGGAATATCACATGGGGCCCTGAAAGATGCAATGGAAATATTGCAGGGCAACAAACGATCCCCCTTTTCTCAAAATGACACTTTTCTACTGTCTTACTTAGACACAAAAGGATGTACCCCAAACACAACCTCACCATACTCATTGGTGTCAATACAACGTTTACACTCATGCGGTGTTGACCACTAAAG
Source organism: Streblospio benedicti (assembly GCA_019095985.1). Lineage (NCBI taxonomy): Eukaryota > Metazoa > Annelida > Polychaeta > Spionida > Spionidae > Streblospio > Streblospio benedicti. The sequence continues at coordinate 14,063,371 of CM032667.1, read as the reverse complement.
GGCTATTGAACTCTTTGTGTTTCTATCCCAACAATACTACTCAATATATAACTGCTTGATAAATAATCAATGTTTGCAGGTATAATTTATTACTATTCTTATTATAACACCTAAACAATAACTGGTATATTACCCGGTACAAGTAGCCGAAATTCAACAAAAACTGTATCTTAACAATGGCGGTTTTACATGAATGAATGTATACTAGCATACTAGACATTTTGAAGATTCTGTTATTATGCTCAACAAATACCATGACACATACAGAAATGGTCGCTCACTTCTCTAGTTTTTATATCTCAATTGGATTTATTTTCAAGGAATTGACAATATTTCCAACATAATGTTCAGAGTTATGAGATTGCTTTTGCTAACGCAAGTAAACCCTGTTGCCGACTGCTTGTAGCACTATTGTGAAAGGTTCTTTACACTTTAAACATTCCTGGCAAGTTTGAAGTGAGCACAAAAACTGTATGTTGAAAACCAATCGCCACACATGGTGGGTGTCTCGCCCATCCCAAATGCATGGCCTGTACATATCATTAGTGCTACAACGATATATTGGACTATCGCTCGTTCAGGAGTAAGCCGACGATAATTTGTTAATATTTTAAATATCGCTATGCAACGAGTGTCCGTACAACATATATAATCATTGATTATCAGTGTGATAAAAACACTTTTTATAGTAAATTATTTCTATTTTCTGGCAGGCATTGTATATAAATTGTAAAAATGATTACTAATGGATTATGCATTCCTATATTTGAGAATGGCTTTTGACAAATTGCGAAGATTTGACACCCAGAATCACGAAAAAACTTGTTAAAAACGACAATTGTTAATGTGTAACGTATGACGTGCTACTCACGATACTATTGGTTACCTATCGTTTGCCCAGCACCCATAATCAATATTGAAATTGTCACCGATATGCAGCACTACATACCATGTTCAGCGTGTAGGCAAGTATTATGGAGATGCTGGTTCCTCCCACGCACAGAAGAACAGCGTACATCAACACAATGTTGATCAGAGAGTGCACAACGTCCGAGCCTGAAAACACAATAACACATTTGTCACACTCTCGTCTGCGAGCAGAGCCTGAAAACAAACTTGTCTTTGAAAAATATATATTTCATTTCAGATAAAAAAATCCACGTAAATTATAATATATCTCAAATCTACATCGTAACATTTACCCTTATCTGAAATTTCACACGTAAGAAGATATTTGAAAGAAAAACAACGGTTTGCTATAAATCATATACTTAACCTATATGACTGAACACTAAAATATGATGATGTTAAGATACTTACCAAAGTTGAAATAGCAGAGGAGCATGCTGCATCCTGTGAAGTAGAGGTGCTGGAGTGTGGGTGATCGGGCGTACAGCGCATAGCGGTGAAAGAAACCCAACGGGTAACCTACCGATCAAACATTTTCCATTGTATTGTTAATTTTTTGGCATTAAACATTTAGGTTGCTGAATGAATATATTCTTTAGTCATTGCACTTCTATATTATCTAATGAAGCATGTTATTATATACTTACATACATACATATTATTTGATATAGTTTATTAATGAGAACAGCCAATAATACTTCTACAAATTTGTTTCATGCATTCTTTAACAGGATGCAATCATCAGGAAGTCATTATAGATTATATGAGGTAGACATAAAACAATCAACATCGTTCAGTGTTTACCTCATAATTTATAATGACTTCTGATGAATGAAACAAATTTGTAGAAGTATTACCATGTGTTCTCATATAATAAACTATATTATATCATTGTTCAAAATTTTGTTGTGCACTATACGAACAAGTGTGAACACAGAGGGGTACATACATATTATGTAATATGTAATATTACATACATTCTATATTTGCAAACTATAAACTTATCTTCAACACTTTAAATATTCAGTATGTCATTCAGCAAACTACCTGAATAATGTATGTGACATGAAACAAATTTGTGGCCTAATCACCAAAATCAACTAGTTTTTTTTTTCATTTGATGATATAGATACAGTGTATGTACATAACACATACATTACATAAGTGATGAGAGACTTGCATTATAACTCTTGCTTGTACATCATATGATGCCGAAGTTCAAATAAAGTAAATACATGCACATGTGAATAGAATAGCATAAAAGCAAACATAAGATAACTGGGACACTGACACAGATGATAACAGTAACCTTGAGACTAAATCATCTGAAGCAGACAGCCAAGAAAGGAAGTTTCATGTTCAGTGCCAGTGGCAATGAAGTCAGTATCTCTTCTTAGTCCACATTAACATGTGCGCTACTCGCTACCCGCTATAATATACCACAGGCGATTTTATAAAGACATTCAATTCAATCAGAGTGTTCACATGTAAAGTGACCGCGGCAGGATACTCACTACTGCATCTATCGACGGCGATTTTTTTAATTGATTACGTACAAGACTTGTCACTTCTCATCAGGACAGTCTAGCTACGTGATTGAAGTCCCTTTTAATAGAGCTATTTCATGGTAAAAGTCGCCCAATAAAATTGCCTTCATGTGAACACTTATGTGGCCTTTAGCTGTTGTATATAGGGTGCATGTGACAGTACAGCAAAGATGATATGGGCTTAGTGCAATCTCACTGCCAGCTTGCCAAGACCTCCTTTTAAAGATCATCCTCCGTCAAAACATATTTTGTTTCCAATCAATAGAGGAAATTAATCATTTGTATTCACTTTTAAGTCAACCTAGTTTATTAACTTAGTTTCATGTCAACAAAATCTAAGAGACGAGAACTACCTGTCTGTCACAAGGTCAAATAAAATTACATTTCGTACCCGAAAATATGATAATCAAATGATTTTCGGCAATTGTTCCATATTGCTTGTAACTTTTATCATTGTATAGAAAGATGTTTTCTTACGTAAATCGTACGTACTATCACTTATAAGCTAAAATAGCTGTACATGTTCAAAACAGGGTTTCTAAGAGATTTTGTGTGATTATATTCAATGACTTTTCCAAATAGACTTTGCTTTTCATACAATCTTTGTAGACACAAAGCTTTAGATCAGACTTAAACATTATCTCATTTGTTCCATTGGTTTTAGTATGACATGGACATGTGACTGCAGGGCCGTCGAACGCCCCTTAACAGTGGTCGGACAAAATGAGCGCTGTCGGTGTGAAAACAGCAACATAGTCACCGTATGGCTAGGGGAAAAAATGGAATTTACAACACATATGGTGCATTTTGAGACCTATTTTTTCAAACAAATTACTTTTCTATGACCACTCCAACATGGCCGATAATGGAGGTATCGTACTTTTTTCGTGTCCTTCGGCTTTAATAAGTGAAAAGTATACTACCTGCGTGTCAAATTAAAGTCCATCCTGCCTTCAAATTTAACAATGCATTATTTTAGAAGTACTGAGGCTAAACATGAACATATTTGAACTTAAACAGTCATAAAATATGATTTAGTTTTGTTCTATATGTGAAACAAAACTAGCACATGTCAGACATTGCGTACATAATCAAATAAACCCTGTTATAAACAAAGCATTCTCACGTGACCCTAATAAAATACAACAAAGACGGTCATTTAAGGTGCCTGACCATTTAGACAAACAATAAGTCTCTGGTAGGGAAGTTACACGATCGTTGTATTTTATTGAGTACGTATTACGTAATTACTTTATTACGTAATGAATTCTTGAAAAAAAGTGGTCCCGATACGTAATTACTTTATTACGTCTATATAACAATGATGGTCACGGACAGAAAATATTAAAAATTGTTGGTGTCTCACTTATTCAATATTCATCATTCCTGATTTTGATAAGTGTGCAACCCAATTCATTCATCTTTCAATAGTTTCTTAAATGCTTCGACAAATCTCATCATAAAACTAATTTAGTTAAGGGTCCTCAAACATTTAGCATTTCACCAACATTACAGAAGGTAGTGTACATGTCGAGGAGTGTTCTAACCACGACCACCTGTTTAAATAGTCTGCAATCGTATGAGCAAGATTCAACTTGACATTTAGAGAAGATGTAGTCAGGTTGTACCACAACTTATAAAGAAAAATGGTTATTAAATATTTACGACATAAATTTAATTGCCCCCAATTATCAACTTAGGTGTTAACCAAATGTATTATTTGGGCCTCGAGAGACACGAGCAAGCTTGAGCGGAGCTCGAGGTTACTTAGGTGTATACTTTTGTGTGTGTTTTGTGATAGCATAATTGTTATCAACTGACATATATTGAACATATCTAATGATAATAATACATTGCCCCATGGCCATGATTTTTGTCAGAATGCATCACTTTTCAAATCCTTGGGCAACATATCGATATGAGGAAACTACATTAATCAGACACATATTCTGAATAGTCAAACTGACAAAGGTGATTGTCACAGATGGTCTGATCAATAAAGTCAGCTGTCATCTGCAACACGTGTGTTCCATGTCAATAGTTTTAACTTTGACACATTTTGAAATGTAATTAAAATTAAATTTAACGATCACTGTTGATACTTCTACTCATGTGTTGAATATTATTTCACTCACCTAACAAAAGAGAAATTATGAGTCTCAGTGAATTCTCTGATGCACCAAGGGCTTCAGCAAAATTAAATAAAATTCCTCCTTCTGTTGCTGTTTCCATGTTGCCCGATATGTCCCTTCCACCATAACAATTGTACTCGATTAGACTCGTGAATTTGCACCAGCATAATATTCTTAGAGAAGGCGCACGCCAACAACTCTCCAAACAGCAAATCAGTAAACCACCTGTAAATACTTATCGGTAAACAGCGCTACGGGTAAAAATGTTGTCAACGCACTGTAAGCTCTCAAGACTCATGCATGACATTTCATGTATTCACGGCGTTTAATCGCTACGTAACGTTCGTGTTGAAAAAAGTGTACGTGTGCAATTCCCGTAACGTTCGTGTGTAAATGAGAGGAACTGAGCGACCAAGAACCACCAAAAAGAATTTTTGTGAGGAAACTGGCAAAATCCTCAGAATTATCGTGGGGTGCATGCACGATGAGAATATCCCTTTCAAAATCTGTAAATCTTATCTAGTTACAAGGCCCAGTATTCTCTATTATGTCTGGACGATGGTGAGACCATGCATACTTTTGAGTAAAGTGGCCCATTAAATTGATCATTTCATAAAAATAGACACTTAATTTGTTCTCAAATAAGTCAGTAAGATGTCTGTTGTAGTGTATTTTGTTACAGAATCCTGCTCTGCAAAATGGATCTTTTAAAATGGTGTATCTGTTAAAATTTGAGGCAACTGCTGAATAAGAGCGTTTTCCTGGTGTTCGTGTGGAGGGCATACTCATTCACCCATGAAGGTTACGGGAATTACACACATAAACTTTTTTTCCACACGAACGTTACGTAAATATTGAAAGCTGTGGTATTGAGGCCAAATGGAATTATGGACATTATGATATTATGTGGATAACATGGATCCGGAGATCAAAGAGATGCTTTCTCTGATAACAAGACAGCAAAGTGAAGTGTTGAATTGTAATACTGGAGACGAAAGTGCATAAAAGAACTGTGATTAAATTAGATGTGATTCCTTTTCTCGTTGCAATTTGTTTAATTTTAGACATCACTGATGGTCTCATTGTTGCTTATTCTATGGTTTGAGACTTAATTTGGAAATTAAAGAATTTAAAATAGACTTGACAGTCTTGCAGTCAATCTGATCTAACAAATAACTGGAAAGATTGCTCTTTCACAAGCCTACTGGTATTGGTCTTACAAGCTTTGATAATATTTAACTAATTTGGCTAGGCAATGTGACATTTCTTCCTTTTCCCTTATTCCATATTGTTTGTAGCGTGCTGTATGAACGTTATTGTGGATGACAATTGATGAGTTGAATATCTAGGTGATGCACACACACCAGCTGGTATGCTCAGTATGGTGACTGGTATTGATGGCATTTGATTCTAAAAAACATAATAAAAAAAAAACACCTCAAAACCAACAGAATATGATGGGTTTACATATTGTTCCAGTGCCTCTTTTTCGGCCGCAGAGGGTAAGTGATGGAACAAGCTAATGATAACCAATGATAATTTGTGAACATTTAGATGAGAAATCGTTGACTACCATGCGTGTTTTCCAGATCATTGTGTCACTGATCATATATGCCTGCCACGGTGGTATATTGAATTAAACCATGTATGAGTTTAAAATAACTATAGACGTCCAGCGCACCTAGGTTATTGCCGATGTCTATCTCCAAGGGAGCCCGTGCAATAAACAATATAAATAAGTGAACTCAACACTTGGGTTCCTCCGCAGGAACCTAATATAAGAGGTTTCCACGAAGATCAGAAACATGTGGCTTACAAACCGTTATCCATTCTATTCTTGAGTATAGATCAGTTGTTTGGGACCCGTACACTAGAGGGAACATTGACCGTCAACGGTGTGCAGCCAGATTCATGGTGAACGACTATACCACCAAAACCCCGGGATGTGTTACGGACATGCTAAACCGTCTTCAACTCAAACCTCTAGAGGATAGGAGGAAGAACCTGAGACTCACATTTATTTGTACTCGGTGGTGGAATCATTTAGTGCGGGCTAGAACATGGTTAGCTAGCCTCCCGATCTCCTGATTCCAGCTCAGTAACTCAATCAGGACGTTGACTGGAACTATAAAGGCTAATCCATTTAGTGAATACAGCTATTTGAAAGACAAGTGCTAAATTGTGTAATTGGTTTAGACATATCTGCTTGTTATATATACAATGTGCTACAAAAAATATAGGGCAACAGCTAACAATGTGATAAACGCCCTCTCTCATTGTGTAATTCCCCATTGGAGCCTCTCACTTTCACTGAGCAGGCATGTATTGATTGCTGTTATAGCCGGCCACTTTTGTGGCGTTGCTGAACATATCTCTGATTTAAAAAGGCTTTCAACTGGTTAATCGTAATGGATATGTGATATCCTGCAGACAATATAAATATTTGACATGCGAACCATTATTTAAGCACTGTGATGAGTGATTCACGTCAAAAACAACATCATCGACATTGTCGTGGTAATTATCATCTTGTGATATTTTTGTGTAGTCCTGTAGGAGTTAATTATAATATTATAATGAGGCCGTCTGGCCTCAAACAAAGCCAAAAGCAGCTACCATAAATGGTGGGATATTGAAAAATATGCACTAGGATACATGAAAATAATGTAGCAAAAGGTAAGCACCTTTTCATATCTTTAACCATATGTAGACAGGGTAAGCGATCATGATGTATGTACGTTGTAGTAAGTTGATAAACATGTTAAAGATGTAAAGCCAAGTAAATTCTACAGGGCGAGGCAAAATAATGCAAAACATAACTCGCACACGTGAATGTCACGTCGGCTCTTTAAATTTGTTGTTTGCAAAGCATATGATTGAGAGACTAGATGTATAACATTTAAGTTGGAAACAAATAATTAAAATCTATTACTAAAATAAAGTAATATCCCACACACGTATGATAGATTTCTGGTTATTATTGTACTTGGTTATTTCTATTACAAATATTGTTTTAAACAGGAAGTATTGGTTAAGATAATTAGCCCGACAGTACTCATAATGGCTCAAACACACAGATAATTAATTATTCAGTATCGTATTGTGTAGCAGTTGTAAAAGCCATATTTAGTACAAATAAATAACCCCCCATTTAAGGACTTGTCTAATATTCTATATAGTTTAGATAAGTGCAAGGTAATGGATTGAAACAAACACAGGGCACAATTGAGATAATTGCTAGATTATATATATATATATAGCTTTATAAATTGAGCAAGGTATGGCCCATACTCCCAGATAATTATTTAGAATTGTATTCAAGCATTTTTGCAATTTTTATCTAATAACAATCCCCATTTTTATCACAAAGTAAAGACTTCTTACATTTAGAAGTGCAAGTTAATGAATTGAAACAAACACGGGGCGTGATCATTGCTAGATTATTTTATTTTGCTTTATAAAATGAGCGAGGTATGAAAACACACAAGCCAAGCACACACTTTTCAACTCTTGCACAGAAGTAACAGATTCTCTCATTTCATCAATAGAAATTTGGAAGTTAACCAGTATATATTAATAAAATCAGTCATCGCAGATTTAACAAGATTTTTAAAATTCATATAACAATCCATGCCTACTGCCAGCTTAGTTCAAGAATATTGTTTACAGGTACGAAGTCTAATCTAATGTGAAAACCTCGAGGCTATATTTAAGTTGTAGTCATACAATATGTAGTACCCTGGATTGAATCAAGGGTACTATCTTGCAGCAAACCTTGTGGACACCCATTTGTGAGCATTTGCATTTTTCATGTTTGCAAGAGCTAATGCTAATAATCAATGCTGATTTCAGGGAGATCAATCTCTGAAAAAGTCATTATTATAAGGAAAATTGTTGGGATTGTTATTTCAGTCAATTTCTCCGAATTGAAATAGATTATTACATTTGGTAATTATTTTCCACCCAACAACTTTAGACAAACTGACTCACAAAAATAAAAAAAGTTGCAACTTTCATTGGTCGAGAGCTCAATAGGATTACACAAGTTGCCACTTAAGATATCTGTTGGTATATAGCCTTGTAGTTTTCTCCTGCCTGCAGCTTTTCTCAACAGGTACCTGCACGAGAGCCAACTCCCATAGTAAAGTATTACACTTGATCAATGATACAAATACAATCTCTACTATGGATCAATAGCAGCTGCTTACAGTAGCTATCACCTGAGGAGAGAGAGCAGAAGCACCAATGTTGAAAAAAGCTACTTGCAAAGTTCGCCCTGTCGTTGTACAATAATAACAAATAGAACCATTATCAGATATTCAACATCGCTTGTATTTTCAGACTTTTGGCAAGAGGCATGACCGTGTGTGCTACCACTGCTGGGCTGCTTACACTGGCGTCACATGGGGGAGGGAGTCGCAATTGTAAGGATAGCAGTGTTTTCTCCTAAATAGCAGGTAGTGGCGACTCCCAAAGTCCCACCTAGCTCCACATAACTCTTGCCACTCTTTCACACAAAGCCAGTTTCACTGGTCATGGAATAGTGATCATCCACATCTCCTTTCACTAGGTCACTAAAATGGTCTTATGAAATGGTCTTTCGCTTAGTCATCGTCCCTTGCATGCACACGCCTCCAACGCACACAGATCATCCATTGTGCTTTCCTTTTAAACTGGATAATGAACCTCATAAACTTCATTACAATTCTTCATAATAAATTACCTTGTAAAAACTGACAGTGAAATAACACACTACTACATTCTCTCCCCATTCTCAATTTTAAAGAAGTCTACATACATTATAGATTCTGAAGCCATGAACAAGTATCGACGAAAGTAAGGGACTAGCAAATCCCACATTGTTGTAAAGATATGTAGCCAAAACAATGGTGCCTTTAAGTTTGTGTGTGCTGGCTTGAGTTAAGAAAAAGATATTAGGATTCTCACAAAGTGATCAAAAAACGGAAGCAGCCAAATCATAACGTCCACATGCTAACTAATGTTTACACAATATAGAGGAGGTTTGGTCACTACTACAAAGTAATCTCTAGAAAAATTAATACACACAAAACACACAATCATATCTTATTTAACATACCAAAGCACATAGTTGTCCACAGAGCACCATGATCACTTCTCAAGCAATCCTCCGCTTTCAACTATGCCCCCATTTATCATTTGTTTGCATATATATCTAAGATTTCACACAGGTACAAAAAGCTAGCTAGCAAATTCACAATAAATTAACAGCTTGTTTTCGTCTTCACACAGAATAAACATTGAATCAAGGATTTAAAACATCTGATTCCCCATATTTTACAATCTTAACAACAATGCATTTAAGTGATATACAAAAGACGTATATCCTCAGGTCTTTCATAACACATTATTCTTGGTAACAAAAATAAATGCCTCCCCTACTTGTACTATAACATGTTATTTATACAATATATTGACGTTTAACAATACAAAATATGTACAGAAACACTCGCCTTCCGAGAAACCTGTTTTGCCATCATTTTGCATCATCTACTTTCACTTACCAACAAATTGTTTTCATAATTTCTGTTACATGCAAAAACAGATTCACTCATTTAGCAACTAATTAACATCGATAACTCGGCGTGATTTGCCGGCACACATCAATCCACGCTAAACATTTAACATTCACCACGCTCTCTGCAAGGGATCTTGGTACCACTACAAAACTGCGAAACACACCAGAAAAAAATTAGAACAACTTGCACGCAAAAAAACCAATGTAAAAGTTGCATTTAAAAAAAGCACTCTCTAGCATTCAACTTGGCCAAGTTAACCATCCATGCTCTTTCTCTCCTGACATCTTTCTCCCCTAAAAAAGCTAGAGCACTCTTTCCACCTGCCATACGCCGTGCTGCACAACTGCTTACTTCACCGGGGCACACCTTTTCACGCACCATTCACTCGTCTTCGGTGAAATTTACCATGGAAAATAAACTGACTGAAAAGCCTCTTGTTCTGATTCTCTTCTGCCGCTGCTGATCAAGGAGTCACCACGCTCGCTGTATGTGTCCGTGACTCTACCGCATTTTCACTGAATCAAACATTGCTGTTGCTGGTGAAGCACCACCAACCCACGCTGTGCATACAAAAACAAAACTATTGCTCTAATAATTTAACCCACACATTACCTATAGCGTATTACCCTAAAAGATTAATAAAAAGATTTCATCATCTTGAGATTTCCCACTGATTTTCATGCTACCACAATCATTACCCATTAAGTATATACAGCAGATTCAGCCCCATAATGTCTATTATTATAATAGACTGAAATACCCGTTAATACACTGATTACAAGCAGCAGTTGTGCAGACATCAGTTCATTGAGACATAGTCTCCTGGATTAGAGCTGCCTGTAGAGAGAACTTTTAACAATAACTTTTGACTTTTATAAACCGAGGGATCCCTTGCAAAGTTGGTGACAAACCCGCAGCTTAGACAGACTCAAGACTCGCAAACCTCGTCACCAAATTTATCATCAACAAATATGCCTAACTTTCATTGCCGGCTGGCCGAAACAAGCTAGATTTGGCTGTGAGGTTTATGTGCGGGCTGTGGGTCTGCCATCAGCTAGCGGTGGCGGGGCCTAGTTTCCCCAACCTGTGTTTGTCTGTTTGGGCTGACCCCAAGTGGAGCTTTGACCAGGCACAGTCTCTGTGCCGGGGCCTCCGTTCCACCCGCCTGACAGGAAGGCAGATGAGCTCTGGTTGCCCACTGGTGTGTTGGAGCCGCCACTACCGATGTTGCCGAAGTTTCCTGGCTGTGAGGAGCTGTCTCCACCACCCCCAGCTGCTGCTGCCGTCCCCGTGTTGTTGCCCTGGTTGTTCATACCTGCGCCCCCTCCCCCAAGCAGCCCCCAACCTCCCTGACTGAGTGCTGCCTGTGCTGCCGCCACCATAGCGGGGTTGAGCTGGAACGCAGCGCCCAAATTACCAAGCCCCATGCCTAGGCCAGGGTTGTTCATGTTGCCCTGCCCGCTGCCCCCACCTCCCATGCCACCACCCATGTTGCTGCTGGAGCCGCGCTGCCCGTAGTTGCTGTTGCCCTGGTTGCCCCAGCCTCCACCACCTCCACCCTGGTAGCCTGGACTTGCCCCCCCACTCATGTTCTTGCCTCCCATGCCACCCTTGTCCACGCCCATATTGTGCTTGTCGAAGCTCTTGGGTGCGGCGTTGCTCACGTGCACCGACGCGTTCTTGATGATGTGGTCCTCACCGCACAGACTCTGGGCCACCTCAGGATCAGCAAAGGTCACAAAGGCAAACGCACGGAATGGCTTGGGTATGAAGACGTCCACCACTTCACCGAACTTGTTGAAGTAGGAGCGTAGGTCATCAGCCGTCATGTCCTCCGTACAGCGCCCTATGAACACCTTGCGGTTCATCTGCTGCTGCGCTCCTTCCTGTAATGACAATTCGATCTGTTCAGAGGTGGTGGCCAGTCAAAGTCGAACCTGACGACAACCCACCTATTGATGACCCAAGCACGTTACATGGAAAGTAGGGCTCGGACCAAACAGTAGTAATCGATTAAATGTCATATATCATAAGTTATTAATCAATGCATCTCAAAATTTTGCAGGTTTTAAATTTGTACATATTCATACAAACAAGGAAAATTTCGAAATCTAAATTTTCCACAGTCTTGGAGGTAACATACTTTTAAATGTTAATCGATTATGAAGTGTGGACCTCTTTTTGCCCTAAAAGACATGCAGGAAAAAGATCTTAGCAAAATTAATCTTTAAAAGAACAGTCACACATTACAATTCCATTTACTGCCATACATTTATTTATACCCAACCATTCATTTATTTATCAAACACTCAAACAATTAAGCTGGCATTCCAAAATAAAAATAAGCTAGGATTTTTTAAATGAAAGGAAATAAAATCAACAATGACAAAGCAAGCTTATGTGAGCATGGCTGCATCTGATTGTCTGGAGAAACTAGGTCATACCCGAGAGTTGGGGATTCGCACGTCGCACCAACGGCCGTCTATCATGTGGCGCTGGGACAAACATTTCATCTGCGCCTCATAATCGCCAAACCTAACAAAGCCGAAACCCTTCGACTGGCCAGTTTTCAGGTCCTTTTTCACCTAAGATAAGACATCAAACAAATGGTAACTTTTAAAATCAGTCAGTTTTGTCTAATTCAAAGAAAGAACTACCCTGATTAATGAAATGGTAGCATTTAACATGCTCTTTAAAACAAAATTGATTGGTAATATAACCTGATTATCAATTGGCATTTTGTACTCACCTGAACCATGAGCAATTCACCAAACTGTGAGAAGTAATTCCGCAAGTCATCTTCGGTGCTCTTCCATGGCAAACCCAGCACAATTAAGTCGCTGCACTTTAGTTTCTCCATTCGCTTGGTCTTGGCATGTGGGTTCTCAAGCCCCTCTTCATTCTTACGCTTGTTTTCGGTGGCTGGAATGATCAAAGAGAGAGGATGGGAATCATTCTTCCCTCTGTTATCATCTGCAGCTGCAAAAATTATAAAGAGCAGATATATATTAGCAAGCGACAGATGTAGATGAACTTTTTTCTTACATTTAACATTTCCTGAACAGGTAATGTGAAGCAAGCACAAGCATTAGGAAACTAGATTGATCTGTTTACATTCTAAACTTTTAACAATCTTTAGTTTAACTTTATTAGTATCAGTTATTTGATGTTGCTGATAAAAGCAATGAAATCCACAAAAAGTTTCATTTTCATAATCATATAAAAGTAACCATGTCACTTAGTCAATACGGCACAACGAAAACCGCTTCGACAAGCTCCAACACAACACTTCTTGGCAGTGAGCCAAAAATGATTTACTTGCTTTAATCGGCATTATCTACTTTTCATTTTAACAAAAGTATTCCAAAGTGTTGCCAAGCGTCATGTAAACCACCAGCTAAATACGATTTACATGGTTCCATGTCTCTAATTTCAATAATTACGGAAAAGGTTAAAATTATGCTGTTTCCATTATTTGCCGAGAGATGGCGCTGTCAAACGACATTTTACATGTCAAATTGTTTCAACTAAATTTTCTATGAAAACGGTCAACCTACCTTTCGGAAATACTGTAACGTAGAGGTGGGAACCCCATAGCGACTCCGGGGGGTGGAGACGACCTTCTGCAAGCCGTATTCCTCGCATACCACCCGTTTCTGGATTGCGATATTTCAATCCACACGCCCCTGGAAACTGGGCAGCCAGAGTTGACAGCAAAAGCGTTCCATCCTCCTCACTTGGAAGCTCAATGGGCTCCTCTGTTTCTTCTTCGGCTACTTGAATGTATTGGTTCATTTCTTACGTGTAAGTGTCACCTTTATTTATCCTTTAAACGGTCGAAATCGCCTTAATTTCATAGGGTGGGCGAAGATATGTTGAAATAACAAAAATGGCGACGGCTGTGTATTGGCAATGCATCTTGGGAGATCGACCGAGATGCGGTTTGACAAACGGCGCGGATGGAAAATGTTGCCGCCGGGTCGTGGGGCCCAAAATGGGGGAACTGGTGAAAAAGGGCAGGGGGCGGATAAAGTTACAATAAGTGAAAGTATACTGCTTCGTTACAAATGTATATATTTTAACATGCTGCAATAATAATCACTGGGTAGATGTGTGCGACAGAGAAGTGTGATTGTGTCCGTTCCCTAATTGATTAATGATACCAGGGTTGTTTGTCGTTGAACTTTTACGATTCCTTTGCGGTGCGGGAGTGGGGAGTGTCGCTGAACTTTTTTTTATCACACTAAGGGATATTTTTTTCAAATATTTTCTTTTATCATTTGTCCAAATATGCAATGACTATGTAGAAGACTTTTGCAGATGGGGGGTGGGGGTGACTCAACTTTAAAATGTTGATGGGTGGTGGTGGGCTGATCAGTTAATTTTTTCTTCGAGCCCCCCAAAATGGACAACCTCCCCCGCTAACGTTATTTATGATCGTTCCCTTTCAAGCAGAACATGGTCAATGGTATGTTTTAGATGTTGGATGTGCAAGCTGGTGTGGAAAAAAATTTCAAGGTCATTCTGTTAGATAGAAATGACCTCAAATCATTTCATTATATAAAATTATCTAGAAATAAAATTATGCACAGAACTTGGTGGATCATTTTTGGTGGCAGCATAGTTCACATATTGCCTAAAGGTTTATTTCCACATGTCTGCATTCTGTGACTAATTCATTTCTGTATTTAAAAGATGAATAATCCAAGTGCACCTGCTATGCGACAAATATTCTGTTTATAATACCAAGGTCTGTTAACAATTGCTTAAAGAATTAGTAACTTTTACCCACACATTCCGAACATTTTCCTATTACTCAATAACTATATTTGCACTACTTATTTTTCACTAGCTTGTCAAAAATGATGAAATATTAATGTGCACAAACATTCTAACACTCATGCATATATTTCTTTGCAGGCAGTTAATAAAAGTTAACAAGGAAGTGGTGCTTGGCTGTCCACAGCTTCAAAGACGTGCAGAGAAAATATATCCAACCTCATGAAAGTGAATGAAGAGACGTTGTTCTTATAATTTATGTAACAGACACAAATAAAGTACAAGAGAAATGTAAAGTTTCACTCTTTTATTTATTTCCTTCACATTCAAAAATCCTTGTCTAACATAACCCATATCACAACAAACACACACTTTCGCACATTACTACATACATTGGTTGCGAACAGCAGTAACAACAGAATTCTTTATCACATCACTTGAAATTTTATACTCTAAAACCCTTTAAATTAGCTGATTTAACAATTTGTGAACATAAATGTCTGAATATCTATGATCATAAATTTTAATATTGTATGTTTATTTTTGTATGCAGCACCAGTAATCTAATGCTCACAGTAGTCCACCAGTTGCATTTCAAAAATATAGTACCATGCACATACATTGGTCATGTAATAACAACAAATTTACTGCACCAGTATTCTATTGCGCACTGTGCTCCACCAGACGCATTTAAAAAATATAGTAACATACACATACGTAGTGTAATAACAATAATCAATATTACGCAGCTCTATATCAAGGTAGTAATCAATGGTTGGATCTCAGAATTGGGAATTTCATAGAGCGATACGTCCAGGGAGTGTATGCGCCTGTCGTCTGTTTCAAGTACACCGCAGGGGTATAATTTAGCTTAAATTTGCAAATATAAAAGGCCTGCAAATTTAAAAGGTTTTTACAGTAAATCACATTTTTGTATAGACATATATTTCATTGTATATTGTATTACAAATAAGTTCATACAATTATTTTCTGTTCCAAAAAATAACCCAGTAATGAACATGAAAATTTTTTAAGGAGTGTATCCAATGAAAATCTTTGCACAATCACACGTCAGCTGTAGCACACAAACAAGTTCAAGAACGTCTTGAAAAGTTTATACCATACATTACAAATCCTAACACCACTTTTATCACTCGGAATAATCAGTTTGCAATTTGCATGAGCACACCTTGGACTATGATCAAACTACTTTTTTTATTGTCTTCTGAAGTCTTGTGAAATTCATGGTCAAACATTGTTGATAATTGAACATCGCTGTAAACATCAAATGCACTCCTATCTCAAGTTACACACCAAGAAATTCTCACTCACATTACAGCTCACATGCATTATGGAACAAACGTGGAAATAGGAACAGTTCTTACCATGGCGCTTCGAATAAATGGTAATCTCAAAGAAAACATCACTATTTTGAATAGAAAATATCACAAGATTTCCCAGTGCTTAAATGCTTAAGATGGCTTCATTGAGTATCAGAAGTGAACAGCAAACTTGACAACAAGAACTTCAATACATGATCATCAGGTGTCATATCACTTTGGTTTTGTCCATCAACTGACTACCAATTTATTAGAAAATTGGTGGATTAAATTTTGCATAGCGCTGCAATTATTTCTTCAAAAGTTGGCATTGAAAGGCATAAAAAAGCCTGTTTCTTCAGCAACTAAAAACATGTTCAACTGTTGATAGGTCTTCACATAAGTTCACATTTTAGTGACGCTATCAATAATTAACACAACCAAATCTTGAACATAATTACTAACTGTTGGTCAATTAAAAACTTACCGTGACAAAATCTACATTCAAGTAGTAAGCAAAATATGAATTCGATTGAAATTATTTCATTACTTACTTAGAGAGCACCATTATTGGTACTTAGAAAGCTAGCCCTTAGAAAATATCTTAATTTTCACATACAATTCCATACCATTCAGTAAAAGTCCAATAATTTTGAATATAATTAGATTATTAAAAGTCCTAAATAACCTTGATTATCAAATTATAAAACCGAAGATACTGATGTCTACTATGTTTAAAATCCAGCAGTCACAATAAATAATGAGATCATCTTGTTTGCTACAACATGTTAGCGAACGTAATAAGATAGTTCCTTACATCTCACTGAACCAATTTCAGTAAACTACTAGAATTTTGAGTAGATGAAATTTTGATTTTGCCCATTATTATTCACTAAAAACTGAACCAATTAAACAATATAGCAAGTAACACTATGCAGTAACATTTTTAACAGCACAGTATTACAGACACAAAAGTAATCTCTCATTTCAGCCACACACTTAATGGTCACAACCACCCACGTCACAGCCAACACATTCACAGATTTTACAAAATCTGTATTTTATGAAACCAAACTTGCTGTTAACTAGATTTCACAATTATTTCTTTTGTAACAATTGATACTTTTTCAGTGAATAGAGGTATTTTTGAAAGCAGAAAATATTGTAACACTATCCCTCCAGATCTGATGCCTGTAGCAAGTCAAATGATATCCTGCCCCTGCTCTCTACAAACTCACTCATTTTATTCTCACACTTTCAACCCCGAGATTGTCACCATACGATTCAATGCTGGTTAACCAACAAATTAGCCCAGCCCTGTAACCTCTACACATTACAGCCGCTGTCCCTGGTATCACTTATCTTAGAATTATGAGCGTTCAGCACCCTGACTATTTCGTCCATTCATACTATGGTGATTTACACCATGCCACCCTCCCGCCCATGTGCTCAGCCTTGCCCCTCCCCCCATATCATCCTGCTATGCATGGTTGTTTACGCCTTGCCACCTTGGCTGGCAGTGGTGATACTCTCAATCTCTCCCACGTTGACACGGCCTGAGTCGGCCGTACAAGAGAATCCAAGTAGTGAGCCGTCCACGCGCTGCATCTTCTTCTTCTTTCTCCCACCACCACGCTCTTTCCCTCCGGTGGTGGCAGTCTCTGCTGCCTTGATACCAGTGCCGCCACCACCAGTGGTGCTAGCACCGATCGCAGCGGCAGCAGCCTGTCCAGGCATGATCGCCTTCGCTGGCCCCCAAATACTGTCCTCCTGCAATATATCAAAAAGATTATGGTCAAATGCTTTAAACGAGGGAACAAAAAACAAACAAACCACAACCCGCTCTTTTTCAGTAATGGAGCAATGAATTCATGTTTATATTGAGTGTGGCACACTGACACCAATGGTATTAAAGGTATTGCTGTGACCCTTCTATTATACCAGGTCTTTCCAGCTATTTTGGAATACAATTCGATTACAATCTATTGTTTTAGTAAAAACAAAATAATAAGTCTAAAAAATAAAAAGAATACAATTTAACTATTGATATGAGAAAAATTCAAGAGAAAAAAAATGGAGAAACAATGACTGTTAATATGTGCTAATTCTAATATACTTGTAAACGTGTCTTGGATGTGTCAGCTCAATTAATAATTTTACAAATGTGAGACTACAAAAAATAGGTGCTGTAGACTGGCATACAATGTATCAATTTACATTTTTAATGCTGAATGATTTTCTATTTGTTAAGATTGATACTAATCAAACTCAACGTTGACAAACATTAAACGTATATTTTGCTAGTTTTCCTGTCAATAGCGGGTATGGGCAAAATGGACATCCATGCACTGAACACAGGTGGTAACCTTACATAACTTTCCGCTAATTTTCTGATGAGTATGCTTAAGAAATGCAGTTTAAGCGAAGATTCCGCTTTTTGGCGAGAGGTCAAATGTGAGAGGGATTAATGTAAGATTAATACTGAAATTATAACTTCAAATGAACGTGTTTGGCTTAATGGGAAACTGGGATGGTTAATACTTGTGAAACATTGACCTCTCGTTGAGATTGGTAGGCACTAGAAAAAATGTCTTCTACAGATGCTGACGGAAGCTAAGTTATACAAAGCTTCTAGCTACACAAGATTACAAGACGACATATTAATCTCACACACGAAGCACAAAGTCTAGTCTCTAGTAGTTTGTTAACAAAATGGACATTGAACTGAGCATTTTTCATTGCAATAAAATGTTTGACAATATGTTCAAAACTGTCTTTTGAAAATTAAAACTGAAAAGAAAAATAACAATATAGAATTTGTTTTTGACCGTATAGCATGTTCTAAAACAATCAATAAAAATTATTTAAAATGACAAATTACTTTCAGTACGTGTCAAAAATAAAATGCTACACAAGTACCAAAACTAGCTGTGCCACCATCCAATTTTGCAGCAAGTACCCAATTTTCACAAATAAAAACCTCAAGACCACATAAAATTTTGTAAGGAACAAAAGATCTTACTACATAACACACGGTTAACAAAGAAACTTAGACGAATACAATGCATTTTTCTGTATTTGATTTAGAATTTGTGACGTATATAACTGCTTGATAAACAACTTTGGATGGTGGCGGCAGTGAGACTTGAAATATGGACAGTGAACGATGAAAAATGACGCTAAATGGTGCAGTTGCATTCATTCTTCTTTCTTTCCGTTCACAGGCTACTTGAGAAATTTACGCTCAACGTTTTTTATTTTGCGTCAGTAACTATCTTAACGTCAATTTTTTGTTTTCAAAAAGCAAGAACAAATTATAACTGAAGAACGACAATACTGAATAGGACGAAAAAGTTGTGAGTAGAATTTGAGAAATATCCTGTGATTTTGTTACCTACTAGATCTGCCAACAATTTCTTCTTCTCATCTAAAAAATGGCCGCATTGTTATAATATATTCATTCAAAATAAAGATTCCGATATGAAATTGCTGTGATCATTACGATTTTATTTCACAAAAAATATTTTATGCAAACATGGTATATCACATATTGATATATGCTTATGATAAAAAATGTTTTTTTTTAAGAAAAAAAATGTCCATATGTAGGTTTAGAATGTGTCATTATGAGAATAACAAACTTAAAATACACACCTAGGAAAGCCAATAAGGCTAATCCAATTAACCTAATGATTAAGTTATAAGTCCATATTTCAAGTCTGCCATTTAAACAAGGATATAGTTTTTTATAAAATTGAATGCAAGAATAGCTCATTAGAATGTGATTTCTAGTTTGCTGGTATTCAGTTACGGTTAAGAGAAAACAAAAAGGAACTGAATTCATGCACCCACAAAGTTATTTCAATTTGTAAGTTAGTTATCAAGAGAGTTGTAAAAATAATTCTGTGAATTTCAAGAAAAGGCCTGTCTCTGAAAAACTGTGAAAATGAAGAATCTTAACCTTTACATTTATTAGTGATCACACAAACTCAAACTGTATTGTATATGTTATCATTAGAACGCACTGGGAATTAAGAAAGTGGTGAGCGTTTCACAGTTATACACATTTAGCACATGTTTTGGCGATCAGTTAATCATTAAGTCTTTATATTTAACCAAGTATTTCTTGCTTTATCATTTTTAGATTTTTGTACAAAATTAGCAATTTTATGAACATTCAAAAATGATCTTTACAAAACACTGTGAAGTTCAATAAATATTTTAAATTGGACCGAAATCACTATATCTACTGTACTGTGTACAAGACAGTCCAGTAGCCACTCAACTAAAGCCAAGGGCTTTGCTAGAACACTAGGCCGTATGTCATTACTTGCTATGGACACTGCACACGTAGAAAAATCTGTGCAGTCAAAATGGCCAAATGGCCGATTGCACCCTTAGTTTTAGCAGGGATATCAGGAATTACACAAAATATCGATGATTAGATATTAAAGCAAAGGTAGAGTGCTGTTCCACTGCCCTTCAAAAGTGGAAAAATGCAACTCAGAAAAATACGAAAAAAAAAAAATGACCACAGTCAGCCAAGTGGCAGTGACCCACCTCTTCATGCTGCTGTTTCTGCTGATTCTTCCACTTTGAGCGTCGCTCGAGAAAGTCTTGAGCGAAGATGCTGGACGCCTTGCTCTCACCCAGGTACTGCTTCACGTAGTCGTGCACCTCGTACGGTGACTCCACGTCCCGCAGGAATGCCACAAATGTTGGCACTGACAGACAAAACAATCGATATGAACAGAAGTCGATATATTGTATTTTATAACGTACAAAGAGCAATAGGGACACATATTTCCTAACATTTATGCTTTTTACGTCTTTGTCTAGAGTATCGGGGTAAATTTGCTCCTTCTCTATAGAAGAAATCCTTACTAAATAAAAAGAATCGAGTAGTTTGCCAATGACATTTTAGGCATTGGTAAGGTATTACATACCTTACCTTCTTGAAACTGCACTTACCATCTACTGACGTTGCCTTGCCAGCGAGTGCTGCCTCGCACCACTGTGTGAAGTCGTCGGTGGCACCTTGCCTCGCCTGCTGGAACAGCCGTTGCACCGCCTCCTCCTAGTGAACATTTCACCACAATCAGTCACTTCCGCAAGCAAGTACCAAAATACCACGAAACATCTCAGGGCAAATAATGTTGGACATACAAAATTTCAAAACATTGATTACTTTGGGCATAAAAAAACACTTTTTTGTCAAAGAATTGGAATTATGTCGGAGGTATGAGTTTTTTTAGCACGAATTCTTATGATAATGACCAAGCAGAATCCAAATATGTTCAAGATAGTCACAATCTTTTCAAAGTGGATGTCATTTTGGATACAAAAGAAAACTTTGCTTGTATTTTACCTCCCGGCCTCGCGACGCTGCAGCTGACTTTGAGGTCGACTTCTTGCTCTTCTGCTGCTGCTGTTGCTGTTTGGTGTCCCCACCCAGAGCAGGGAAGTGAGGGTTACTGCAACACATGCCAAAGATTAGAACATCGAAATGTGAGAGGCAATTAAAAGTATATTACACACTACCGCCACAAAGAATTTGAAGGATGAAAATTGTGGAAAAAGTCCATTAACAAAACAATTCTAAATCTACTGGAATCCAATATTTTTTTATATTGTCACGCTACTGTGTTCAACCATCCGCGGGAAGCCTACAGGAAATGGGAGGTCTCTCACTTGTTATTCTGCGTGGCTTTGCCGTGTTTCTTGCTGCTGACTGGTGCTGGAGGGCTGGTGACTGTCGTGTCCCAGAACCCGGCGCCTCCAGCCTTGCCACTGCCCCAGGCTCCCTCTTGGGCCCAGGTGCTGGAGGAGACTGGGGGAGCTGCAGCCACGTTGGTCCAGGAGGCCGCCGCACCAAGCGGCAACGCCTGCAACACATGCAGGGCAAGTTCAAGCGATGCAAACAGTGAAACAATGCATTTTTGAACTTCTCTATCACATCTCTTAACCATCAAGAGTATTTCTACCACTACGTTGATTTAGCTGAAGACAGGTTTCTGTAATAAGAGTAAGTTGATTGTTGATTGAGAAGCACTTTATTTGACAAGGTATTTTGTAAATATGACAATGTATGTTATTCCCTAAAAATACCTTTTGTTTACAACGTATAAATATTGATTGACTCCATTACATTCTATGCGTAACATTATACCTAGAATATCGAATTCTGCCCTACGTCTAGTAGAGATGCAATAACAAGGCATAAAGGAGTAGCAGATCTGTGAAGGAGCGAGAACCCACCCTACCTACTTTCCCCCGACCCTCTACACTACCCTGACCTGGGCAGTCTGTGCCTGTGCTGCCTGCTGTCTCTTTCTTTCCTCCATCTCGAGGCGCGCCTGCTCCTGCTGGATCTCCAGCAGGGATTTGCCTCCCTCCACTCGAGCCCCCAGTGCCAGCACCAGTGGGCCGGG
Source organism: Streblospio benedicti (assembly GCA_019095985.1). Taxonomy (NCBI): domain Eukaryota; kingdom Metazoa; phylum Annelida; class Polychaeta; order Spionida; family Spionidae; genus Streblospio; species Streblospio benedicti. Next base: position 14,040,696 of record CM032667.1, on the reverse strand, counting down.
CCTGCTGGGCCCACGTGCCGCGCGCCTTCTGCTGCTGGGCCTGGATCGCAGCCAGCTGCTGCTGCCGCGCCTCCAGCGCTAGCCGCTCGCGCTACAACAGCAGCAACATACACATTGTAGTACAGTAGAATCTCTCTATCAGGCTGACCACCTTTGGGACCAGTCAATAGAGAGGTGGTCTCTATATGGAGGTTCGTTTTCGAAGCTTTATGAAGGTTTGGGACCATGAAAAGTGGTCTTATTATAGATGTGGTCTCAATAGAGGTGGACTCTATACAGAGGTTCGTTTTCAAAGCTTTATGAAGGTTTGGGACCATGAAAAGTGGTCTTATTATAGATGTGGTCTCAATAGAGATGTTTTACTGTATTAGGATGCCCGAGCCAACTCGCAGTCTGTAGCTAGAACATATTTTTCTAGCATTGTGAAAATTATAGTAATGATGATGGTGCCTTACCTCTTCTTCCTCCTGCTGCCTCTGCGCCTCGAGTGCCTGGATCTGTGCCAGGGAGAGGGCACCGTTGGACCCGCCGCCGCCACCGCCGGCTGCACCTGACGATGCCCACGTGGCGTGCTGGGGCAGCTGGATGTTGGCCAGCTGTTCCTGCTGTCGGCGTCGGGCCGCCTCCTCCGCAGCCTTCTCCTGCAGCGGCAAAATGGTAACCATGACACCAAGAAAACAGTGGTTCGAAACAGGCGGAGAGCCTTAACAGAGTAGTAATAGTTTCCTACATAATCTTATATGGAATGATGGTTTACTCGTCACAATGGATTGGACTAACGATCGAATATAATGGACAATACAGGTTTCACTTGCCCAGGGCGTTAGTATCCGGGCCTGAAAGTTAGCCTCACCTGTCTTCGGCGGATCTCGTCCTGGCGTTTGCGCTCCTGCTCCTCTGCCTCATGGCGCCTGCGCTCTTCCTCCTGTGCTCTGAGCAGTGCCTCTACCCGCGCCTTCTCCTCTTCCTCCCGCCTCCGCTGTTCCTCTGCAGCCTGACGCTTTTTCTCTTCCGCCTCACGACGTGCCTGAAGAGAACATGGTGCAATTTACACGTTGTCGAGAACAAACACTTAAAAAAAGAAAATTCTTCCCTCCACAACATACAAACTGAAAAAATCCCACATCCATCTTTCCCCCACCCAACCTTTCTTCCCAATATCCAGCTTCCTTCTCACTTCTTACTGATGGTCGCATTATGATTACCTACGGGTAAAAAATCCTTGGAAAATCAAACAACTACACAATATCGCATTAAAAGTATCCATGGAAAAGTGTGTACCTGTTCTGCCTTGTGCCTCTCGATGTCTGCGAGCCGCTTGCGTTCCAGCTCCTCCTGCCGCTGTTTCTCAAGAGCGGCCAGTTTCTCAGCCTCCTGCCGTTCCCGCTCTCTCTCTCGCTGCTCAGCCTCTCGCCTGACACAGAGAACATGGTGAGAATTGTAGAGAATATTGAACATTATGGATATGGCTGTGACACAATTAGGATGTGCGCAAATTTCACTAGATAGAATAAGTATGTTGTTCCGTGTATGCTAAATTTAGTACTTAAACAGTGATTTTCTATGATAACAAGTTAATCTAGATGAATGTTTCAGTGTTTTTCCCAATAATTATCATTGCAAGCAATGGTTTTTACAATTGAGCATTGCTTTCACAACTATGTTTAGGGAACAATCACACACTCTTTCACTAGCATCACACTCAGCATCTCCTCACCTCTCTTTCTCCATGGCTTCTCTCCGTGCCCTCTCCTCCGCCTCTACCTTCTTCCTGTGCACCTCAGCAGCCTTGATCTGGTCAGCATCACGATCTGCCTTCTCCTGGATACCAAAAACTTACAGTTCATTTCTTTTATCTATGCCTAGATAAAATTTAAATTTCAGATTTACAAATTAGCAGTTCAAAAACAGTATTTAGATTTCAATGTAGAAGAAAATTGTTCCTGTTTCATATCCTAACAGATAATAAACTTGCATTTTAAAACGATACTTCGAATTTTATCTCATGAATTTTTTCTCTATCACTCAATGTTAACGTTGGTGAAAGTAAAAATGAACATGCAGCTATAAAACCACTTCTATGAACACCCACTCCTTTCAAGAATCCTCTGTAGGGATACAATTAACCTTTAAATCAGACTCACTATAGCTGGCAAGTTTTACTACTATCTACCACTCACCCGCAATGTTTTCTCGATCTCGCGCTCTGCCATCTCACGGCGTTCAATCTCACGGCGCTGCATCTCCTCCAGCGAGTCCACCATGTGTGCCTTGGACGGCTCCACGATGTCCCACACAGAGGCCGGCGCTGCGGAGGTCGTCACGGGCCACACGCCTGCTACACAACACACAGGACGGTGAACAGGTCACAAATAAAATACAAATCATACTTGTCCACAACATTTACTGTCTTAATAAAAATCTGACTTGTCCCATTCAATACATTTCATAAAATTTAAGTTTGTTGAGGTGATTGACAATAGCTGTCAAGAGGAAAAAGAAGAGAATTAGAGTATTTTACAACATTGCTGCTTTTTAAAAATAGTTTTGATAAGTGTACATGCTGTACTGCCAATAGTGTCATATTGAACAGAACATACATGAAATGATTACATGAGTAAAATGGATACCTATACTGTTACAGTATCAATAGAAATAAAATATCTACCTGATGTTGAGGAGTTGGGCAGCCACTGAGTGGGGGCATCTGAGGTCGGGGTGTCACCAGGGCCCACCGGGGGCTGAGACAGAGACCTGCGGACATAACACATACTAATTACTCTAATTAGGCCTTACATTAAAGTATTAATTTTAGTTTAGTCCTACTTCATTAAGACAACCTGTGGAACAATCAGCATAAACATTTGTACAGGGCCAGGATTAGGTGGGAAGTACTACTGGTCAGCAGGACGAGTAACTCTCAAATATCTACTTGTCCTGCAAAAAAATGTACACTTCCTCTTTGCACAAAGCTCTATATTTGTATGCCAAATTGACTAGAATTGCAACTCGTCAAAAGGATGAGTTACTAAAACATTCTACTCGTCCTCTACTAGTCCAATATGAGCGGATGAGTGGCTAATCCTGACCCTGCTTATATTCACCAATTAATAGTGATAAATAGGAATAAACCATGTTATTTTTCTTAGGACAGAATGATCTTTTATCCAAGATAAAAAAAAAAAAAAAAAAAATAAATCATCTCCATAATAACCATAACCCAATGTGCTATAGGATCAAAATAGATATTTTCAAAACACAGCAAGATTAATCAGCATTCCCCATCACTGGTTACTAAAACATTCTACTTTTCCTCTACTAGTCCAAATCCAGACCCCTTATATTCCCCACAAGATAAATAGGAATAAACCATGTTATTTTTTTATTCTGATCTTTCTTGGATAGCCACAACAAAAAAAAAAAAAAAAAAAAATCATCTCCATAATAACCATAAGCAATGTGCACAAAATAGATATTTTCAAAATTAAGATTAATCAGTATACCGTATACAACGACCAAACAGCCCTCCCCACAAGCTCTTTCTGCAAATTTTATCGAGCACCTCCCTTCCGCAGAAACACAGACCACTTGACTTCATAGCTTTGTCCCTTATTTTTTTAAATGTGAATGTCAACATGTGATTTCTTTTTGACATATGTTTGATATATCATTTATCCCTTAGTAACTAGTACATTCATGAAACTTTATTAATACAAAATATTTTGAATTAATATTAACCAAGCTTTGTCGGCCCAACACAAGCCCTGGGAATCTCTGAACAGTTTTGGGGTCTCAGGCCACCAAATAAAATTCACTCACATCTGACTAAGCAGCTGTCACCTATATTGAGAAAATTCTTATCTTACACAGGGCAATTGGATAGTCATATACGGTACACAATTTAAGATGAAAAGAATTGGCCATGCTTTGAAGAAAATAATAATACGCATATATAGAAAAAAAAGAAGAAAAAAACATAAAGACCTGTGGAAGGATGCCGGCAGCTGAGAGTCTGCGGCGGAGGCTGGAGACGTGGAAACTGAGCGCTGCACTAGTCTACAGAAACAGCAGCATTGAGAGACAGAAGATAAAGGACATCATTGCCAGGAATATCTGATAATACTTATTAGTCTATAGGACTAGTATGAGAGTTACTAGATCTACAAAGTACTACTTGTTCTACGCTTTCCAAGTTACCATGCATCATACAAAGACAATGCATAAGAATAAATTTAGTAAATTATTCTATCTGAAACTAATCTCAGACTACAAGATTTTATCAATGGCACTAAACATGGAGAATCACTTGTAATAGCTATAAGGAAGTTGAACAAGTTTACTCTAGAAATGTGTTAGCAAGAAGAAATATTGACAGGAATATAGCTTTCCTGGTTTTTAATTTGTTCATACAAAAACAAATAAATATTGAAGTCCAATAGAGAGAGCATTAGAGTGAATAAGAAAATAACGAAGAAACTTAAAATGAAAAAAAAAAGGTAAAAAGAAACAAAATGACTGAAGTAAAAAAGTAAAAATAAAATAAAAAAATAAAAATTGGATTAATTAATATATTCTAAAAGACTATTGCTATATCAACAAATATAAAAACGTACTGTACCTACAAATCTGACTATGTATAACTACTAAAGAGTTGTCAAACAGAATATATCAAACTTTTACTTCACATAACAACGCTTTTGGCACTCACCTGGGCGACAGTTTTTGGGCCATGGATGCTGCCTGCTGTGGCGTTGGCACCTACAAAAAAAAAACATACATCAGTGACATAAACCACAGCCCTGCATGGGCCCATGACCCACAGGCCCAGTACTTGCACCCACAAATTGCAGGCTTAATTCTTAAATTCTACCAACAGTAAAAACTTTTACTATGGGTGTGGGTCAATATAAAAATGTGCAAATTGCGAGCCCCTTGCAGAGCTAATTACCCGCAAAAAAGACACATGTATAGCCACTATTCTAACCAAGGCCGTCAAAGGTTACATGGTTTATATCACAACAGCAAGTTGATTGTATAGTGAATGTAACGTTACTAAACATTAACCCTATGAAGAATGCAGCTACTAGTTGCCTCTAGTCTCCATAAAAGAATATTCACCATGTATTGAACTAACCTGCTGTGGCCCCTGGGCTGCGGCTGCTGCCAGTGCCGCTGCCAGTGCCGGGTTGACTCCTGTGGGCCCGGCACCACCCTGCGCTGCTGCGAGTGCCGCCTGCTGCTTGATGTAGAACTGCACGGCAAGCGCCTGCTGTTGCTGCGGCGTTAGTGCAGCAAAGTCCTCTTGCTGCTGCAGTGACGTCAGCAGTTGTGCTGTCTGGTACTGCCTGGAACCGAAATGGTGATAAGGACTCGTGTAGACAACGTGGTCAGAGATCATACATTCTGATAGAATTTTATGGTAATTGAATTTCCACATGAGGTGAAAAAATAGCTTAGAAATATTCCATCTGTATTCCTGTAATTCTGGTTTGAAATCAATATGGAGAAAAAAGAATAAAGAAAAACTACACTTCAGCCATGCAAGCCATATCAACCTACTCTACTTACTGATTTATCTTGAACTCAGATCTCTTCAAAGGAATGGCTAACTAAAGAACCCTAAATAGCTGTTTCGCAACTTACTTTTAGAGCATAATAAACTCTTCTATGTCAAAATTTGGGATAATTTGAAACTTGTATTGAATTCCTTTGAATTGGAGTAGAAAAAAACTCTGTTCTAAATGTATTAATAATCGGCTAATGTGAGCAAGGTGTGTTGTTGCTACCTGAGCAGAGCCTGCTGCTGTTGTTGTTGCTGCTGCTGTTGTTGCTGCTGCTGGGCAAGCAGTAGCTGCCTGACGTACTCCTCTTCCTGGCTCTGGCTCTGGCCCCTGGATATTGTGGGCTGGGGTGGCAGGCGCCCAGCCGCTGCCGCCGCTGCCAGCAGAGGCTCCAGCTGAGGGGGCAAAGATGTCACTGGCGGGGGCTGTGCACTCTGCAATAGGGAAACGACACACTCAAGACGCCTAGAAAACATTAGGGGATAGATAAATTTCTGGAATTTCACTTGCTTTTTATTTAGAAACTTTAAACTTTAACTGATCACTAAAATTTTACCAGCAATATCGACTGAACTAGTCTTCTTTCACAGAGACAGCTATGTTACATCACAAGCTCGCTGGGTGCAAGATGATGATGAAACTGACCTTGTTTGGTGGAGGCTGCTTGGAGCGGGGAGCCATGAACGGAATAACAGCCCACTTCTTGATGAGCTCGCCTAGGGGGCAGAACATCTGGTCACAGCCCCTCTTGACTAGGAGTGTCATGGTGAAGTATCCAGCTCCAAACCATTCCGTCATCTCAGCTGCTGAGAAGGGGCCCTGCAGCTCACCCTGTGGGTCCCGGTAAAACCACTTGTAGGCGTTCTCGTGGCCCTCGGGCAGCGCCTCACCCTGCAGCTGGCTTGACATCGACGGGGTAGAGGCCTGGGTATACAAATCCATCGTTGAGAAGAATCGAACACAGTTGACAAGTTGAATATGGTCACATTTAGTATGGTTGTTAGATTTCTAAGGTTTCCTTTCATTTTTGCGTTGCATCAGCAGCTGAAGCAAAAGCCTTGTTCATTTTGTTTCTATCTAACTAAGGATGGATGTATCTACAAGTATGAAAGTATGTCTCCGGACAAGCTAGCGTTTTTACTGATGAACCAATTTTGTTAAAACTTAACACAATTATGAGGTATGATGCGACACTCAAGTGATTCGATGTTGGGCACTTTGATAATTAAAGTGTGCTTTCCACAGGGCCATTTTTACTAGTATTCAATGCACTTTGTCCACCATGAAAAAATTAATCTTACAAAGCAACAGCAATAGTCTAGCCTGGTGCTGTTAGCTGTTGCAAGATCAATACACATGATGAAACCTGAATTATTCAGCACACATGCACAGTATTTGTGGCTGATTACATAATTGTGTACTTTTAATCAAGATTTCTATAGCATTTTAGTCAACTTTTACCAGTTCAACTTGATTACTAAACAGTAAAAAAAAAAGCAAAAAAATAAAGCGAAATATTGAAATATAAATGGGTTAGTTCAAAATAGAAACACATTATATGATCTATTGTATTAAAAGATGGGTTAGTTCAAAATAGAAACACATTATGTTCTATTGTATTAAAAGTGCTCAGAGAGCAGTGTTACCATATCAATGTTGACTGATGGTCAATAGATATTTACTTTAGCCATGTTTAGAAAGCACATGCAATCCAATGCCAAGAACATAGATGCATCATGTAGGATGAATCACACATTCAATAAGACTTTTTTCTGCTTAATATTTTTAATACTTAGATTGCAAAGTAAACATCTTTATTGCCAATGGGTCAACATTGTTCTAGCGACGCTGTGCTCCCTGAGCACTTGTGATGTAGTTTTAGTGTTTCAGACATTTGGAGGTGCTACTAGTTCCAAATTTTTTTTACCTATGGAGTGCAGTCAAAAAAGAGTTTAAAGGGAACATGGGACTGAGTGGGATTGCCTGTGTTAAAAGAATAGCCCTCAGACCAAGCAAGTTTCACTCAACATTCTATCACTTGGATGCTTAACTTATTTCATCATTCTGAGAACTAATATTTTAGCTCCTGTAAAACTAAAGGCATGGACGACCTAGATTGCTCATCAATGTCGATACTATTTATTGTAAAATCGAATGTACCTGGTATGCAGCATAAGGTCTCATTTTATACACAACACTATTCTATTCACTGCCTTTATTTCCAAAACTCAAAACACCTCAAAACAATATATAAAACTAGTTTTCGAGATCCTTAGTCTCCTTTTCAATAACAACTAATGAAATTAAATTAATGAACTTACATATCAATAACTATGTCAAATTTACATTAATCCCCTCAAGTATTTTACATTATTAAATTTCTATTTTGTATTTAACACTCTATATAAATCTATCTTCTTTAAACTAAAACTATATTGTTAAATTCATTATAATTGAAACATTTACACAATAAGGTTTAAAAACAAAACATAGTAAGAGCTCCTTTAAGTTATCCACACAATGCACCCTAAAATATATTCTACAATCTATATATACAACCATAAAAGTACAGTGCAACATACAATCTCTTGTATCTACTCTAACAAATTTTGGAATGTCATTCGCCTGATACCAGGTTGGTAATGGTCCAGATTGGACCATAAAAAAAAACGTCTTCAATGTTTTACGGTTTTTAATATAATTCGTGTTTATAAGAATTATTGCAGAGCCTAAAATAATAGGAATTTCAACATGCCAATTTGCGTACGTGCATAAAATCGCATGTAGTTTAAGATTTTCACCATTAGATTGTCATTTTACTTGATCTTTATGTTAAAAAAAATATCTAAACTAACATTGTAAGCAATCGCCGATTCAAATTTGACAGACCGGCATCAGATTTTAAACTGCATAGTATCACAACTTATACTAATCGTGGCAACATTTGGTTTCGTTTACAAACCAACCACAGCATAAATCATCGTATTCTTATAATAATACACATTTACTCACAATATTTTGCTCCATAAACGCTTGCAAACATGACGATACTAAATGTCAGCCACTTATCTTTCATCTTTGGGAAGTCCGATTGCAAGTGTCAATCGTTTTGTAAGACATATTACTTCTTCAACGTCCACACTTGATCAATAGTTTGCCAATCGCCTCTCTTGTCATCCGGATTATAAGATATAATTAGATGAGGCACGAGAGACGAATAATACTAAGATTTTTGACCAAAAATATGACAACCTGGTCAGCGCCATGACACTTCCTTACCGTGTGCAGAAAACTAGGTCGGTGATCGCTGATTGGTCAAAAACACCGCGCAGCCTCTATCAAGCGTGCAGCGTTATGCCAGATTCATAAAGGCGCCAACTATATCGAGGCTGATTGCATTGTAGCCTAAATTAAATGCGTTTTCATGGCGATTGGAGCCAAGAATACCATTGACAAAGGTAAACTTTAAGTGGGTTATATGACTTTGAGAGTCTAGTTCTTCATTTTATTTCAGTGGCAATGTAAAGATGGTGGGAAGACGATTCCATCCATATATCACATGCCGTGGTTTATTGCAGAAAAATCAGAGTATTTGAGGCTTCAAATTTGTAGTGGAAAGTGCGTATTATATCGGCAAATAAACGTGCTTACAAATAAAATAGAAATACAATCATAATCCTCTTTATTTCTCGGAAAATCAACATGGTAATGTAGAGTTCAGGCATTTGTTGTTGTTAAAAACGTGAATATGAAACTTAACTCCCCGATATTTTGATAGGAAACCACTCATCAAACATGACTGTTTTTTCAGTTTTGTGGTCACTATATTGCGCCCACGGCACAGGGGGGTAATAAAACATGTGTCGCAATATTGCGACAGCGGCAATAAGAAGGTTAAAAACGTAAAAATTGGACCAGAGCAGGGTCAGGATTAGGTTAAAGTACTACTCGTCAGCAGGACGAGTAACCCTCAAATATCTACTTGTCCTGCAAAAAATGTACTCGTCCTCCTTGCACAAAGCTCTATATTTGTATGGCAAATTGACCAGAATTGCTATTCGTCAGCAGGATTTTTACTAGTCAATACGAGCGGACGAGTGACTAATCCTGACGCTGCCAGAGAGACAAAGAAGGCATTGGATCCAATCATTCACAGTGCCGTCCTGATCATTACCTGTTGCACTGCTGCTGCTTGCTGTTGCACTGCTGGTGCTGCGGTGGTAACTGGTTCCACCACCTGCTCCTCCGTATCATCCAGGATGTTGTCCACCGCCTTTTCAATGTGCTCAAACCCGGCATCCATATCAGCAGAAGGTGGTGCTGCCCCCTGTAACCACACGCACCACAACGCTGATATTTCCACACCAGAAACCACAAAAGACATTCACATTTAAAAAGTGAATGAGCTTTTCGGTTAAGCCTTGAGCACTTTAATAATTGAGCCTTAGTGAAATCCATTGAGGTCATAAATATCATGTGATCTACTTTTGACAAAGGGCTTTTCATTTAAGCAAATCATGCGAAGAACACTGTTACAGTCATATAAAATTGACAATAGATCACGATTCAATTAACAGACAGGAGATTTATGGTATAGCTTTCCCAGTGCTGCAATTCATTACTCTAAACTGGCAACTGCTTGGTTCTTTAATACAACTATTTTTCAATAAATGCAAATTTTGTGCATATCTCAACTGGCAAATATCTGCCAGTGAAAAATTCTAATCGTACAAAGTGAATAACTGCCTAGAAAATACCACCAATTTGCAGCCATGCGGCATCTCACCTTAGTTGCGGTCTCCTTCACAATTGCTGTGGTTTCCACGTTCTGTTTCTTGTCTGATATAGCACCTTGGTTACCAGCTATTGCTGGTTGCCGGGGAGACTCAGTCTTTGCATTGTTATTAGGTTTATCACTTTTTTGCTTATTGGTTAGGTCCGTATCCTTTCGCTGCTGCAGCGCTTCTTTTCCTGAGCTACCAGAGTCATTATTTCTCGGTGATTTAGAAGCGCCGCTTGCTGCCTGTGTTTTGGCGCTGGTTCCATCAGTGGCACCGGCTGCCGGTTGTTTCTCTCTCTGTGTTGACACTGGCACGTTTGCATTCCGAGACTTCCCCGACGTGGGCACTGTCGAACTGTCACTGTTCTTTGTGGCTTTCTTGGTTCCCCCACCTGTGTCCTTGTTATTCCCAGCTGTAGAGGAGACGATGGGGCTGTCAAGTGCTTTCTCTGCTGAGTTTGGACGCGATGACGATGATGGCTTCTCCTTGATGTTAGTGTCGCCTTTGCTGGGTCTGCGCTGTCCCCCACCGGGTCGGATATCTGGGGCACCGTCATCATGATCCTTTAGGTCCTGGGAAACAAGTGTGCATTATAATAAAAAATTACGAAATCTTCCTCGGTGCGCATGTTGACAATTTTCCACTATAACTTTAGTTTAAAGATTTAGATCATCAAAAAAAATTTTTGTTTTCAATAACCTTCACAAATTTATTCCAGTGTAAAATTATATAGTATATACTTTTAATTTTGGATTATCACACGTATCTTTGATAGAATACAGTAAAAACATGAATTTTGAGATATATCAGAGCTATAGACTGCAGTAAAAATATCTTAAGATTTGTGGCCAGTGTAATTACCTTGATTGACATAAATGCTCCTGACGAGTCAAATGTGCCTATGTCTTCGTCTGCGTCTGTAGCACACCACTCGGGCATCTCTGCAACACACACCACGACACAATTAATTTTGAAATACATGTCTCTCTATTGTTAAAGAGTTGAAGGCCACAATAAAATTTTACCTTGAAATTTGATAAAAAAAAGCTAACAAAAACAATGCTGTTTAATATGAAGTACATACATAGAACAACTATGAACAAACTTCAAGATAATTCTTTATTGTATCTTGCAAGTCTTGCTATTTTCTATACTTAGTACTTCATTTCTAATGTGGGTATTTGTTACGATAATTGCCAAAACTTTAGACCTCATGGCTTCCATCATTGTTTTCTTCATGATGGCATGTAAATAGAATACAATAGATGCTACCTTTCATGTCTAGGTACCAATGATTTTCTGCCATACCTCCCTCATCGTCATCCATGAAGGAGCCACTCTTAGTCCGATGGTATGTTGGCCTATAGTCATCGTAACCACCCCTGCCGCCATGGTAACTAGAGTCGTAGCCACGATGACCGCCACGGTCACTAGGGTGAGGGTCACGCCAGCTGCCACGTCCACCTACATAAAGCAACAAGACTTGTCATTAAAATATAGCTTTTATAGGGGAAGGCTGGGCTAGCGCTAGACACTTCTCGGGTTTAGCCAATTGGCTAAACATCTTTTTTAGAAATAAGAAAATATTCTCAAAAAATTAGTCCCTGCAATTCAATACTAGGCTGACTAGGCAAGACTCACCCCATCTGTCATGGCCCTTGTGGCTGCCGGCACGCCTCCAGTCCCCACCGTCATCTGGCGTGCCCCCATTGTCCTTCTCCTTCGCCTCTCGCCAGTTCTCTGTGGACATGGAGCGGGAGAACTGCCGTACTCCAGGGGGTGGGGGGCCGCCGGCCTTGTCTTCGTCAAAACCTCCGCCTCGTGTGCTGCTTGGAAAACCGCCACCGTAACCACCGCCTCGGGGAGGTGCTCCACCACCGTGCTCACTGAAACATGGAACACGATGTGTGGGTCTGCCAAGTCGTACAGTCATGCTATAGCAGCATGGATGAAGTTGAATGGAATCAAATGAAGTAGGAGTAGCATGACTAAAAGATCAATGGCAAGTAAATAAATGCTAAAATTAATAAAAGCAAGAAGTTCAGAATGTGAAAAAGGTCATTTTCGTCAATTATTCAGCAAATCTTTGCAGGAATCGGGTACCACACACAATGTCAACACTTTTGTAAAGTGTAGAACATTTTGAAGAAAGTGGCCCAATAAACTAATTGGTATCTTCCAAATGTTGCTGAACAAAACGAGTCTTCGCCGGTTTGCATTATTTTTTTTTGTGCAAAAAATTCAAATAGGTTTGATCACATGTGAACTTTGCTAGGCGATGATGCTACGTACAGATCATCCCAGTCACGATGCCCGAAGCCTCGGCCCCTCCCGCGGTCATAGCCATCTCGGTCATCATAGTCCCGATGTCCATAATATGTGTCTCCACCACGACCACGGCCCCGACCTACAGAACACATCATAATTAGCACCGCGAGACCGGGCAGGGTGTGGGTTAGGGCCCTCTACCACAATCATTAAATACAAGAGCATTTCTTTTTAATTGTATGCCTGCTATTATAAGTGGGTCACTCTTACACGGAAACTATTATAACTTAAAATGGTAATGTATGTCAAAATAAAAATCATAGGAAGGATTCGCTATTTTTTTGCCAGAACTACGATTATATATTACAAAATATAGATTTGTAAGCTGATGTTTAATGCAAAGAATGTATAATTGGAAAGAAGAATGGAACATCTTAAAGGAAATCTTCCCTCACAACTTGGGATGTTTGGTTACCTCTGTGCGCTCCCCTATCCATGCCGCGGCCACGTCCGCCACCACCCCCATCCATGTGGCCACCCCTCATGGACCCGGCCACAGGCGCCTCGCCCCGCACTGGACCACCACGCATCCCCAACTTATGGAGAACACCTTGGCTGTTCACTGCTCCATTCAGCAAACGCTGAAACATAGAAGTGATAATGAGAAAACGCAGACTTACAATGCAGTCCATCACAGAATATGATTTTCCTTTTAGAGCAAAAATATATGAATTGCAACGTAATCGCCGTCTTAGGTACTATAAGAACTGAAAATGATCTAATTTAACAGTTCTCATCATCAGCAAACTATTCGAAGTGGCTAAAAATAATCCTTAGATGTTGCTGTCTGGCTAAATAAATCTATCAAGCTACCGTTATCTCTAATTTTTAATGATATACGCTGAGTAAAAGCTTTTAAGCCCTTCTTACCTGTTCCTCTTCTGAAGGAGGCGAGAACACGAGTGGCCGCAGTGTCTTCTCTATACAGATGGTGGGCAGTTCCTTCAGGTCGTCAGGTACAGCACTGTCAGGCAGGTACAGTGCTAACATCTCCTCTCGACCGTACCTACAGAGGTATAAATTAACTTCAAAAAACCTTAGAAAGAAGTTGAATCAATGTTTTACACCACACCATCATTAGCAAGTTGATGAACACAAACTTAAGGATTAATGATGTCTTATGTGCTCTTGCATTTATAGAATAACTTTTCTTTCTTTCCGTAAAATAAAAAGCTATTTCAAGGATTAACACTATCCAACATTATTTTTGAAATAGGAACTCATCTAAACTTCTCTACACATATCACATAAAATATAATTCATTTTAGATATTCTTTTAATTTGCACACCTGTGTTCTGCCAGTTTGTATTTAGTGAGGCCTATCCCTGGCGAAGGCGGAGGAGACGTCACTTTATTCTTCCCATCCGCCAGACTGCGCAACCATTCAGGTCCAAAATTCAAAGTGTCTGCCATTTTTTCTAGAAAACAAAAAGCAAATTGAGAAAAGTGTTACCTGACAACTTGTCAGTCAGGATGTCTAGTGTGGTGCAGGACTTGAAATGAGAACTTCTTTTATGTCTAAGAAAGGTATCTACTAGTTCTGTGACGATTAATCATATCAGCAGACTATCAGCGATCATTGAAGATTTTCCATAAGTATCTATGGTTTTGTCATTTGAAATATTTAAAATCAGAGCTAGTTTACTCCAGGTGATAAATGCTCCAATGCAACAAGCCACGTTTAGGAAGCGCCGTTATGAATCTGTCACAACGTGACACGCATTTAAATGCTGCTCCGATATCGATACATAGCTCATTAGATATAACCACTGATGATCTGATAGGAACTTTACAATCGATTCATATCAAATAAGCTTGATTTCACATTTTACTTGTTTTTTAAAAATCAAATTCTAGTAATATATTTTCCCACCAACTATCGGCCTACATTTCCGCCTCACTTATTTATTTAACCCTTTGGATGCCGTGGGCTCCTACAGGAGCCCAATCTAAATACCCCCTTCAGTGCCGTGGGCTCCTGTAGGAGCCTTATTTCAGAAAAAAACAGTTTGATTTTGTCTGCCATTTTCGTAAACAAATACTCATTGTCCTAGTCTCAAATTCCTGTGTGTCAACAACAACAACTTTACCTTGACATTTCTATGTATTTCTAGAAGGAAATGAGCAGCATAGTGTTAATATCTTAATTCTATTCGTGAGAACGAATATTTACTCGCCCAACACGCATTATGTGCTGCAATTTTGAGCCCTGAAATACTCTTATTTTCGTAGCCAAAACCATGGCTTGTCATACATCGCTGGAATCCTTGAGAAACCAGCTTTGCTTTGAGAACCTAACATGAAATGTGAAACTAGACTCCAAGGTCATATCACGACATCGAATTTTGAGCCTTGAAAGCGGTATTCTTAGGTTCAATCGCGGTAAAACTATTTTGACAACTGCTAAAGTATGCCATAAGCCTTTATCAAGAGCGCTGTTACGAATCTATTGCAGCACCGCGCGCTGCACAAGGCTGATTTCCCGGAAAACTGTCGGAATCGGTAAGATCTGCCATGATGAGATGAAATTGAAATTTTTGAAGAAGAATTATCATATTATTGGTCATCCATGCCTCGTCTTATTGTATCTTGGATACCGGATCACAAATAAAGCGTTTGGCAACCTACTCAATAAGTGTGGACATCGGATATCTACTATTTCTATCAAAACGGATGATGTGTTTGTCGGGTGATGGAGTGATGCCTGTCAAACTTCACAACGATTAAGAAATCAATGTTTGAACACGTTTTTGGTTCTAACCAATACTAATTGTGAACAATTAAATTACAAGAGGGAAATTTACTTTCATAGTCTACTAATTGTAATAGATAGAGCATCTATCTCACTGTTCAGCCATGCACACAATCCGTAAATTTACGTATGACGTGAGCTCCCTAATGATAGAGGTCACCAAATTTCACGTCAGACGTAAAATTCACGTTTATGTGAATGGCCGGTTTTAGCTATTGCTGATCTAGATTGAATAAGTTGTTGTCAATAAATATATTATAGTTTGTCAAAATATCTATTATGTTTGATTGATACATATTTAAAACCACATAATCGGAATAACATTCAGCCACATATTACCTCTCGACCAGGGAAATTTACTTTCATAATCCACATATTAACACTATGCTAGTATCCATTCAATTGCACCCGAATTTCTTACATTTGCACTAAATTCTTCCACGATTCCCTGATTATTTCTCTGAATTTAGGGCACATAAAATATTCCCTTAACAAATCCTGCAAAAATTAATTTAGCAAAATTTCTAATTTCCTTGATTCCCTGAATGGTCTGTGGAGGTAAACAGGCTTGGATATAAAGACAAGTGACTTATGAATTTTATGTGACTTAACATTTTTCTATATACACACAAGGCCATATTTACAACTTCATTCAACAAGGACATTGAAAGGTGAACGTATTATAAGCTTAACACGTGAAACATGAATTTTTCACATATTTAATGATATTGCTCATAAAATGCACATTTGAAAACAATTCTAATGAGTTACACACAATCTATAAGTAACATTGATAGATGAGATAAACATGCCCTATTCGCACAAGACTTAACATAAACCAGCAGCCATTTTCACTGTTCACGACGAAACAGCTGTAACACTTTCCAAAAACTCGGACGGTTTAGCATGCGAGATTTGACAAAAAATGAGGAAACGAGAAGCGCTAGATATTTCTAACGAACGTCTGTCCAAATGCCTTAATGACGCCTTACACTACTCTAGTCCTTAAGGCATCTTTCTGATGTCTCTGTTTGACAGAAGAGGTAACTATTACCTGATATTTCTATTACTCTGTCAAAGACTAAAACACAACTTGCTGGCTAAGTCAATATGGCCGTCTTGTATGTATCACGTGACCTTCGCAGAACCCGTATAATGACGTTTTTTCAAGATGTCAGCGCCCATGGTTTTGTTTACATGACTTTAATGTTTTCGGCTATCTGCAGTGTTTATGATGCTTTTTTTGAACATGTAAGAGTCAATAGATGGACGTTAAAATGTAATCGCATATATTTATTCGTTATAGCAAGTTAATACTGAATAGCAGCGTATATATTTTAGTTTTGTAATCATTTGAAGTGATAATATGCTTACATAGCACTTGCCAGAACACCTGTCAATCCACCCAGCATCAGGGATCAACCTTTCTTCAGCCCTCTAACCGCGAACAGTCATTTTAAACATATTGTAAAGAAATTTTACTTGTCTAGATACGAGTTACGAAGTTACAATTCAATTCAAGTGACTGGCGCCTCTCTCCTTGCCCCCCCCCCCCCCTTTCCACCACTTTAATAATATTGGCAAAAAGTGATTTCGTAAATAGCTAGTGAAAGTTTCCTGCAGCTTTGAAATAGCCGATGTTAAGACAGCAAATACCGTACCTTGTCAAACAATCACGTGAATCACTGTACGCCAAATGCTGCTTTTCCTTTGTTAATAAATATGCTACTCGTCCCAGACGTTATCTTGTTTACGTCAATAGGGCACACGTGTGTTTTCTTGTTTATGTTCAATACGACACACGTGCGTTTGTTGTAACTGCTAGACCTGCACAGACAGGAAACGGACATGAGGGTTTCCTTGGGAATAGAGCACTTCACACCGGCCTGTAGGCTGCCTGTAGGTCACACATCCCATATATGTGTTTTAAAATAAATATATCGTATCCAAATAAGTACTAAATAATCAGACTACCATGAACACAATAGTTTGACCGTGCCAAATTGTAAAATGAAAATTTCTAGTAAAATTAAATGTAAATAAACATGATCAAATCGCATATTATCGCCATCTACGGGATGTGTGTGAATATGTAATTTCATAACAAAATGCACTATAGATCATGTGATTTTAATGAATCATAGAAATAGTGTTTATATTATGAAAATATAAGTAAGTAGCTTCATTTTGACACCTCAAACACTATTGTTAGTTCATTAATAGCTGTGCTACGATGGTTTAAACAAATAGATATACGGGATGTGTCTGAAGCACTCTACATATGAGGATAAGCTTATTTGCCAATCACAGATCCTTAGGGGCAGCAAAATTACAAAGAATTATTTTTAATAATTAGAAATAAACAGTAACATATATTGCTATGGGACCAAGAAAAATCAATATTTCCATCTGTGAAATAGGTCATTTATTTATGTCATTGTTGGATCCCCCACCACCCCATTCCGATGACATGATGCTATATTTCACTGGACGTCCCTTTACCCCTCCCTCATATTACATGTGTCTGAAGTTTACTTCATCCATTGGGGTCAAGATAAATCCTTAAACAGCCAAATTAAGCATTAAATCCTGTCATTTTTGTGTCATGACTGTGATCTAAATAAAATAACATGTGATACTAAGAATTGAAACCATACTTTGTGGTTCAGTAAAAAAAAGAAAATGCTTTTATAAAATTGTTTATATTTTGATATACCGGTAGTTTTGTTATTGAGGTGGGTAACTGCCCACCAGTAGCCTTTTTTGCAGCACAGTGAATTAGTGAGCAGCAAATTTGTAGTTTCATCAAAAGTATTAACTTTAGTCTTAAGTTAACTGACATTGTCATTTATGATATAAATTTGGCTGATAATGCTGGTTGTACAATTGTAGTATAAATTACGCTGATAATGGTGGTTTTACAACTGCAATTGTAGGATTTGACGACAATGGAGTGTCAATCTTGAAATTGCGCATACCGAGGTTTGATTTACCTGAACGAAGTAAGGGTAAATCAAACCTCAGCATGCTCAATTTCATGATTGACACGGCAATGGAGTGGTCAAATACTATTCTATCATGAAAAAAATCCACATTTAACTAGTGTCTACCCCGTTTTTATTTTGAAATAAATCATATAATAACAGTCTTATTGTGAGTTTGACCATGCAACGTCAGCGGCTGTATGAATAATGTGACGTACTAGTCTAGTTTAGACTGTGGTCTCCGCATGTACAGTAAATCACGGGAGCATGCAGTCAATCGTATAATTGAGCACGCCTCTGGACCAATAAGAGTGGGTTATTGGCTATGATTTATGCACTGAGTGATAGAATGAGTGATTAACAGAGCAATCACCTTTTCCCTTACTGGGCTAAGTGAAAATGTGTCTCATATTGGTTAAGATAACACAATGCTAATATTCGTCTCTGTGAATAGTTCATGAATTAACTTTTAAGTTGAATGTAATTTTATTTTGTAGCTCCAGTGTTGGATATCAACTTTAGGAATATTACAGAAATGGAGACGTTCTATTGAAAACAGAAAAGAACATTTACTTTGGTAAGGATAACTGTGCATAATATTCCATATAAATTGAGTTTTTGTGTGAAAGAAGTTTGTTTGTATATATATATATTAAAAAAAGCAACGTCTTGCTTTATAAAGATAAATGTTTTCTGTGAGTGTTTTTTTAATTGTTGATAACCTTCATTTTCTGTGATTTAGTTGTATCTGTCTAGTTATGATAATGTTAGAAAACAGCATTTAGTTATAAGAATAAATACAAAATCAAGGAAAACTTTGTATGACAAAATCTGGTATATTTGTACTGGCGTAATGTTAATTAATGTGGTACACGCATGCTGTGTTTTATGTTTTATGTTTTCTTCAACATTTTTTTTGATGAATTTTAATATTTTAAACATAGATTATATACATGTAGTCCTAGATACCATAGTTCAGCAACCCTTACCCGGTATGGAAAAAGTATAGAATCCCAATCAAAGCCATCACCATTTATACCTGGCTGCTCTCAGCAGACAGGTTATAAAAAACTGTTATTAGAGGGTAGTGATCAATGTAAGTAAGTAAATTTGTGTTCAAACATGGGTTTGCTAACTTTGCTGAGGTCACATGGAGTGGACTTCCTGTGACCTCACAACAGCATATCACATTGTAGAGTTTTGATTGGGTGATTACATTTTTTGATCATGGGTGATTAAATGCCTGAAAATTACAAGGATTGTACTGGTAGTATTGAAATAAATATGAGTTGTAATTGATTGCCATTTAGTGGAATAGTTATTCATTATTCAACTATTTCTCATTAATAGTTTGTTTTCACTCGTCACCCACCAGTGTTGTGCTTCATTTTTACACTGCATTAAAATTGTGAGATTAGAATGGTTAAAGAGCTAATTATTTAAATATTGCATTGAAGGGCCAATAAGTTAAATATTGCATTGCAGTCAGGTATACAATGATGTCCCAATATACCTAGTATGTTTGCTATGCTATTCTTGGGCCTATAAAGGGATAAATTATGTATCTAGATCTATATAATCAATGTTTTTAGTCTAGTTGTAGTTAATGTAATGCTTATAAACTATTAGCATATTACTAGTAGTCTATTGTATATCCTTTATGGCTATGTAACAGTTTTTGATGAAGACACTTATTCTGAAAATTATAATTGATTTCAAGGAAAATGCTGCACCTTTACAAATAATTTTGTATAGCTAATTAACTTTCAATTGTGTGCAATATTTTAATATTTATGATATATATAACTTTTGATTTTCTAAAGTATTTATTTTGGTTGTAAGTATAACGATTAGGACAGCTTTTATAAAGATTTAGTCTGTAAGGTCAGAATTTCTTATCCCAGGTTTTCCATCTACTCACCAGTATAAATATAAATGTTGAATAATTTCATATGCTTTTATACTGTGGGCTTGTTTTCCTTCACTGATTCATGTCAGTGATTTTCTTGTAGTGTACATGATCTTTTAAAATTACTAAGAAACTCAAAACTATTTTGTATAGGTAAAGCATTTTAATTCAAACCATTTCTAATAAATTTGCCAGGAAAATAAACTACATGTGTTGGCCAAAAAGGTGATAACAGAGATAGTTTTTTACTTATTGACAGAAGTTAGCTTTTTTGCAGAATATCTTTCTAAATGTTGTTATATTAAACTTAAACATTCAGTGTTATATACATATTCTCTGTACAGTGATTTAGTTCTATTATTTGGATATTTAGAGTTTGTTAGGCAGATGTTTCTTTTTATTTGAATTCTTTTGTTTGTTTTTTATGAATAAAACTCATTTTAAAAGTATATTTGTGTCATTGTCTTTTATTTCTAATTATTTCAACTGCACTGTAACTCAATACTTTTTGTCTTCTTTTAAATGTACTTAGCTAGAAATGATATATATGTCACAATGTGTTTCCCAGTGTGAGAGGAAGAGAAGATTCAAAATATAGTTAGAAGTGGTTTTAGATATTCTGTGATGGATCTAAATATAAACATCTTCACTTGACATTACATTATGTACACTGTGATCTGTGTGTTTTGAAATACCAATCTTCTATTAAAATTGAAATGCTCAAATACAAATGTTTTAAATGTTTTAGAATATTTTAAACACTAAATTACAACATGATTTGAATTATAATTCAAGTGAAAAAAAAATCTAGATGAAATAGTTGCAGGTCAGGTTTTTATGTCGCAGTCCCTTTTCAGTTGTATTAAAAAGGGAATACAATAGTACAATCGCAGCAAATTTATACTCAAAAGATAAAAGTAGATTATAATTACAAGTGATTTTAATGTGTTGACAGCCAATAGTTCTATTTTCACTAAAACATGGTATATCAAAATAGAATGACATTATTTATTTTGCTGGAACTGCATAATTTTCAAATTTCTGATTTATTTTACATCATAGTGAATAGTTACATGAAAATGGCATTTTTCAGTCCTCCAGAAACTGACCGATATTTCAAACATTCCTTCATTTCTCATTTTGGGGTAAGTTTTATCCTTGCAACAGCAATGAGCAAACACATGGCTGGTTAATGAAGTGAGCAGTATTTTAGTTGACATTTACCAATCTATATCATTATGGTATACAAATTCATCCTGCCGTATGTATGCAAATCAAATAGTAAGTACACAAACTAACAAATGCTATTCTAATGATAGAACTGATCCGTAATAAAGGAAAAATAAAATGCCTAGACCTGCAGACTGGAAAAATGCCATTTCCATAAAGTGTTCACCTTCATATAAATCAATAAGTATGTTGAAAATGACTATGTAGATCCTACAAACAATAGTGTATCACTTCAATTTTTTCATATTTTGTACCATTTTTGTTGTTCAGTTTAAAATATAATAGAAAAGGTTGCCACATTATTTTTCTCCATTACAACCATCTGGACACTCACAATTGTCTGCCAGTATAGCATTGACTGCTTTCATCCGAGTGCGTTATGTTTAGTGATAACTGTCCTGACTTTTAGTGGTTCTATCTGTATCTGTAAGTTAATCTGCAGGGCTTTATCAGCATATGGGCAGATGGATGGGAGGACGCAACGTTACTCAGTCGCTCCTGTGCAAGGCTTGTAGCCTGGCACGGAATGTGCCTACAGAACTGCAGTTGGCAGTGTCTGAGTCAATGCTGTTCCATTCTGGAATTGTCCGTGGAAAGAAGGAGTTCCTGAATGTGTCTGTATTTGCTGTTAAATGTCTAAATTTGTGATGATGTGATGACCGTGTACGCTGGTCAGCTGGTAGGAGGATGTCATCAGCAGGGATGGCCACTTTCTTGTTCACTATTTGATGCATAAGTGCTAAACGGTGATTTTTCCGGCGGGTGGATAGTGTCTCCCATTGTAACTGTCTAAACATGGCGGTAACACTGCTGTAGGTAGAGTAGTCGCTCATGGCAAATCGTGCTGCTCTATGTTGGACTTGCTCTAGTTTTGCAATGTTCTTCTTGGTGTGAGGGTCCCATACTTGGCAAGCGTACTCTAGCACAGAACGGGCCAGTGAAAAAGGTTCTAAGGTGTTTTGAAATGAGCCTCGTCGATTTTAGATCATTTTAATTAGCTGGTCTTCTGATTATTTTATATCATTATACTGCAAAGCAAGAAATCTTTCAGTAAAGAAAATACCCGTATATGCTGTCGTAGACATTGATGCCAACAGGCACATCTTGAGTTATTAGTTTGTTCTTTCTGGACCCACTCTGGATATCAATGGTCTACTGACACCTAGAGTGTCTGAAACGACCTTCCACATTAATTACTGAAAACGTGATATAAAATTAAATACAAATCAAACTAATCTAAAAGCAATGTGCCAGTCCTAGTTGACAATTATTAGAGAATGATCTCATATAGTGTTCTCATATTTTCACACAAACAACACAAAATGTGGTTGTGTAATTTGCATGACTATCTTTCTGCTTTTTTAAAATTCAATTTGTTAATTTGGAAATATAGAGCGGCAAATAACCTAATGGCCTGGTAAATAGACTATTACTGTGGGTAACCAAGGCAAATTGTTGATTGATTCCATCCCCGATACAACTGTTGCCGTTTCAGTCTAGTTGGGCGTGTTTAAGAAAGTGCATGGGAAGTGGGAAGAGAGATCATATATTAAGGGGTGTGGGGAAAAGGCCTAAAAAGAGAGTTGTTGGATTTCAAGGATGTGGGATGTGGGTAATGAGACAAAAAATATTCGGGATGTGGGATTTCTGGACCCCTTATAACACCCACCTCCCATCTAGTGTCATCTCACGAAGTCACAAGGTCCTTGACAACGGCATCAATACTCTGTTGTAACGAGCATCCCATCTCGTGGCCGTATTGGGAGTTGTGCGTCGTGTATGACCTTCTCTATAGCTCTCTATGCTGACTGCTTTGTATGTATATTTTTTTAAGGACTAGACCCTTTAATTAACATCATCGCTGCAACAACAACAGCCACACTCCATGGCATGAACACGCAACATCCAAATCTAAAAAATAAATAAATGTGAATCTAAAAAGGGCCTGCTGAGATTCGAACCCAGGATCTCCTGTTTACTAGACAGGCGCTTTAACCAACTAAGCCACAGAGCCATCTGACTCATTAAGAATTAGAAGATTGAAACAGAGGTGTATAGAAGAAATAGCACGTACGACGTGTGCTGCTAAAATCAATGACGTTATCAGAACGTTGTGCGTATTGAACCCGGGGTATTGAACCCGGGGTATTGATTCTATCATAACCACCATCACTGGCGCTGGATGTATAATGGACTGAGTCTTTAGCTGACGTCATCAAGGCACCTCCCGTAATCACCAGTTGGGGTCACGGTTTGACCCCCCCCCGGGGGGGGGGGGGTCTCTACCTGAACGTAGGTACGGTTGTGCCTACACGGGCAAAAATATGGTATCCATCCATATACCAGCTATGAGCAAAAAATGGACCCAATTCTATACCACTTGAAAACACTAATATATTAATGAACATAATAACCAGATACATTTCAAACTTTTAATGTTACAATTTGATTGTAGAAGTACACCTAGGATGAGGTCAATCATTCTAAGATAATTTCAACCATTCCACCAAATATTAACTGGTAAATTTAACATCTACTGATCTCATTACATCCAAGGGATTACATCTTCACAAAAATAAGGGGTCATACCACAACACTATCTCTATCTCGTGCAGACAGTCAACCTCCATTTAATTTTAAACCACTTGTACGAAGAAGAAAAAAATGGAGCTTCTCTGCACTAACGGCCACACGGTCACAAGAAGTATGTACACATAAAGAGACTCTCGCCGAGGTGCGCCCCCCCCACGACCCCCCACACACCCATATAAATTCATGCACCTCATAGACTATAGCATGAATAGTAGTCTTAACAGAGGCTGAACTGTTACACGCACCCCCAATCCCCATGAACATACACACTGTTGTACCCCACACAACACCCGCCAACACGACGGATCCACGTTTCCGCCGGTTCGTGACATTGCGGCTTGCGACATGCGTCATCATTTCCTGCGCCTTGCTGCTCATGTGTCACCCCTACCCCCCCCCCCTCAAACAGCCTCCCCGATGCATCTTACTTTGCCGTTTGCATCATCTCCGCTCGTGCAGAGGCTGCTACATGAGGATTTGTGGATCACTCCGATTTGGGCTGCTATTTTTGAGCTGCGGCCCACGTATATATATAACGTTTCTCCACACAGTAGAACACCCACTTTTCATATACTGAGACCACATCTAAAAATAAAACGATTTCTCGTTGGTCCAATCCTTTCATTACAGACCATCACGAACCGTCACATGATGGAGACCAGCACTCTAATAATCAGCGAGTGGTCGTAAATATATATTTATTCTGTCTTCAGTCTTGTGGTTCTGTGTCAACCTACATGAGTACTGGCCGAGACCGTGGTGGGTGTATTGCTACTGTGAGACAGTTTGATTGCGCAACCAACTGAGCCTCGCGGGTGGAGGTATCACACTAGCAATTGTTTTCACGCTAGGTGAGGTCTTCTGCGTTCAGAGGGGTGGTTCTCCCCTACACGGGACACGCCATTTAACGAGGCTTCGGAACCTCGTCGTGCATGTCTGTGGGCAGGTTTTGCGCGCTCACAGATTCTCATTTGCCGCGCACATCGACGGTTTGCGTCTCAATTTACTGAAATCAAATGTACGCACTTCAAAAAAGTCTCATATTCTCGATGATATAGCTATGCACATGGAGGCCATGTTACCCCGGTATTCACTGTCCGTCTTCGGGAACCTCTTAACTGCACATATGTTCAGTCAGTGTTACAACACCTTGTGAATTGAATAATAAGCCAGTATATTTACTGAATATAAAAATACAAAACTCAAATATTACAACAGATGAACATTACAAATCATGTACACGAAACGACCCAATCCAAAGTGCACAAGATACATTGTGCTGCTTAAATTAACTCAGTTTGCGCTCCGTTTATCTCAGGCAATCATATAATGAAGCCTATGAGGCAAAATTATGCTCACAAGAAACATAAACATAGATACGCAAATTTGCTTATTTCGAGGCGCAACTCAGACTCATAGCGTGCACGTGCTCAAACGTCAGTGTACACCAGACCATTGGTAGGTCTATCGTCGTCACTAACTCTTCATATCTCAAATACTACTTATATAAATAGTTAGGTACTTGAATAGATAAAATAATATACACACACTTGTTCTTCAGGGGGCGGGGTAGGGGAGTAGGGGGATGGGGGAGGGGGGTGGAGGGCTCATCTGCAAGTGCAGGGAGGCACTCAAACGTTAACACGCAAACATGCCAGAGATTCGTGAGTTTGGGAAACAGGAGATTGCCACGGCACCCCTTATTGTCTAACAAGAAGACTCGGCTATAGACATAGAATTTCATGGTGCTTCAATGCGGTTTGAAACTCACAGCACACAGCACATGACCAGTCAGGTCAAACCGTGACCCCAACTGGTTATTACTGGTTATTACGGGAGGTGGCCTGATGACGTCAGCAAAAGAGTCCATTATAATTACATGTATATCCAGCACCAGTGATCATGGTGGTGATGTTTGTGGTTTAATATCAGAGATAGTTTAACTGTTCTTTGCATGTTTGGTTATATTACGATAGATCATTACCTCTAGCCTCGGACACCCAGGCTGATATGATATTCTTTGTAGTGGCAA
Source organism: Streblospio benedicti (assembly GCA_019095985.1). Taxonomy (NCBI): domain Eukaryota; kingdom Metazoa; phylum Annelida; class Polychaeta; order Spionida; family Spionidae; genus Streblospio; species Streblospio benedicti. The sequence continues at coordinate 14,014,526 of CM032667.1, read as the reverse complement.
CCATACAAGATTCTGGATGATTGAGACTAGCAACACCTCCGGTTCAATTCGCACAACGTTCTGCGTTCTGATAACATCATTGATTTTAGCAGCAAACGTGCTCTTTCTTTGATACCCGTCTTTTTTCAATCATTATATCTATCAGGCGGCTCTGTGGCTTAGTTGGTTAAAGCGCCTGTCTAGTAAACAGGAGATCCTGGGTTCGAATCCCAGCAGGGCCTTTTTAGATTCACATTTTTTTTTAAGATTCGGAAAGATATGTTGCGTGTTCATGCGATGGAGAGTTACTTTTGTTGTTGCCGCGATGATGTTAATTAAAGAGTCTAGTCCTTAAAAAAATATACGTACAAAGCAGCCAGCATAGAGAGCTATAGAGAAGGTCATACATGATGCACAACTACTCCACTGTTTGCATTTGTGACACTGTTTCAGTTAGCATAGTCGATCTATAAAATGCATGAAATAAATTTTTTTGAAGAGCGAGGGATACACTCACCAGAAATGTATCTTATCAAAATCATCTTCGACGCTGGAGGTTTCTATTGCCACGAGTCATTAAAAGCAGAAATCACACAAAAATTAACTTGCGAAATACAGCTCCTTCTTCGCCCCTTCACCCCACCCACCGGGGGACAATTTACCAAGATTTACATATCCATATTTTGATACCGAGATGATGGTAAGATCGCGGGTAAGATGAATACAGGCCACCTCGGGGTTTGGTAAGTTTGTTCATTACCAACATATTATGTACGCTCAATATTACTTTTGGGACTAGATCTCTACAATAAGGCCAACTTTGATCAAAACACGACTGCTAAACCATCAGATAGAGATGTTAGTCGGCTGTTAGTTATGACCGGGGTTACGACGTACGCCTTGTATTGTATATTGATGCGGACCTTACAGTGTTCGTGATAGAGAAGCTCTACTGTAGACGAGAGGCCGAACCGCGGACAGGATCCTGAACACGTGCCGTGGAGGCAGCGTCTAATGTACACCTGTTCTACACCCTTTGGATCAGGTCCCTGTCGAGTTGGATCATGGGGTGTATATGTGACCTCTTCGTTTGTCCAGAGCACATACATTCCAGATAACTACCCGTAACTCTCGGTCAGGCAGTCTTAGTTTTGCTGATTTGTTTGAAAAACAACCATTTACAAAACAAACTCAGCAAATCAACCGCCTACGTATGTAAGTGTCAACGTGTGAAATTAGCTTGGATTTTTTTTAACAACCCACCCCGCCCCTAGAGCACACCAAAACTGTCGGTGTGTGAAAGTCAATCTGGTGGTGACATTTCATCTCGTCAACGTGCCAAATGCTACGTTCCCCAAGGAGGAGCACTTTAATGAAGGCCGTTGTTAAAGGTCACGGGGACATGTGTTTGCTATATAACCATGCAAGGATAACTAACTATAAAAGGGTTTAAACGTAACTTTTGAGCAAAGTTTATGAAAGTATACGTCAGAAAGCTTTCAACTCTTTTCGAGTCCTCATCAGTCTGCCCCAACCCGCCTATACGTCACACGATGGTGTTGTGACGTCATCGGCGTCGGTCAGGAGGATGTTGTTGTAGATGGCCGGCAGGTCTAGGACCCCCACGGTCTTGTTAATGTCTGGTTTGAGGCGTCTGATGTGAATGGCTTCACGGACTTTTTGCTCGAACGGGTTAGCGTCACCCGATCTAAATAATAGTAATCCTGACCTTATTCAAAGAAATTTGGTGTTTCTGTCTCGCTGATTGGTGGAGATGAATGGAGACATATGATGACGTGCTGCTTGGTTATCTATGCTGATCAAATCTTGTTTTGAGGGTCTTGGACGTCTCACCGACGTACATGCTGGAGCATTGTTTTTTCCAGTTCGCCAACAATTGATTTGATACACCACCCCACATATCCCTTCTTTTTGCCGGATCTTTCGGAGCTCTCAGATGTAGCCAGAGCGTTTTCTTTATCCTGAAGAAAGCACTATACCCGTTGTCCTTCATGATCCTTCTCACATCTTCTGAAATAGCCTTTGCGTAATAAATACCCAACATCGTCTTCTTTCATAGATCAGTCTCGTCCTTCTTCTTTCTGGAGTCTTCTTTTTCTTTAAAAGTAGAGCCTCTATTGATCTCCAACCACACTTTGACAATAATATGCTTCATTGTTTTTGTTCGACTTCCCTGCCATTCTTTTCAGTCATAACTGTTCTGGCGTTGTAGTGCAGAGTACGCACGCAATGAGCTTGTGTTCCAATGGATGACTGGACTCGAAGTGGAGATACCGAACTTTATATCTGGGTCCAAGGAGTTCAAGTGATCTGTGAACTCCTGCGCATGAGACCAGTTTTGCACAGGGAGGGCGGGGCGCTGTTACGGCCATGGCTCTTTAAGTTTCTTCTATATACTCAATGAGGTCATCATAAACAATCATAGAGACAGGTGATCGATCCCATCACGGGCTCATAGATTTGGTGGTAGATTTTCTCCTTGTGTGTAAACTAAGTGCATCCCTGTTATCCAGTACTGCCTCGAGCAGTTGTGTGATCTCCGTCAGCTTACTATTGAGGCTCGTTTACAAGGTCTTCATCTGCTTTTAGCTTTTCTTCCATGTATCTCACTGCCTTATCAGCAGGAACACCGGTGAATATGACGATGACGTTACACCACAATCTCGTGACGAATAGGCGCATTGGCAATAGACTGATGAAAACGCGAGAAGGGTTTAAAGCTTTCAGAGGTACATTTTGTGTACTTTCATAAACCTTTCTCAAAAGTTACGTTAAGATTCTTTGATAGTTTTCCTTGGGTATATAACGATCACATGAGCAATTGACCTTGTTATATAATGCTCGCAGTTCAAAACAAAGTCACAGTCTGGAGAATACTTACTTCTCCAAACCATCCAACAGCAAATATTGCATAGCAGGTCTACACCACACACACTGTTCTGACATATCCAACCCTTACGCTGTCTGCGTCTAGCACTGTTCTAATTCATTCCGCACCCCTTGTTTACAAAAAGAATACACGGGTTCAAATGACTCAGAAACCATAATGTTATAATCCATCGGCATGAACACGCAACATATCTTTCCGAATCTAAAAAAATGTGAATATAAAAAGGCCCTGCTGGGATTCGAACCCAGGATCTCCTGTTTACTAGACAGGCGCTTTAACCAACTAAGCCACAGAGCCATCTGATAGATATAATGATTGAAACATATAGCTGTATAGAAGAACTAAAATCAATGATGTTGTCAGAACGCAGAACGTACGTAGAACGTCACTGACACACTTGCAATCCTAGAGTCATAGTGTTTGCATTATGACTCTACACTCTTGAGAAAGACAAACAGACATCGTTGTCGACATATTGAGTTTGTATATATTTGTAAATTGTGATAGCTGTTGGTATGAAGAAAGTATTGTATTGTAAAACGTCTATTTGTCAGTGCGTATAGAACCCGGGGTATTGAATCTATCGTAACCACCATCACTGGTGCTGGATATATAATGCCATTATTTATATCTGGGATTAGGATCCGTTATATATTGATGGACTCTTTTGCTGACGTCATCAGGGCACCTCCCGTAATCACCAATTGGGGTCACGGTTTGACCCCCGGGGGGTCTCTACCTGAAGCTAGGTACGGCTGTGCCTCCGCGGGCAAAAATATGGTACCCATCCATATACCAGCTATGAGCAAAAAATTGACCCATTTCTATACCGCTTTAAAACACTTATATATTAATATATAATGAATTAAGATAAAGTTTGTATGGCATGAAATTCAGCCCTGAGTTACCCTCAGGGACCATGTACTTTTTGTCACGCCCGACATAAAGGGAACACTTAAGGGGGCTGAGGGGGTTTAAATCAAGTTTTTGATATTCCACTTTTTGTGGGTCTAATCTATAAGGGATCAACATAAAAAGAGAACAATGGTCCATTTTGTGGAGCGTGACAAATGTGCATTATCCCTTAAAACTCTGGTTCCCTCCCTGAGGTGGCCTGTATTCATCTCACCATCATCCCGGCATCAAAATATATGGATATGGAAATCTCATTAAATCGTCCCACGTTTGTCTGCTTCGATGTATCAAGTAGAAATTCACTTGCCGAGCTGATGTTACCGTCAACATATAATTTGTTTTTCGTTTCTTTTTCATTTTACTTTATTTGTTCGGCGGTGGTGGGGATGGGGCAATGTAATGTTTTGCCCACGAAAATCATATCCATGTTCATGATTGTATTCATAAAAACAAATACACTTAGGATACTCAATGAAAGAGAATATTGCACTATGGCTTGAAAAAAAAAATACAATCATATTCTATTGTGTGTTAGCCTTTCGCAAAGGCCTTAATGGTCAACTTATATGAATCACGCTTATCTCCCATCACAATCTGCCTTTAATCAACAGAAGCATTAAGAGTGAATAGCACGACCAGAAGCATTTACACTCGCTGCTCAGCTATTACATAACCAAGATTTTGAAATCAAATGGTAACAGTTGTGTCAGGCAATCAACTTTCGGCGATTAACATTCGCAACTGTCAGACTAGAGATTTGCTATTATTCTATAACCATGTAGCAAGGACCTATTGCTGAGATCCAAAACGCCCAGACCACATTGCCCATCCAGACGGTACCTCGCAGTCACCTAGCTGGGGACGAGAGTGAATTTATAGCGCATGGTGTGGACAATGAAGGCTTAGTGAATATCCTTGTTGCCTGATGGGCCTGACTGCCATGGCTAATAACAAGATAGACAACTCATGAAAATGTGCTTATGGACCACAGCGTCGGGTTTAGCGGTAATAGCGTCGGGTTTAGCAGATTAAAACAAAAATAGTGTTTTTATATAATGATGTGTGTTATATCTACGATACTGGCAATACACAACAGAGGAATAAATTGCAAATCTGTCTTTTGCTCTTCAGAGTTGCATTCTATTGTAGATGACGTTCTTTGCATAAAGTTGTAAATACGTACCTTTTAAAGTGTGCACAGAAATGATAACATGATAATTTCCACGGTACCTCTTCATATACTCCAACAATAATTCTGTAGATGTATAGAGATGAAGATATCACAGTCATTGTCACAATTTCTGTGAAGCATCATGATGGCAATGAAGCTCAGCCATTCTCTAAACTCTTGTGAATATATACCATTGTTGAAAAGAAGAAGAAAAACTCTCAACACTGCTTTACTATATAAACATAACTTTACAACTGTGCGAGGGTTAACCCAAATGCTTGGCAAACAGTATGAGTATACATGTGCACCCCTAAACCCGATACATTTGTATAGATCTGTTTGTTCTACACTGTCAAGCTAATAGCCGAGTGTGGCGCATACACAATTGGGAGATTTGCATGCGATTGTCAGTTGTAGGATCTCGCGCATTAACTGTCATTGTAGATTTTTTTGTATGAGGATTGTAGTCTCCTAGCCATAGCCTGAAGCAACTTGCACTTGTGACACGTGCACCAGTCGGCGATTTTCTACATTGTCATTCTCAACTCCCTGGGGATCATGCGGTACATAGCGATTGTGTGTTAATCAATTGCATTAGCATTCCTTTACCTGACCGGTACCCATGTAACATGTAGTTCCACAGAGAGTACAGTCGCTTAGAGAAGAGTTTGCTCAACACTCTCAAAGAGACATGATCCAGAATCGAATTCATGTCTTTTATGATTAATAGATCAAATCACCATACATTAGTAGGTCAGTGAGGTATAATGTTCAGTGTCAGATTCCACGGGTGTTTGGTTTTACAAGCTTTTTGGACTATTCACGCACGCACGCCCCCCCTTCCCCCAATATGGCATCATCAGATTCTGAGGTCTGTCATGGACTCATTGTTGGAAACCTGTTGACCGTTAATACAAATTTTTCTTGAACTAATCTATTTCCGCATTAATGTAACCTCAAGGCAAACTTATGAGGTCCTGGTGGTCTTGGTGACATTGAGTTACTCAGGCAGGAAAAGTCGGCGATGGAGAAAGATAGAATGCTACGATTATACATATCAGATGATTGAAACCGAACCAGCCATGGTATTTCAGTAGTTCTTATTTGCCAAATTGCCTCGTCACATAAAGGTTGCTTTGGGAAAGAATCTTCTTTCTGCAATATATTGAAGCCGAAAGATCATTGATCGTTGTACTCTATTGTAAATTGCCCGGGTTTAACATTCGAAACTGTTGGGCAGTGGCGTAAGGGTTAATTTCTCGTCATTTTGTCTGGGGAAATCCTCCAGCAGTGAAGAGCTTGATTGTTGTACGCTCTGCTGCACAGCTTGAAGGGCTGGGTTGCGTTTCAAGGGAGTAGGATATGCGTGTGGTGGTGAAGGTTAGGTGGGGATGGTCTGCTTCTGCTGAGGTCTAAAGTCGACCTTACACCAATGATATACTACGTGAGAGATCCGTAGAAATTACGACTGAAAATTAGCTCTACTAACAGCAATAAGCGCCTCACATCACAATCTGTCTGTTCCAGACCCGCCAGTTAATTTTCTTGTCGCCACTTTCTCGTCAATGCCATATCCGAGTAGAAGCAAGTTTAGTTCCGTGTAAATTACGTACGTGGTTATTTGACAAATTATAATTACTTGTAAGTCCGTTGCAACAGCGCGCAAGTCACATCTTCAAGTCGTGTTTTAGCTACTCAGCTTGCAAGGTTGGTGACCCCTTGTTATATGTGTGCAGCACATATTGACATTGGTCATAATGCTACTGATCTCCTACGTGTATTTAGTGTAACGTCCGCTACAGCGGGCGGTACAGCTGCAGGCTCGGGGGTCACCTGGTGAGCGTTGATTAAACCTTCACGGCACATTACATGCGAGCGTGACGTAAACGAACACATCAGTGATGATCAGTTCAGTGATGAATTTTCAAAGGTCAAGCTAAGTAGCCACACCCCCTACCCTTCTGAACCTGCAGTGCATACTGACTTTCTGAATTTTAACGGGGTGGTTTGGGGTAGTGAGAGCAGTTCCCCACACCTCCTTGGCAGTTTAAGTAGATCCGTCCCTGAAATGTTATAGTATCCAAATAAGATGGATACGATTGGGGACCCATGGGTCGGGTGACCAATTAGACAGGGGACCAATGCGACATGGGGAATGATGACATGGGGTACCATTGAGACGGGAGACCAAGGAGACACGGAAATAAAGAGCTGATCACTAGATAAGATTATAATAAGTTACGATTACTATCTAAATCAATATTTAATAATCAGATAAATACTTGCACGCTGCCTTCAAACTGGATAGGAAATGCATTTTCTTATTTTGATTTAATTTGATTGGCCAGTTAAGTTTACCATCATGATATAAGTTACCATAGCAACTATGTCAGACTACGTTTAGTATTTGTAAAGGTGACTGATATAGGGCTTGTATATCATTTACTAATATGTTACTCATATTGCTTGTTATACCGTATAACAGCAATAAAACTAATCAAATTAAATCAAATAAAAATGATACACAATGAAAACAAGTCTTAATTGCGCTAATCAAAAGCATCTTTCTGATTTTGTTACTGAAGAATGAAGCTATGGAATATTGGTGAAAATATTCAAATTGTAAATGCATGGGACTGTGTCAGCTTATTTCAATAATGTGAAGTGATAAAGTGCATAGTACAGCATAAATCAACCTAAAACGTTGCCCTGGCTCCCAGTCTCTGTGCCGATTAGATACCCTTCTATGTAACAGTAGTAATGCGTATGGTATAGTGTTAATAAATCATGATAGTACTAGTATGCATACCACACCCAGCCTCCCGTCATGCTGGGGCACATGGTGCGTGTGACTTAGATATATTCAAAAAGGGCAAAATTATGCTCAGTCAATTTTGTGAGAGAAAATGCATGCAACGAAATAAATGTATGTAATTAACATTATATGGCATGCGTACGGCAATGTATGAAGAAATTGATGAGCTGGCTGCAATTAATGATGCAATTTATTGCTGTGTTGTCTGTCAGTGGCATCTGTGGCCCGACGGTACAAGTCACAGACCCATTGAGTGATCGACGTGTATTTTGTTCTAAATCGATGGACAGCCGCATTAAGTATACAGTGTTACACATGCCAAGTAAATGTAAAAGGTAAATGGATGGGTATAGTTAGTGGGTATAGGTATAGTTATATATGCGTACCTAAAGTCAATTCTATACACATGTACCAGGTCATTGCCATCCTTGTCACGCTTTAGTGTCTCTTTCCACTCCACACGGGGAATATATTGGCATTCTCACTTCTTAGTGCAGGGTAAAATGATATATATGAACACTTGCATTCACGTTACAAACGTGTGCCCATGTAACGCGTAGAACCGCAGTCAATTTGCCCCATGTGATCGTATGCACGACGCCCCCATAAATAGACCAACTCACACCCACAAACGCGGACATTTTACCCCCGCCCCCTACGTTCTCGAGTGTCCACTAATCCCTCGCATTATCGCCGTTGTTAGCGCTAATTGGCTAATTAGCATAATGAGCGAGGCGGCGGCCGCCGCCTGTTGTGCAATGAAGGCGCCATTCGGGCGAGTTATAGATCGTTTCGGCAGTAGAAAGAGTGCGCTGTTTATCGCTTGGTCACACGTACCCGATATAGAGCGAGCGTTCACTGCTCGACGTGTAAAAAGGGAGAACTTTCAGGGGCAGGGGAGTGGGAGTTGTACCCCCCTTTTTCTCTCTATATCAGAAAATCAGATGGTTTTGACTGCGTGGGTGTGGTGTGGTGTAGTGTGGTGTGGTGTGGTGTGATGTGGTTTGGTGCGGTGTGGTGTGGTGTGGTTTGGTTTGGTTTGGTTTGGTTTGGTTTGATGTGGTGCGGTGTGGTGTGGTTTGGTTTGATGTGGTTTGGTGGTGTATGGTGGTGTGTGGTGTGGTGTGGTGTGGTGCGATGTGGTGGGGCAGGAGAAATCAATTCTGCTTCGAAAACAAAAAGGTTCTGCGTTTCAGTGCGACAGTGGGTGTTGAGAAAACCCATTTGAGACCTGCTGGCCACCTCTTAAGTAGGTACATGTCTGGCGACTGAATTTGTGTATTTGATTAAAACCATGTGCTGATAACCCGGTACGTACACATTAAATAGGCACAGGTCTGAGGAGTGACAGATAATGTGAGTAATGGACACTATACCCGATGACTGCTGTGCGCTGCATGCTTTCAGGGAGCTGGAAAAAAAAACAATGTACAAAAGGCAATGTAATGTGCAATATGAGGGTTTGAGAGTTTACCCATATTTTGTACTGAAAAACCTTTCTACGAAGAGTATACATGGCTTCAAGTGGTCATATTATGGATGTTCACACCCGGCTTTTACAGAGGTTGTTTTAGACATTGACAATGATCGTAGTAGAAAGATGGTCTCTTTAAAAGGCGATGCCATTCACAGATTTACCCACACTTCCCTGGTGTATTGATGAGTCTAGTGGTGAGCGGCAGGGGTGATAAAAGTCTATTATGAGTTACTCGTCACCAACTTGCCCGTCTGCTTGACCAGACGACACTCCTGAGGTGGATTTGCTCGTATTTTGTTGGAATTGGCAAAAGTTGAGGTTTTGTATAGTGCTTACCCGGGATATCATAAAAATATAATATATAGTGTTCTTAGTGCTGCTTTTTAGTGCCATATATACAAGTATATGATACGAACGAGAAATATGATAAATTACACTAAAACTTTTAAGACAGATTGTCGCGACTTATGATGAAACGTCGATAACTCGTCTTGAGAAAAAAGTTTTGGTACCATTTCTCATTGCATTTCTTGTTTGTGGTAGGAATATCAGCCATCGCTGTTCTTTGTGAAATTAGTAGCAGACTGTTCTTGTTCATATTAAAACAATACGTTCTTTCTGGATTCAACAACTAGTGTTTGATAAGGAAACCGGCATCTAATACATCTATTTCCGCATCCAAGGTGTTGATTAAGAACTAGAGTGGGTATAATTGATATGAACAACTGTATTCATCTTTTATGGTATAATTAGTTGGATTCGCAGTGATAAGAAGTTGTGGACACTTGTGAGGTCAAGTGTACACTTACAGTATTCGTGTACGTTATATGGGTGTGGGGCGTCTGTGGATAGACCCAGAACTCTGCCCGTTTATAGGATACGCGGGGTTGGTTTTCATAGTACAAGAATTAGCTATCGTGCGAATGTCGTGCGTAGAATACATTCAAACCAATTTAGTGTATATTGAAAAACAACAACAACCTCAAAGTAAAGTCGTCAGACCTTTCAACTATACCACTGTAAAAGCTTCATAAAATTTGCATCGGCAAGTTGTATAGTTACCTAGAAACAGCACATGTAGCTAATGGTGCATACATATAGACTATATTATTCATAACGTCCATAGTAAATATATGTTATATTTGCTATTTCTAAATCATATAAAAGACTCACGAGTCAAAAGATTAATATGGGGCTGGGTGGGAAACTAAAAGAAATACACATGTTTGCTATTGGTGATTGATGACACTTTTAGAGATGTTGCATATTATAGTTTCACATGTATCCTATATAATTGGTATACGAATCCTATAATTTTGGAAATAACCCCGCCCCCAACATGAATTATGAATGCTTTGTAAAAGCTGCCAATAAGGCTTGTCAAGGACGCATCTGTGGATGGTACAGGGTTGGAGTACATAGTGCCATAGTGTAATAAACGTGGAATTGATCGTTTATTAGTAGGTCTGAGAGCAATGGAAAGTGAATGAATGACACCAATGTGTCCCAATTACCCTTGCTAGCGAAGAAAGAGAAAGGGGCGATTAGAAGTGGAAAGTGGATAGGTCTTTGTGACCGTAATAACCTTTGACAATACGAGGCAGAGAGTTGTTGAGTTGTCATGACATTGTGCTATTTGAGGCGGTCACGTGTCAGTGAGCACGGCTCAACTCATCGTGACGGCTGCTCGTTAGTGGCGGGATCTCTTTTTATGATTGTCACTGGCAGATCCAGGTTTTTGGAAGGGGGGGGGGGGTTGCACTTAAGGGATTTCATGGGTTTTTATACACCCCATCAAAATAAAGTGTTTTGGTGGGAATATAGAAGGGGGGTGGGGTGGGGGGCTCTGCCTCCACCTGAATCTGCCTATGTTAGCACGTAAAATATGATTTGAAAAAAACAACAACAATAACACGAACAAATAATACACCAAAACTGTAAATAGAACAAACAAAACACACTAAAGAAAAACAAACAAACACATTAATAACAAGAGCTCGCTCACCCCTAAAATAGTCTCTCCGATGCCGGTTCGAACCACATTGGTTCCCTGCATATCTCTGCTATTGTGTTGATGGTTTGATGACTAAAAGAGGGTCCGTGGTGTTGCTGGTTATTAGTGGAAACCTAACGACGAATAACCTTTTACACTGGCTCTACAAAGAGCTGCTATTTAAACAGAGGGACCTAACCATAGCGATTGTATAATTTTTATTTTCACTGGCAGATCCAAGTTTTCTGAATAGCTAGCTTTTTGTTTTGTGTAATGGGGGTGGGATGGGGGGGGGGGGTGCAATGGAGAGCCACAAAACAGCAACAAAACAAACAAAAAACAAATCAAACAAAACTCTGTCTAAGGTGCCATTTCCAAATTAGTATTCATCATAGTTAATTGCAGTCTGATTTTATTTCATTATCATTTTATTCATTTATTTACTATCTGTTTGGATGGTATATGTGGGTGGGTGGGGATAGAAGGATCTGCCAGTGGACTTTTGAGCTGTTGTAATGAATGCTCGTGTTGTGAGCGTGTTTCTGTGTGTGCTCGCATGTTTATTGTGGGTCCGTATCATGTGCATGATGTTGTTTGTAGATGACAATTTGATTGTAACATCCACAACACGGCTTCTGCTACGATCTCAATGATAATAAGGGATTCATACATGTGAAGTACAAAACGGTAATGTACGAATGGGATGACACATGATCCAGCTACGCCCGCTTTTTATAGTATGCTACTGACTTATCTTTATGGCTAAAAAATCAGATGATAGAAAAATAACCAGACCATCTTCATACAATGGAATTATTTAGTGGTTAAAGCGCACAAGTCATGAATAATGGATGATAACCGTCCAAATAAGACACACACGGCTCATGAGCCAAGCTAGCTTTTTTGCTTTCATGCTGACTTCTGCCCATGACTTCGGTAATAAAGAATGGTATAAATAATGCCCACAATGACAGTGCCCAATCACCAGGTTGATTGCAGAGTCATCGTCGGTTTTCACGGCTTGATCACTCACACTGCCTTTACAAGTCCTTGTTCATACCAACTATATACTGCATATCTAGACGTGAGATATGACGATGTTGCAAAGTAGACGTCAGTAATCACGGGTAGATCTATTTCTGTGACTACCTCTTTACTATATTAAAATACATTTATTTATTATACAGTGTAGCAATGAGGCTAGATAAAAATATAGGAATTATTTTACGATGATCATTAAATTGTCATAGTTCTCATACAATTATGTGAACAGTTTACTGTATTTACTGATATCTTTAACAAAATGCACCAAACGTTGTTGGCAAAACACTGGAAATATGAACTACTTGCAGGCAATAGTGTAACGAGTATAATAACTGTGTGAATTATTGTATTGGGGTCACCTATCAGACAACAGATACATACATCAAGCTTGTGTCTCTGTGTATACGTAATCAATAGACCATTAAAAGCTTCCCGCGTGTGGCTTGTCAATACCTGTTTACTTTTGTGATACCATATAGAAATGTATCACCATACACCAGGACCTTTCTTTCACACCCCCCCTTACGCAATTGATATATGGGAATGTAGTTTTTAAAATAAGAAAGCCTTGTTTAAGATGTTTTAACCAATCAAAGGTCTAACTGGAGACACGCGCACACAAATGCTGGTAAACAGTGGTCTAAAAATGGAATGTGAACAATACGTGAATTTAAAATAAATAACTTCGGGTAGCATTCGGAACTGACTGAGTAAATATACTCGTAAAGCAACCTTTTAATAAAATGTATAACAGTGTACTTTTCAAATTTTCAAATGCTAACTACAACCGCTGTGAAAGTATTTATTATGTCCCTATTTCCGAATTTGCCATTGCCAAAAGCTTGAGCAGTAATCTCGACAAGTTACATTACTATAAAGGGATGAGCCCAGTGATATAGAGCTATCCCGTATGGCTCATGTATTTTTACATATAATTGAGTGGTGAGCATAAAGGTTTAGTTGGTTTGTTTGCTCAAAACCCTAACTCCATACTCGTGAATAATGCAGTATGTGTCCGTCACGCCTGGCTGAACACAGTATGTGTCGGTGCAAAAAAGCCGAGCTCTACTCACTCATATTGCAGCTATGGTATAAGTAAATTTGTTCAGGGATTAACGTTAAGCCTAATACAAGTTGCCTTTCCCATTGCATTCTCTCATGGTAGCACATTATGAGCTGGATCTCATATGGCTAGTGTTAACTTTAGATGTACATGTACATGCGTCGGTTTGTGTCAGATCACGTGTGAAATGTCTGCAACCCCAAATCCAGCCTGGATTCAATACACGTACATATAGATGAAAATAGGCGGCTTGGGGTTGGAACTTGGGAGGCCTATTTCCATCAGTATAAAATTACTTTCGATGCAGACGCCAGTGTTGGATGGATGTTACATATTGTCTCTCATCCAAAACGCAGCAGCAGCAGCGGCGGCGGCGGCGGCAGCTGTTGCTGCAAACATTATTTTATATAGTCACATCATTGAGTTCATTTACTTTATGTTCCTTTTCAACCCCGTCTTCTTTGCAGAACAAATTAACCAATGAAAAGAGGATCGTCTGGTGAGGGATAAAAAGAGGATCGACAGCGGACTGGAGATAAAAGGAGGATCGGCGGCAATTGGCGGATTACATGAGTGGCAGGTGGCGCTATAGAAACCAGCGCCGGCGGCCGCGGGTAGTAACAGATTAACGTCTGACGTTATTATTCCTTAAAAGTCTGACGTTGTCGGCTGCGTTCAATTTTACAAGTGGAGCTGACATTGTTGAACACGTGTTGTTGCAGTGGAATGCACTTTGTACTACCATATACACCACCATATAAGGCAGTTGATTTTTTCTACAACCCAAGAACTCATACACATCGTTGGGTAGCTATTTGAGAAGAGTGTGTTCAATTTAATATAAAGAAAACGTGTGCATTGTGAAGAAAGTTGAAGAGTTAGAGAAAGATCGGACACAGGCTGCTAGGGAAGACAGCACTGTTAGCACGGCATCAGATAGGAACAGAAATATTTACCAAGGAGGTAGCACAATTTTTTTGAAGGTACACACGGTATAATTTGTGTACTGTACAATTACAACATGACTTTATTTTATAGCATAATTAATTATTACCATTCTACTATCTATTGAATAGATACTTATAGAAAACTCGTATTTTAATACTGAATAGAAAACATAATGATATTTCAAGCTACCGAAACTTTTCAAATTTTGATTTGCTTGCGCATTCTTATAAAAGGTAGACACTACAACAATCATAGTAATTTTTTTTAAAAAGGCGCGATCTAGGCATGTATGTCTACTAAGAACCCATCATTTACTACAGAAACCATATTTAGCTGACGACAGTGACATCGATCTGACACCAACAGACATTGAGGATGAAGATGCGCCACAAAAACATGGTTGTGAGGGGTCGCCCTGGCAACAGTGCGGAGAAGACCAATGAGAAGTCAGAGTCTGACGCAGGCGTCAACCAATCAGCACTTGCAATGGTTGTCAGGCAGAATGCAGGTGAGTTAGATTGCTCGCCATATACATTTTATAACCATCTGCCCCAGCATCATGGGAGGGGGGAGTGGTGTTTATACTACTATGATTCGCTTACACTGTATTATACACATTACTACTATTACATAGAAGGGTAACCAATAGGCACAGCGACTGGAGCCAGGGCAACAGTTTTAGGCTTGATTTATGCTCTACTATGTACTTTATGACTTCACATTCTTGAAATAAGCTGAGACAGTCCCCTGCAGTCCCAATTTAACTATTTACATAAAATTTCTATAGCCTCATAATGCTAATGAGCTACTTATTTTGTTTGTCACACCAAATCGCAATATTTGAAAAAATAAATAAAAAATAAAACATCGTCCATAATGCAAACATAACTAAATCAGCCAGTCAAAAACAACTTTACTGAAAAATGAAGCTATGGAAATTTGGTGAATACATTTAAATTCTAGTTGCATAGGGCTGTATTTGCTGCTTTCAATAATGTGAAGTGATAATGAATATACTAGAGCATAAATTCAGCTTAAAACGAATGCTCTGGCTCTCCTAGCATTTGTGCCTGTTAGTTACCCTTCTATATACTGGTAGTGATGTGCATGGTATAGTGTTTGTAAGTCACAGCAGTATGCATATTACCTTCCCCTCCCATGATGCTGGGGCGCATGTTTATATAGACTATATGCAAGTGTAAATGATATGGGTTCTACAGTGTACTTTGTAGACTCAACCAGCCAGCCTCACTTTGACGGGGCTCGCTGTACGTTGGTCTGTGTTGCGCGGGACTATGTACTTTGCACACACTCCGCTCAGTCAACTTTACACCTATGCCAAATCAAACAGGGGTCATATATCTGCAATGAAAATATGTCACCGCTATATATTTCCACATACATGTAAAGACAGACAATTAACATTTATATGTATACATGTAAAGACAGACAATTAACATTTATATGTAACTTGATCTAATGTAAAAGTAAAATGAGTTTATGTTTAATCCAAAACCATAATTCTTTAAATGTATTTGAAAGTGTTTTGCGATCGATTTGAGATTAAGAATAGCATTTGTTTTAAAGGGTATGTTTAACCAATTTGCTTTGATAGGGAACGGGTTTTAAGTGCATACTGATTCGAAATATCTGGTCCACTATACTACCAAAGACGTGTATATCTAATGTTCATACATATTGGAATGTAATGTAAGGAGCTGTTTGATTTGACAAAGCCTGCAATCTGCCTACAGGAAGTAAAAAGCGGAGGAATTCGTTACCTCTGGCGTCAAGACACAACGTCCTCAAATATGGTAGATATTCTTGAACATAACGCTCTCTGCGTGCCAACCCGGCGATGGCCTCTGGTGAAGGTTTCACTGCAAAGCTACGTTTATACAATAGTATAGTGGGTTGATTTTCTACAAACTGGTGATATGCTTGGCAATCTCTCCGTGGTGCACGCAAGCTAGTTTTGTCAATTCTACGGTGGTGGCTTCTTAGTGTAGCAAAATATGCGACACCCACAATGTTCTCTTTCAGCAAGACAGAAGTGACCTGGATGCATGCAAGGGCAGATCTGAACCACCTACCGCTAATGGTGTAAATATTTGCACACATGCACCGTGTTGCTGGCTGTGATTGTGATTTGTGACGTCGCTATGAAGCCAACACGAGGCTTGTTATTGGCATCTTCCCTTGAAAAGGTGGTCATAATCTATCTATAAAATTTGATAGATGATACTTTGCTGTGGCAAGATGCTCTATAGCTACATATTAAGTTTGCATCTATTAGTGTTAGTGACTCAGTTACTGTATATTATTTGGACTCGGTTATAGTGGTAGTAGTACCAACGCAGACCTAGAGGTCTCAAACCTGCACTGATGGTCTCAAACTTTATAATATGGCGAAATCAAATATCACGTGAAATGATTACGGTGTGCAGTGTATGGGGGACTGAATTTCGAGTTAAAGACAGCTACAGGTTTCGCAGGCCAGTAACGAGCCTCGTGCTGGAGGTAGGGCAAGTCCATTTTATAGATAGGTCTGGGGTAGGGGTCGGGTAAAAGCTAGAATGGAGGAGGGCGAGTCAATTTTATAGATAGGACTAGGGTGGGGGTGGGGTTAGGGCTAGACTATACAGTGGCTGGAGTGTCAGCTAGAGCTAGACTGGAGGAGAGAAAATCAATTTCATTGATAGTAAGAGTGGGGTTTAAAAGACTGTGCTGTAATAACCGTGCGTGGCCCGGATTGTAGGCGTGCTGCTGTTGGCCGCCGCCTTCGTCGTGCCCAACCTCACGGCGCTGCTCTGGCCGCACGTGGCCGCCGCGTGGGGCACGTTGTGGCCGCGCCAGAGCCCTGGTCACAACGCACCTGTGCAGGACGAGTCCTACCAGCCGCACACGCCCATAGAGGCGCATCAGCGCGCACCGCTCAGGGAGAAGTTCAGTGTCAACTACGAGGAGGTAGGTGAGGGTGGGTGGGGTTAGGTTAGGGTTTTTTTTCATTTATTCAGGAGCCAGGGGGGGGGGGGGGGAGGGGGTGATGTTAGGATTTGTCCACATACAATAATACTAGAGGGCTGTGGGAAGGGGGGGATGGGGTTTGTCCCATGCAACGATACTAGAGGGCTGTGGGAACTGAGACTAAAAGTGAAAGATAGGGGGATGTGGAATTCTTGGCCCCTTATACTATCCACCTCGATCCCACTAGATGGTCTAAAAGCGAGAAAGGGATGCTACTGATTATTGAGTTGTTTTAACCTGCCAAAGGTTAAATATGGCACCTGGCAATATACCTATTTTTGAAAAAACATGAACACAGAACATACCAATATCTGAAAAATGTGACATAATACACCAATATCTGAAAAAAGATTTGACATAACATACCAATATCTAAGAAAATGTGGTGCCAATATCTGAGAAGAATGTGACATAGATACATAGATATCATAAAAATGTGGAAAAGACACCCAGTTTATGGGCATGTCCGTACTCACTGTTAATGTGAGGACCCCCCCCCCCCTTCCCAAGGGTTTCTAGATGAATACCTACTATGATACTTACTATTGTACTTACTAGATCAATATGCAATACATGCCACTACTTCAGGTGATGCGCATTCGGCAGGAGAACATGAAGCGCTACAGCTACGACTACAACGTGTTCGGCATCGACAGGCGCAGCAACCTGTCGCTCCAGGAGTACAGAGACGTGTACGACGGCAAGTGGTGAGTCCATACATCACCACGACTATCGTAGTACCAAATCTAGCCACCAGGCGGTTAAAACCAATTGCATTCTGGGAATATTTTAGACAAAAAATAATCAGTCGTTATCATTTCCTCCTGTATTTACGTGGTAGTATCACATGGTCTGGTTACGGTCCAAATAATTCTAAGAGTTTAGCAACTATTTTGATGCCCCTTGATATGTACATGTACATCACTTATATATGCCACATGGGGGGGGGGCTGTGTTGGTACTAGGATCGTACACTTTTCCATTAGAAAACAGGTGTATGCGCACAACCTTGCTTCTGATGTTTATCAGTCCTTTTAGGATTGTTTTGGCAAATGTTTTTAATTATCTCTTATTAGTAAAAATTAGACCCTAACAGCCCCTACTAATTTGGTTAGTTATGAAACGTAAAACGAATGTGCTTGAAATGGGCGTATATGAACAGCAATCAAGTAAAATGGTAAAAATTCTATAAAGTAACTAATGTGCCACTTTAGAGAGGTTTTACTGTACTCTAGAATGCAGTTGTCCCGATACATTAACGCTCCATGCCCTCAAAATATAAATACCATGAAATGTGCAAATCGTCAATATTTTTGCACAGATACGCTTAATTGATTATCACATTTAATTAACACACGAATACACAACTTTCAAATATATTTGAAAACTATATGTATGACAAATTATTCTGTGATGACCCACATGGTTTTTATATGCCACCAGATTTTGGCGGCCATTTTTTTGTCAATCAAGCGAATATTGTTAAGGCACCCACAACACATATATTATGAGTGAATTTTAATAAATACTCCTTCATCATGATAATTAAACAACAAAAGAATAAGAAAAAACCCCAACAACATATAAACAAAGGAAAAGCATAAAAAACAACACAAACAAAACAACTCCACTGGACCAAAAATTTTCAGGTTGGAATAACATTCCTCCTGGATGGACGAGATTGGCCGCTGTAAGCCGGTGACATTGCCCCATGTCAGGTGCTGTCTCTTCTCATGTGTCCAATTACATGATACAACATGATGTACAACATGGCACATCGGGGCAGTGTGGGCACCCGATGTCTCTCACGCACTTTCATAATATGCCAGGTTAAAATGGGTTAAAACACCAGTTTATGATAGTAACGTCGCTCGAGTTTGTGACACTGCTATGTTTGCTAGGTTCTTCTTTTTGCACGAGGATGCTCATATATGTCTTAGTTTTGTTATTCTATTTTGTGACATATTGATATAGAAAACATCTCCTCAGAGCAATTCCCAAAGGAGTCATTGTGGAATAAGAGGAAAAAAGGAAGACGACAATTATGCCGAACAGGTGTCATCAAATAAACCACTGTAATCTAACTTCTTTCGCAAAGCGCCCCGAATAAAACCACCACAGTCAAACTGGTCTACATGTGCCACACATGTAGGGCCTACTGCAGCCTCATAGCATAAATAGTGGTAGCGGGTATCTGAACATGACAGTCGCTTCCTGCCCGTTCAGCCTCGGCCCGGCGTGCTCCATCACCCGCTGTCATGTCAAACATGAGCTGTTTTGGGACATTAATGCCTCGTCGATACAGGCTGACGCAGCTTAACCCGGCTGATCGCTCAAAGTCACATTTGCTCTCACCCATGTCCACTGAACAGAGGGATCGATTCCGGTCCAGACTTCTGCTTTTAGACTCTTACAACGCAGAAACATCCACATATAGTTATTTGCTACAGAATACACAAGCATGTTTACCCGGCCTATTATATGCCCCGGGCCTGTATGATCAGCTTCCGGTAGCCATCTTCACATGTTCATAACACACGGTTATTTCCTGCTTATAAGAATAGATGGCGAGCTGATGGATATTTGCTGGCTGTGTGCTTCTTAGTATATATGGTATAAGAACGGAAATGTATATACAGATAAACATACAGAAGATTGACGGAAATGAAAAGTTGATGTCAATTTACTTTTCAAACATTCCGGCGACCAGTAGAAAGGTTTCATAATTCAAATAGTTTCCCCGTACAGCCCTATGGTAAACACATTTCTCACGATTAAGTATACAATGTGAGTGGCCAAACGACATAAACCTTCCTGCAGATGGCGCGCTTTTCTATTTGCATATAATACGGACGACGCCCTAATCTCATAATGGCGCAAAAAACAGCAGGTGCCCGTCACGTGTGACGAGAACGCAAATCGACGATTTTAGATCCTGTTCAAAAGGGCGGCGACGTGCTGGGGATTTAACGGGACGTAAACAGCTGCTTTGACCTAAACGTGGTGCTGAATGAGTTCTGGGGGATGGGGATGGGTGTGGAGGAGGATAGATTTTTGTAAGGCAATGTGGGTTGAGAAGATGAAAAACACATATAGAGAGTTTCCAAATTGGTATTTGGGGAAAGCGGAAAAAGAGGGATGTCGCATCATGTGTGAGCTCCAGTATGTGACAGGGGCCTACCAGAGATTGTTTAACTAATGCTCTTTGGGCCTACGTGGAAAAGGTGCTGCAAATAGTAGGTAAATACTAAAAATAGAAATGTGGGATCTCTGGCTTCTCCATATAACGCCCCTCGGTCTGAAAGGACCTGCACCTACGCCTGTGGCGGAGTGCAGTGTGCCTTTTTATGCCATAATCTTTCTTGCGCATCCCCCACCCCCAACCCTTTTAAGACCTTGCACTGTTTCCATGACGACCGTTGCCGTGAATTGTGCAGCATCAATGCGGCTGATTCGGTGCTTATCTCCATGGAGATACAGGATCACGTGACAGTGACGGATGTCTTTTGTGTGTACACGAAGTTAACGAGACAAATTGTGATGTACGGCTGTGCAGCGACGCCATGTAAATGGAAATTAGGTGGTTCAGATGACTTAACATCAGCTGAATTACGGCACACGTCAGGCTATTGGCACCATTGTCACACTAGATTACATGTCTTATTGCACGGGGCGGGGAGGGGGAGGGGAGGGTAAAAGATCGCACAGTGCTAATCAGTCACATCAGCGTCCCCGGCCCTGACCCTGTACACCTAGTCCAATCAGTGTGGGCATCGGAGCAATAAACAACCGTTTAGTGATGCGGTTGCTTAACGCTCACCCCCAGCTTGCAAAGGGATCGAACCTGCAACCGTCTGTTCTTGAGGACTGGAGGACAACTGACTATATCATCTTGGCCACAGACGGCCACAGACTGTTTGACAAAGCTCGTGACTTGAGCGACAGCTGCAGGGGAACTTGGGTGTTAAAACGACTAGTATCTACTTAGTACTACAGTTTTGAAACATTCATTCGGTATATCTTGTTACCGTATGGAGGGACATTCTCAATGGTGTACTGCTACACCCCGGCGGAGCAACTCTTCTGTGGTTGGCAGCAACACCACCAAATCACTACCACCGGCCGTCTGTGGGGAGAACTCGGCATCTATCACCATGACAACGGCAGGCACTCTATAGCAGCTATCTCCTGAACACCCCAAATCATGGCACGCGCCATGGCCGTTACAGTGACGGAGTGGGCACGCAGCCCGGGCAACAGACAATAGGCACCGGCCTATCGAGAGGCGAGGCGTGTGTAGAACCTGTCTAGTAAGACCACCTTTGGGACAAGGTGGCCTCAATCAAATAGAGAGAGGTGGTCTCTATACAGACGTTCATTTTGGTAGCTTTAAGAATATTAAGGTTTGGGATCGTAAGAAGGGCTTTTATCATAGGGATCGTCTCAATGTGTTTCTTGGGGACAAAAAAGGTGTGTGTGTGTGTGTGTGTGTGGGGCTGCACATTCCCCAATTGTTAGCATTAGACAAGTGGGTTGTAATCATCATAATGCAGATTACATATGGTTAAATTGCATTGTTACTTGCAAGTCCAAAACGGACACTTTTGTGTTGAAAATCTGAATCTCTCTCAAAGTGAGTCTGATAAACTGTTGGATTCGTGAACAGAAGGTTGTGGGTTTGTATCCCGGTTGGGTCTGGAGGCGAGTGTTGAGTAAACTAACCATCAACCGGTAGCACAGCGCTCCAAGTACCTACGTGTAAGATAGGTACAGGCCTATCAGGCGGTGAGTAACAAGCAGACTGCACTAAATATGCTAAGAAGTGCAAGTGAGATAGGAAAATGTATCGAATGCCAAATATACGTATTTATAAATGATTTGGGGTTCACTGTTGATGTAAAGTCGTTTTAGTTCCCATTTCGGAGATCGATGTACACGTTTGAGAAGACTTCCCATTCAGTGAAACCTGTCCATTAGGACCATCACGTGCCGGCGTCAAAGTACATGTAAAAGCGGTGGTTTATAGTCGTGATACAAGTCTCACGACTTCACATTGCCTCTACAGAATGATTGCCTCTTTCGGAACACGCATGGTAAGCTTTGTTAAGGTCAAAATCCTTCAAGTACTGGAGGCCAGGGATACACAAATTCTGAATTTCACCTGCCTTTTGAGCAAGCTGACTTCAAACTTCGAACTGCGCATATGGGCGTGAGATATATGACGATTCCTGCCCAGCCAAACGTTGATTGTCCGGGCACTGGGCGGGGTGTTACATGTCTACCCCTGGATGTTCTACCGCACACACAACACTCTTGGTAGAGTGTCGGTTTATTACCATGGCAACAGCTGCCGCAGGATTAGCGTCCGGTTTATGTCTGCCATAAAAGGGGGTTTCCAACACGACGGACGTTTTATATGGCTGGAAGATTAAGCACCAAGGCTACGGGATGGTCAATTAAATACCTCTTGTATACAGCATGTGATGTAGCAGATAGCTGGTAGCATAGAAATAGTTTGAGGATATCAGGAATCCTTTTACTCACAACAAGCATGTGATTGACATACTCACACGCATATGTAAGTTCTCCAAAGTTTGTTGTTTTCATGATACAGTACATGATTTTTCTTATGCCACATCTTTCTTACGACAACCGCATTCCTATCTTCTTCAATGCTTTCTTTTTACCATCGTTATCACAGATTATAAAACCGTTTATAAGGTTTTCTTACGATGCCTGGCTTGGTGGGTGAGTCACCAGGACAGTCACCAAGACAGTCACCAGGACAGTCACCAGGACAGTCAGTAGCGACGCTCATGACGCTGATGTCAGGGCCGTAATTCAAGATGGCAACCATTTTTACAACACCATTTATTGTTTTTGTTTCTTTTTTCTATAAAGTTTCTATAAAGCTAACCCTAATGAGTGGCAAAGCAAGCTATATATTATACCATTTTGTTCCTCAAGTGATCAGGCCTTATATATAGATGAAATAAATATCTTGTTTCGCCCGTATTGAAATCTAGCTGCTTTGAATTCCATGTGGTAACCTATACATACTTGAATGATAAAAATTGTTATTGATGATTTGGCCTCTAGAACACTTAGAATCACGAAAATTATTTATGTATTTACAAAAACACAAGTCATAAAATATTTCAGTATAGTTTGCGATCAAAAGGTTTAAGTATGTCATGTAATAAACATAAGCTTTTAATGTATGTTATATGTAAAAAGCATATTAAGACAAACATAGCAATTTGGTCATGAACCATGACGTTGACGACCGTTGAAAGTAACTGATCCTAAAAAAAGTGGTCAGACCTTATATTGTAGCCAAGGCATGTTGAACTTATGCCGGCCTTCCCCAATAAAATCAGCTACCACAAGGCCTGCAAAAAGTCCTTTTTCTGTCCCTATTATGAAGTCTGCATTGTCGCGTGTTTTGCAGGCCGGTGATCGTCACTGACGTGGTGCCCACCTGGCGAGCCTTCAACTGGACACGCGAGTTCTTCCTCGAGAAGTACGGCGACGAGCGAGTGACCATGAAGGCCTTCGATGTAAGTATGGCGTGTGAGATGGAAAAGCAGGGGTGTGAGTATGGGAAGTGGGACGTAAAGACTGGACGTGTTATGTAGGGATGGGGACTATGGGCGTGAATACATGAGTTGAGATGGAGACAGCGGGAAGGGCCACATAGGTACGCGTGGATTGCGGGGAGTGGTGCTCAAAAGGGTGGTCATGGCTCGTTTGTACTATATTTGTTTCCATTCCAAGAGTTTTTCAGCCCCAGGCAGAAGAAAAACTGCAAAGAATGAAAATGAAATGAAGATACAAAAGAAATATATTGGACTACTTTTAATAATCACTGATCAAATGGCTACGCTCGAAATAATCCTGAACACAAGGAACACTTGTGTGAAGAAAAACAAAACAATGAGAAGAATAGATAAATGGACGAACATGACGTGGGCATACTTTTGATTTTTTTTCTGGCTGATGCATAAACCATCATGAAATATGCAAAACAAGGGACACAATTAGAGAATAGAAGAAAATTAATGAAGTGCAACAAATCACCAGTCATGTGCATTTACAGTTTTGTTTAGTTCATTATGCCTGTTGTACATCTATTGTAGAGTCTGCATATTTATATTTGCTGTTGATTTTCATGTTTTCTAGGAATCATATAACACCTTTCTTGTGTCGTATCAGATAAGATTCACCCACTCCAGTCTAGCCTTTGTCATGGAAAATAAAACAACAATGAAATGTGAAAATTGCAGACACAATTTTCAAAAGCTTATTTTCATACGAGACGCATGCAATATCATGATTCCTGGAAATGGTGTTGGTGTAGTGATAAATGTTTGTATCGATGTATCTCGCACCTCCCCCTTCCCACCCAGCCACCCACCACATCCCTCCGTTTCACCTTACCCGTCATCCTCTGATGTCACTCACTTTTCTACCTCTGCTGCCGTTTCCAGAGAGTTCTAGACTCGGCCATCGCTGGGATCCTGCCTGTGATGTTCCCACACTTTCACCTTGACATTGATCCCACAAAGGTGACTACTGCATGCGAAATCATCATAAATAGTTCTAACTTATTCTAGTTAATAATGATTCTTTTTACCCCTGAATTAGATGCTGCGATGAGACATCTGCTTCTTATCATCCCATGATCCTGATGGTCTGACATTACTGTCTGTTAATCCCACTGTGCCGGCTTTAATCATCGGGAATGAATGGCACTAGCATAAGTCTTTTTTAAACATTAAATAGCCTAAACGTTTGTTTCTAATACTATCCTTGTCCTGTTAACAATAGAATATTATATTGATTCCTCATGTCCTTTATAGATTAGATTTACATTACATTTTCTCCCTTAACAACATTATGTTTTTTTCTGGTCCTCGTATGACCTTACATTATTATCTGCATTTTTTAAACCCAGAAGCATGTGTTTCACCCCATCAAATGCTATCATATTTTCACATCTAATAAAATCACGTATTTTTACGTACCTTTGGTGCGGAAGACCCAACCTTTACAACATGTAAACCCACATGCCTACGCACATACTTATTAGTTTCTTTTTTTAAATAGTCCTCTATTTTCTGAGAACAAGTGTTAATATGGTCAAGATTCGAAAACAATAACCGCATTCTTGATTTTCAGCTGAGGTGAAGCACGACAATGCCACATTGCATTTACTAATGGCACACTAATTCGGCCATGATAAACCTACTTAACACGTGGTTTTCGATCTTGTCACAAGGGAATGCTGAGTTTTAAACACTCCAATCAACTCACTATCCTGCCCTATATGATGCGACTACTTACCTAACCTAAATGTTTCTTGCATAATAGCTGACTAAGTCCGAATTTTGAGCGTTACCTCTCCACACTTGATATGTCACCGGCCACCCTTTTTGGTACTCTGCTTTCAACGTAGTGCACATGGTACTTCACACACAGAACAAGTACACTGGGTGGAGGACACGGTCAAATTCAGGGTTTCATCAATTTGGTGTGGTGGTGTTGGCAAAAATGAAGTCTGAAGTAAGAGTTTCATCCATAGATTTTTTTTTATTAAGTGACTCACCTCATTAATGCTGCATCATCTGCTAGCGAGGAACACGTGATACTGTTTGGCGGCAACCGTCGGTTACCGAGGCACAACTCGGCCATATCCTGATCCAACCCACTATAATGGCCTGGATGTTTTTTTACCCAAATCACCACCAAATATTCATCCACCGATGTATTCATACGCCAACATGCAACCCACTCGATGAAAAAATGCATTGCTATTAAACATCACCTACAGTCGGTTGAACATCGAACCCACTGCATATTATTTTAAATAGCAATGCATTGTTTGTAATGGTCAGATATAACATGAGTAATATATGCAGGAACAAATTTTCTGATGAATATTTGTTCATATATAAACATCACTGTCTTATATATACTCCTGTTACAGCCCATCTTAACAAAGAATGCATTACTCTTGACTGTGATATACAGTGGGTTGGAAGAGGAGTATATATATACTCATGTTGTAGTCCACCACATATCATGTTTGATAGTAATGCATTCTTTGTCGTGGTGGGCTACAACAGAAGTGTATATAAGTAACTGACCTGTTCCAATACAATGATTAATTTTCAACTGGGGAGAAATCCCCTGTTAGGTCAGATTCTTGAGAGGGCTCCATATTTTGATGGGGCTATAGATAAGATTGGGGCCTGGTGACCATGGCGTACTTAGTAAAGGTTTAGATTTTTTTTGCAGTGGGTTGGATGTTCTGGTGGACTGAACCTGCAACTCACTAGATGAAATAATGTATTGATATTAAACGTGATCTATGGTGGGCTGAACACCCAACCCACTGTATATAAAGTTAAATAGCAATGCATTATTTCATTGAGTGGGTTGATACTTCAACCCACCAGAATTAGACCAATACATTTCTATGTGTGCGTGAAGGTTGAAAAAAGGATTTTTTTTCAGTGGGTTGGATGTTCTGGTGGACTGAACATGCAACCCACTAGATGAAACAGTGTATTGCTATTAAACATGATATATAGTGGGTTGAATATCCAACCCACTGTATATAATGTTAAATAGCATTACATAATGCATTGCTATTTAAGTTGTAAAAAGGTGCATGATTTCCTGGTGAAGTGAATTTTCATTAATACATAACGTATTCATTGTATTAATTGCATTCACAAAAATCAAGTTCACCAACTAAGCATGCACGCTTTTTTACAACTTTCATGCACAGATATTTAATAGTGTAATTCGGGTGGGTTGAACATCCAACCTACTGGATGAAATAATTCATAACATCCATACAGTTGGTTGATGTTATAACCATGTAACATACCAACCCATTATAGATCATATTTAATACCAATACATTATTTCAACCCACCAGAACATCCAACCCACTTTTCGTCAACATTATAAACATCCTTGACTATTGTGGTCAGTATCACCAGAAACATTGCTAGCCCCAAAAATATAGCGCCCCACTAAAAATTTTAATGGCATTTTTATTTAAGTGGACCCCACCAGAACATGGACCAGGTCAAAAAATTATAAATTACTAAGTACCCTGTTATCCATGTTTTTATAGCCCCAAAGAATGCATTACTATTTTTAAATATATGGTGGGCTACAACATAGTATTGGACCATATATACTGTTGTTGTTTCACAAATATATACTATCAACTTGTAACTCATTCCTATTGGAAAGGCGGTATCCCACAAACACAAAGAATGCATTACTATCAAACATGATATGTGGTGGGCTACAACATGAGTATATATATACTCCTCTTCCAACCCACTGGATATAACGTTCAATAGTAATGCATTCTTTGTTGTGGTGGGTTACAACACGATCACAATATACAAGAGAGCAATCATGTTTTATTTGGGAAAAGTGTATAATACCCAATGCATGGGAATTTTTTGGGACTATTTTTTTGGGACCACTAGTTTTGGGATATGGCCCAAAACCCATTCACAGGCAGATCCACGCGGCCGATGTGGACATTTTTTTTAATACTTTGACCATGTCGCGAATCAGGGCACGTGCAGTACGCGCGTCAAAGCGCCCCTGCCGCGCTGCTTCCCGGAAATGGTAGCACTGCACATGTTCCATAACAATTATCCATAGTTGACACATCATGACAAGGGAATTGCATTTTTCTTTGAGGATTTTAAAGCCGTGCATGTATACGTATACAGTAATTTTCTAGTTTTCACCTTGAAAAGCTTCCATAGTATTTCAATAGTTAAATGCAATAACATGTTTGGTTATCATCCTAACTCATTGGTTCAAAATTTTGTTCTTTGGATAAATATTTGTCTCTAATATAATACTTGCCACCTATTTTCAATGAAAGATTTATGCTAGAAACTCAGGCAACTGACCTGCGGATCTGGTTAAATAGTTCAAAAAGGTGAAGGGCGTGTGTGCGTTAAAGCTTTTATGCAACACAGCATCGCCCACTTTTCCTAAGGCTATATTAAGGGTGTAATAACTCAACACAAACGTCAACATCCACCTAGAAACCACTAGCCTCCAAGACGGTCAGTCTCATTTCCGAAACAGCACTCCGTCTCACCAGAACTTCAAAGGAATTTCAACGGCCTCTTTCCGCGAGATGGGCTAGTGTCCATTTTGAACCTGGAGTGACCCAGCTGTGGAGTGAATGTGCACGTTGTGATTGGTGTAAAGGAATGAAGTGAGGCCCCCTCTGCTGGTCCCAATGCGTTGTTGCTATGGACCCTTTTGCCGTCCCCATGACCTAAATCGATCTAAATCGTCTCACGTGTGCAGAACAAGTTATAAAACACTTAAAATGCAGCGTTTGGCGTATAGAAATTCACGGATGGAGCCATATTGCAGCTGCCATACGATAATTAATCGCGCTGGATTCTACAAGGCAGCTGTGTGAAATCAGTCAAAACGTTTGACGTTCGTGTTTCAGGAGCGGGAATCTGCTGAGAGTGTGGGGCTGGCGCTGCCACTCCGCCTCTTCTACAAGAACACGGACAAGGTGAGTGTGTCACCCTCAGATTGGTGGTACGTGTGCGTGTGTTTCCTCTTGCACTGTGCATTGATTAGATATAAAGTGGGACAATTCAGCGACCACGCCACCACCATAGGCAGACTTTCTTTTTCCTTTTTGTTGGGGGAGGGGCTGAAGGTTAGTCATTTCCCACGAATAATTTCATTTTCATGGGATCTTTTGCCATCTCTATGAGCCGTTGAACGTACAAAACGCATGATATCTTGTGAGAGCGTCCGCCCCCCCCCCCACACACAAAAACAAACAAACAAAAAACAAAACAAACAAAACACCGGGATCTGCCAGGCTATCTCCATACGTTCAAAGATTGTAAGTGCTGCCGAAAATGTATATAATTATCCAATGACATCATCCATATTTACACAGCATTTTACATTATAAATAAAATATCTGAATCTGAATTCTATACTTCCTGAATTCATTCTCAAATAGCTTCAAATCAAATCATACAGACATATACATTACATATACGTTGTTTCCTGCCAGCCTTTATCCTGTGTTCTGTTGCGGCAGGCGTTCCCCCCAACTCGTGGACGTACGTGGAAGACGAGCTGTTCATCCCCATGCGCCCAGAACTGCGGGCCGACATCGGCGTCTGCGTGAGTACTCCGTGTTTCAACTGACATGATTAATCTGAGACCTGCAGGCTCGTAGCAAGCGGTGGGGCCAGTGGGGCACGTGTCCCCTCACTTTTATTTTGCCAGATTTTGGTCTGAAATAGAGAAAAATTCAAAAAGTGCCCCCTCACTTTTTTGACCCCCCCCCAAAAAAAAACAAAAAAAAACAAACAGAAAAACAAAAACAAAAACACACACACAATATATTTATTTGGCTTGAAAATGCACCAGAATTGCTCTGAGTATCCAATTTTCAAAATTTTCCCAGGGGAACCCCTCCCTCCCCCGGACCCCACTCGAATGTGGTGGAATTGACACAAAAAACGCTCACACCATCATTTTTACTGCAAAAACTAAAATTTTCCGGGGGAGCATGCCCCCCGGACCCCATTGGTTTGGCTTCACCGCGGTTCAGCTCGCATCAATACGTTTCTGTGCCCCTTCACTTCTCTAACCTTTGCGACAGGCCTGAATTGTGACTATCAATTCACGAATGGCTTCATATCGGACCAGCAGATCTATAGGGCTACCTGGTAAAGGTGTTTTGCAATGAGCTGAATGAATAGGCCTCTGCTTCGTTTCACGGTAGAATTAGAGCATTAACGCATACGCAAAATTAAAACCAACACATCAATATCATAAAATATAAGCTTGCTTTTGTTCGCGAATATTATAAAACTAATGGGTATTAGGTGTTAGTTTTTTGAAACTGAAAAATCAGTAAAATTCCGGGCCAAAATATAATTCCGATATTATAATTAACTCTGTTACCTATAGATATTTATAAATCAAAATGAAATGCAAGTGTTCACATGGAAATTGTGATATAAGCATACAGCCTTTCTACTTCATGTGAAATGAAAAAGAAAATAACATATAATAAATGCGATTTAAACATTAAGGGGACTGTGAACTCTTTTCTTAGGATTTTATTAAACTTTGATTTTCTCACTCATTATTGCTTCAATTCTTACAAATTACACCTTATTTTGTAGATAATTATCTAATCTAATGACACAAGATGTTTTGAATTGTATAGATTGATGAAAAAAAATTTATAAAGAAATTAATGAAAAATGACAATATGCATTACAACTGATAGTACAACATGGAAATGAAAAATCACTATTCAGTTACAAAATTTGTATATTTATCTAGAAAACATTGCCTCCCAATTTATCATTTAAAATGCATTTTAAGTTTTGAAACCACCTATTTTCCGAATTTTCTTGCAAATCAATACAAAAATGTTCATAATTCATATTTTAAACACCAAAAAGGTTGTTCAGAATGCATCGCATGATATACGTATGGTTTATAAAAAGAAAAATTCATCCACTATGCAAACTTAGTTTTGAGAAAATGGGCTTTAAACATGGCCTATCAATATACATTGATAAAGTTGCTGTTTATAAAATGTATCATATAAGAAAAACTATTGATGATAAAAGGTTCATTTTAATAAGATGTTGTTCTTTATCATTTATAGCATACAAAACAGCTTGGTCTTTTCAAAATTCGGTTTAAATGGAAAACTATTGAAGATAAAAGGTTCATTTCAAAACATGTTGTTCTTCATAGTTTAAAGTATAATGAATAGAAAAAAACTGAAAATAGAATATTTTTCCCTTAAAGAGTTCACAGTACCCTTAAGCCCAATACTAGAAGTCTCTTTATTTAAGTAATTTACGAAAGCGTGGTGTTTAACCTGTAGTTATTACTACACCGTGACCCATTCCCAAGACATGTCAATATAGTCCATCCCGAGAGATGGCTCCGCAAAAAGATGAGATAAGTTTGCTCAACACCTGAAATGTAAGTCAATGCTTTGCGCGTCACGAACGTATTTATTTATGCCAAATTACAGAAACACGTTTAAATATTACATATTGATATACGTATTATACTGATTATAAACTTGTAAATTTTTCATTAACTGTACAAATGTATTTTGCAATTATTTTATTTAAATTAGGTTGCAATGTAAAGCCTGGATATATATTTACTGACAATTAAACAAAACCAAAATTTTAGTCACAACGCAAACAGCGAAGCAGTCACATCCTTGCGGAACCGTTATATTCAATAATAAGGGACCGCTCAGTATTTATGACAGGATGGGGTAGGAGGATTTTAGAGCGGGCCATGAACTTCTGTCACAATGTTTGGAGTGTGGGGTTGGGGTTGGGGTTGGGGGTAAGGGGGGGGGGGCTATCAATTTTCCCCCTGACAATTTACCCATATGTTTTAAAGATTCCGTACTAAAATTTACTGTTTTTATATTATGGATATCCATCAAGTAGGATGAGGGTTAACTGATAATGATTGCGTTAAGTGTTAGGAGGAGGTTATCAATTTTTTATCGCATGAAACTGAGGGGGTGGGGTTACCATTTTTTTCACAGGGGGAGGGGGGATTATTAAGTTCTACACCGCATTTTTGAAAATCCTTCTACCCCACCCTGGCATAGATACCGAATGGTCCCTAAGAGAGAAATTTCGAAATACAATACTCAATTGCTATATTACATCTTGCCACAGCAAGGTATCATCTATCAAATATTATAGATAGATGTGTACTGGCCAGAACCCCGAATTGGGGAAGATGTAATATTACAACGGAGTGCATGCTCGGACCTTTACAAAAGTTATCACAATTTGGTTATTGATGCTCACTTGATAATGCAGTGACAGAAATTCTTCAACGTGCGTACTGCGTCTGTGACTTTACGGGGTATAGTAGTCTGCGTACTTGCTTCTCACTTGGGGGAGTTTGAAGTCAGCTTGCCCGAGTGGCAGGTGATATAGCACGAATTTGTCTATTTCTAAATCTGTGACTAACAATTGCTCACAGGGTAGTATTCCTGTGTGATCATGGTTGGTTTCCGGTAACGGAGAATCGAAAGTAGGAGATTTTTTACAAAAGTATTATATTGTATGCACTTAAAGCAACATTTGCTAGTATACATATAGGCCCCTGACTTAATATCTGTGAAAGTTTCATAAAGACTGGGCATATTAGTTTCCCATAAACAAAAATAAAACACCCGACTTTTTAAGCGCCTCAATTATATATACCAACAATGGGGCCGTGAAATGAGATTTCTTTTTATAACTATAGCTTTCCATCAGATAGTACCACTGGTTTCTTGCAGTACACTCATAAAAGTTCATTCAAATAAAACATCCAATACTTTTGAGATTATACCCCCAATTCTGATTCTCTCGACTACCTGAAAATAACACAACCCATCTTTTCCATCATTATCCCTGCCACAATTGTCCTAAAGTCCCCACCTCTAGCAATACTGTAGCGTGTGCCTCACTGTAATGCAATGACTAGCGTGTGTTTCACCACTATAATTGTTGCAGGAGTACCTGCGCGAGGACTACTACAGCCTGTTCCCCGAGGACGTGCGGCCGTGGAACGCCATGCTGCTGTGGGGCACGGCCTTCTCCCGCTCCACGCTCCACATGGACCCCTACAACTGGACGGGCACCAACGCCGTGCTGCAGGGGCTCAAGCGCTGGCGGGTACGTGCTGGGGACAGGGGCGTTATTGGGGGGGGGGGGGTGGGCATAGGGGTTCATGGGGGGGCACTGACATGTTTTGGGTGCTTATTTAAAATGCCGACATGCATGTGGTGCACGAGGGGTGAGATGTGAAAGGTGGGGGGGGGCTGGTTGTCTGGGACTGGGTACTTATGCATTAATTGAGGGTCTTAAACAGTGCATGGTGGTGTGTGCAGATAGTATGGGGATGGGTGGTGTGTGTTTGTGTGTGGTGGAGGGGTACAGTAGGGTACATTGTGGTTAGGCCGCAATAGGAGGGGCCCCAGGGGCGGCCCAATGCTGATGGGCCTAAGACTAGAGTGGACACAGCCGGGTGTGGGTCCAGGTTAGTGCTGTTTGTCTCTACTGCCATACAGTGAGGGAGATCATATGGCCGGTGGGAGGATTGCGCAGGAGGCGGACTCAGGGCTGGCTATTTTACATAGTTGCCGGCCCTGCTGTCCGTCAGCAAGTTTTCACAAGTTTCTTATCAAAGCAAACTACCGTTGTTATGAGGCCGCCCAATGCTGGCTAGTACATGGGGGAGGTTTGTGGGTGTTTGCGATGACTCTTGATGATAACTATACATAACTTAAAAAGGCTCAAATACCCGAGCCGAAAGTGCAGATGTATAATATAAAAAAAAAAAAAAAAAAAAAGAAAAAAAAATCTGTTCTCATTTTTAGATGTACCCGCCTGGCCAAGACCACTTCCTGAGTGTGCTTCCTGGAGCCAGGTCTGGATTCCCCCTGGACACCACCAAGTACAACAGTCCCATAGGTCAGTATGTGCCGTGTTTGATGACTGGGCTTGATGCTTCCCTGGTGACACCATTGTTAGTATATAGAGGAATGTTTAATGCCATGTGCCAGTGACACGGTTTAGTAACCATAGTATAGCCAAGTTCTCCTGAAGGCAAGGTCAATATGTTGCTGCTATTGATAGACAGTCCATTGCTTCACTCTTTGTGGTTATTTTTTAAATGAGAATATTTAAAAAAAAATTAAGAATGAAAAACAATTTCAAAATTTTTGAACAAAAATACGTGTAAATAGTTAAAATCGGTTTAAATGGCATCACCTATTCAAGATAGCTCATGGTCCCGGTGTTCATAGTTTTAAGATATTTTGTATAAAATGGCATTTGAAATGTTACAACGATAAGTTTTTATTCTGCATTTTCCATTTCAATATCATTTAACACTTTTCGTACAAAAATGATTTGATGAGCAACTTATCAAAATTTGCGATGTGCAATGTTGTTGATTTTGCTGTCCTGCATGTCGACCATAAGCATTCCTCACTCTCGCCCAATCTGATTCAGATGCCTTCGAGCCCGACTTTAAGAAATACCCTGAGTTTGCAAAAGCCACGGCCATAGAGTTCGACCAGCAGCCGGGGGAGCTGCTACTCATCCCCACAGGCTGGTTCCACCAGGTGGGTCACAGTGTATGTGCGTGTGCGTGCGTGTATGCGTGTGAGTGTATGTGTTTATGCGTGCATGTGCGTAAGTGTGTTCATTGCCTTCATTATTAGCACACTGGAATCTACACTGCGCAATGGCTGCAGTCTTTCAATATCTACCCGTGAGACTAATGGCACACTTTACAAAAGTTGACTCTGACAGCGTCAACATCAACGGGAAAAATAATGAGCAGCCCATCACAAGCTTTCAAAATGTATTTTTAGATATAATTAAGCCCCATTTATGATGATTGACAGCTGAAGCAAAATTGTGCTGATGATGTGATTGGTTAACGTCGTGAATAAGCTTTTCCACATGAAACAGGCTTTGTATGTGGGGCTATTTTCAATAAATTTGTGAGCTGCAAAATACGTCCAACACAGATGAGGACAATGGGCCTTTTCATGCTGCTTTTTTATACCCATTGTGTGCGTGTGCATGCTTATTGCGCATGGTTTTTGGGCGCATGTGTATTCTTAAACTGCGAGTGTGTTTGTGAATGTTT
Source organism: Streblospio benedicti (assembly GCA_019095985.1). NCBI lineage: Eukaryota > Metazoa > Annelida > Polychaeta > Spionida > Spionidae > Streblospio > Streblospio benedicti. The sequence goes on along the minus strand of CM032667.1, from coordinate 13,979,429 downwards.
GTGTGTGACTTTGTGTTTCCGTGAATGAGTGAATGCTTGACTGATCATACACTAAATAAAACAGAATCAAGTCAATGTTTTTTTCCTCTTCAAAATTTAAACTTATAATAATGTATTTATATCATATGCTGGTGTGAGACCACCCCTCCAAAGAGACCACCTCTACAATAAGACCATTGCTATCCACCACAGGCGTATAACGTGGAGGAGACCATTGCTGTCAGCTCCCAGGTGATGAACCGCAACAACTTCCGCATCGTGATGGAAGAGATCCTGCTCGCCAATCCCATAAAGAGGACTGACCTGCCTCCAGATGTAGACTCCTACCCTCCAGAAAAGCAGGTGATGACCTAGGATTTGTTTTAGGTCCGGTTATGAAGGATTCTGGGTCTGTGTTTGCTTGCTTTTTTATTCACACTGACAAAACCCAACATGAATAACTGTATACTGAGATTATCAGAGGCATATTCAACTTTTTATTTTTATAAAAATAGGGCTGAGGATTCCTCTAGCATTGGGGGTTGTTGTTGAGAATTGCAACTCTATTATTAGATATATGTTATGTTGAAGCGGTGACATTATAAGCCCACTGGACTGGGCCATAATATGATATGTATTTAAATGTATGAATTGTATGATGGTAATGTCACGATGATAAAACTGATAAACCCATATCACTATGAATACAACGTATTATGATGTATGTGTGTGTTTCACCCAGGTGCAAGCCTTGATGGACGTGCTTCCTCCGCACATCATCGAGCGCGGCCGGGCGGTGACCAAGGATGTGCTGGAGCAAATCCGTTACGTGGGCAAACCAAAACGGCAGCTGTATGGCGACGTGCCGCCCCCCAAGTAACGCCCTACACATACAACAGGCCTTGCAAGTAACGTCCCTTGGTGGGAAATGTATCCGAATGTTGGCCTAAATTGGTTGAATAATTTCTATTGTTACAGGTATAGCAGTAAGCAAGTGGTTTTAACATTCCAGCAACACTAATTTGCGTTCTCACGACTCTACGCTTTTTTTGCTTTGTGACATTGAGAACCACTTTTATGCAAGGAGTAGAGATTTTAGCAGTTTGGTTTAAAAAAAAAAAGATATCCATGATATCTATAAAGTTAAATAATGCAATACCATGGTGTTACGTTTGAGTATGAATGAGGTTTGGTAGATGGCTTCTGTCTATTTTCCCGTGAAAAGGTATTTTCTCTTGTGATAGAAAAAGGAATTCCAAATAGAAGCTAAATTAAAAAAAATGTGATGTGAACTGTTTGTGTGTAAAATTATGTTTCATTGCAAAACAAGCTTTATGAAATATGTTTAATTATACATGTGTATTCTTTGCTGACTTCTATTCGAATATTTGCCTATTGTATTATTGCTTTACATATCAACTAATAGCGTGAATACTATTTTGCGACTTGCAACAAGCAATGTTTGTGACATAATGTGTGAATGAGTAATTGAAATGTGCTCTAGTCATTGAATCTGTTCTAGTCATAAAAGACCAAGTCAGTTATTGTGAGCATTTTTATCACTTATGAACTATCATGTTCACCGTCCGAAACTGGTCATTACAAGCCACGAAAATAACGGCCATTACCATCAACAAAGATGGCCATTTTCCTGGCCGCTTCAAATGTTTTATTTCTGTCTCTACTATGGTGTGTTTGACATGATTCATTCTAGGGGATATGTTGAAATCAATGGTCCACCCTGGTGAAACATAATGGTCAGATTATCTATGTAGTGTGGGTGACATTAGCTGATCAATGATTAGCTGATCGTAATGGGCTTATTTTGGTTTGTTAATGGCCGGTTTAGAGGGGTGAGGTCTATCGCCTTATATTATCGTAACTCAAGTGGTAGTGAAATTTATGTTGACTCTTCATAGAGCAGGTGTGCATTAATTTATTTCTTGGATACTGTTTTGTTAATTTTTTGTTATGAATAATGTACATTCCCTCTTAATCAGGATGACATTTAGATCCTCAGTTGCAAATACCCAGGGCTTTGACCAATATCCTATACACTGTATAATCAATATCTTACCAAATGTACATAATTTGATGTTCTCACATTCCAGTTATGATCTGATTGAGGAATTATTTCCAAATGTCTTACAATGAACATAAACAGCATGTGTGTGTGAAATAATCATTATGGAAAAGTCATTCTACTTTTCAAAACCTGCAATCACTATAAGTTTCATAAAGATCACCAATGTACAGTAGTACATTTTTACTTAGCTCTATAGTAAATATCTATTTTTAATAATGTTATATATAAGGCACATATATTGTATGTATTGCAACACGCAGATAATGTATGTGCGGAAGAAATTTGCTATGGAGGTAAATAGGAAAATATGGAAAATACTTGTGTCATCTTTATTAAACTCTTCTAGTTTTTATTGCAATATTTGGAAAGTGCACAGACATCTATCAACATGCATGCAATATTTTAAATATTGAATATGTACACAAATTCTATAATCGCCAAGATTCTTACATGTGTATTGCTCAAACTTCTGTGATCTCCAAGGTGTGATTTCCAATATACCAATAAAGTAAATTTGAAAATGTTTTTTTTTTTGAAAAAAAAAAAAAAAAATAAAAATAAAAATATAATCATTACATTTTAGCTGGTAGAAAAATTTTAGGGGAGTTACATTTTAATATGATACCGTTATAGCAAGATTTTCAGGTGCTCACCCACAATAACTTATTTGTAAGAAACCAAAACCTTGGTAACATACTCAGGCATGATCCGCAAAGAAACAGCACAAAAATATCTAACAAATTGTGCATGATTTGACAAAATGAAATATAAATGCTGACACACAGGCCATGCTTTTCATATACAACATCAAAAAGCAATAATAAGCACGATCCTTCATCTCGAGAAGGGCAAATATATAAAAAATGATGAGCATGATTAGTCTTAAAGCAAACACATAATTAATTTGTATCATAGCAAGTCACATAATGATTTATATCCAATGCTGAGAGACAGCATAAGAAAAAATTCCTAAAATTAGGAAAAATGCACATTTTTAAAATCCAATAAATGTCGGGACTCCACTATTATATAAAAAATTCCACCTATCAAACATGCAAAAAAATATACTACCTTGTAGTACTAATGTGAAATACCAATAAAAATAGTAGTTCTAAAATTGTCATACTTCAACATGGAATTCGGAAGACGTTTATCAATGGCACAGATGCCATTGCCTTGACAGTTGCTGGCGCATCTTACGGCTTTTGTATCGTCATGGAGATGCGGTGCTGCTCACTCTTCTTCACCATCACGCCCAGACCGCGACTGCAGCAAGACAAGAGACAAAGGCTGAGGTCAATATCAGGGTCACTGCTAAAACGGAGAAATGTTAGTCTCATAGTTTTGAAATTCGTGGATTTTTACCAACAGGAAACTTGTGGCTTCCACCGTCACAGCCGGTCTATAGCAATCTTCAAAAAAATTTTCAATATTTAATGGGATGTGTAAAAGAATGTCAAGGTAACCCGTACAATAGTGCAAGTATTCATGGACTGGATATCGGTCATACAAACAAGTACCATAGAATGCTGTTTAATAGCCTTTGATGATATGGATATGGAGGTTTACGGGCAATAATTCAGAGCCACTATTTATTTTTGCCAACATAAATATAAAAGCCATAATAATTGAAGTAATATGACCCTATATCAATATAGATGATAGCTAGAAAATGCAGAAGATACATGTAGGTTGCTTTGTGACGGGCGCCTGGTACAACATAACATTGTAAATCATATGCTTGTGTTGTGGAAATGTTGGGACTGGTTTATTATTATATGTGTGTTTTACCCTAACAGACTGTCTGATGAATTTATATACATGTATACAGGTGAGTCAGGCGTCTTTTTGAATAACCCTTGAAAACTTAGCAAGCCATGGGCAATTAATCAGCATTCTATCGTATACATTTTCGTTTCGATTCATAGCCGTGCTGACATGACACTGACCTTACACATGCCTCCTCTATCTCATAGAAGATGGCTTCGGCGCTGAAGGGCGCTGCCTCGGAGCGGGTCACAGCTGGGCGCCAGTCTGCAGGCCCCACAGCCAGTGCCGGCGCCGGCCCAACAGGTGGTCTGCAGCAGGCGACACAGGACATGCTGTTCTTAAACTTGTTCTTAAAATCTTGTTATTTTAATATTAGAGCATCAATCGCACTGTTCGGCCAGATGCATGTACAGTGAATGTCTTCAACAAAGGAAGGGTAAACAAATGAAAAACTGAATACCGGAAACTTTTCTTATGCATTAGCTTATAATAATGTAAGTAAATAATGTAGTAAACAAGGGAAACCCTCTATAGAGGAATGATTTGTGACTGCAAATCGGTTCAGTTGTTGAGGACATTTACTGTACACAATCCGTGAGTTTACGTATAATGTGAACTCACCGTTATAGAGGTCACTAAATTTAACTTCATATGTAAAATTCACGCGTTATGTGTATGGCCCCATTTTTGCGATTGTTGCTCTACGTGTTTCAATGGACAACATACAAAACCTCCTCCGCTGAGAAGAATTTTAGGAGATTATATATGCAACTATCCATGCATATCAGGACCGTAGCTGCATAATATGAGGCAAGAGAGGCCACTGCCTTCTATGTTTTTTTTGTTTTTTTTTTGTTTTTTTTTTGTTTTTTTTTTGGGGGGGGGATTGTTTTTAGGTAAAAATCTGAATGAAACTTTAACATATTTGTTTTATAAGGTTACTTTTCTGTCTGAAATCCCCTCATTCTGATTCTCTATATTATCAGAAAACAACAATAAATAACAAGTGGTTTTTACAACACAATCACACACAATCTTGTGCTCAGAGGTTTCAAAAGTAAGTAATTATCCATAAAAAAGTAAACTTATTGTAAAATTTTAATTTTCTTGTCATAGCTGAATTTTGAGCTCATTTTTAGATTAGTGCTTCATTTTGATATTTCAAGATTGTTCCCTGCAGGGAAGCTTTTTTGGGAATATACCCTATAATATTTCCTGTTTTCCCGAGTCCCTGGTGCCTTGATTAGGCCTATGTCACATGTGAGAGTTTTCACATCCGTCTCCCTGTTAAGGCTTCAATAGTTATTCTTCAGCAGGACTAGTAACTCTATAAAGGTACTACTCCTCTCCAAAGGTTACTCATCCTGACAAGTTGCCAAACGTGATTTAGCTCACCAGCGACTCGTATGCATAACGAGTGAATTGAATTCAGCACTAGTCCTCCCCAATTTCTACTATTCTGGGAGACTAGCGGACTAGTGACTAAATGGCGCATTTACATGCCCGGTTTCATGTGACAAACCTGTAGAATGTGACTTTCCCATGGTGACTCATGTCAGAGCCGAACTCCTCCTCCTCTTCTGTCCATCTCAAGCCCAGGGTCAGGTCAATCACCTGAAACATCAAAGAATCTACTGTGAGAATGGTTCCCTCAACAAGCTCTCTACCTCACACTGAAATAAAATGAGAAAAGTTGCCACATGACTGCTAAAATTATACACAATTCGGCCACTTTACATGGATTGTTGTACAAAGAACGGTATTTGCCTTTGTTGTGTGGAAGACTCTGCACAAGTTAATTATATTGTTTGATAAAGAGCCTTGGTTTTGAATGTTTCAAAATATTCCACAATAAAAAAACAACAACTAATGCACGGAAATAATCCAAACCTGTCATGATGATAATGTGTGTGTGAGAGGCAGGGGGCAACGCGTGCCGGTTGTCAGATCAGAATGGCTTGTAAGGGAGTTTGTGTGAGTGCAGAGATGTGAACCCATCAGTGTTGAAAATCTTAATCACAGCCATGAAAAATCTTAATTTTCAAGCAAATATCTTAATAAAAATCTTCATAAAAAAATATAAAAAAATCTTAATAGAATCTTAATGTTTTTCTACTTTATATAATAAACAATAATAAGGGAAATACTAGTATATTTACTAGTATTGTAAACTACTCTGGGGTGAAATGAAAAAAAGATAATTGGAAAAATCTAGATAGGACGGAAATCAATAAAAAAAGATCATCAATATCCAACAAGAATTGATAAAGTAATTAATATTTATATTAAACAAGCATTTGCTATTTACCCCTCTGTCACAAGCTTCATCATATAAGTCCATCAAAATTGACCAAATAGTCAAAATTGAGCATGCTGACGTCTGATTTGCCCGAGCGGCGAGGGTAAATCAGACGTCAGCATGCTCAATTTTAACATGAATCGAAAGTGGTCAATCACCATTCTATCATGACTAAAATCCATTTTATTTTTAAAATAAATCATATTATAACATTCTCATTGCAAGTCAATTTGCCAAAAGCCACGGAGACCACTACTACGGCGCTTAGTCTAAACTTTTGCTCTCCACTACACAGGACACGCCTTGCGACGTCAGCGGCTGTATTGATAATGTGACGAGTTTAGACTACCGCCGTAGTAGTGGTCTCCCGCGCTTCTGGAGCGTTCATTCCATGGAATTTAGCACGCTGATTGACCAATCAGCGTGGGTTATTGGCGGTGATTTTTGCACGGAATGATAGAATGGCATTTTGAAGCTGTGTCATCAGAGTGTGTGTCACCTTAAGAAGCACAAACGTGCTGGCTGCAGAATAGGCTGCAATGGAGATGATTGCGATCAGTTGCACCCCAAGTGACTTCAGTTGGCCATGCTTTAACAAACCGCCTAAGCCGGGTCGTGCCGCATCAGACTCGTCCACAAATAGGCCTGTAGGGTGGGAGCAGAAATAGCACAAATAAAATGGATTTATAGAAAAATAATGGTATTTTGTAGAATCCAACAGATCATAGAATGTCATTCATTTATGATAAATATAGAAACGTATGTGTCATATTAATAAGAATATACAACAGAAAAACAACAACATTATATAGACTGCTAGTCATACCGTATGTAAATATCAACGCATTATAAGTCAAGCTCGGTATTCAAGTACATAGTGTTAAGAGCATTATATCCCTGAAGTTAAAAAAAGTTCTTTTTTAAAAAAAAGAACACATCCCTCAACATGAATGCATGGATTGGTCACTAGGAAGTTCCCTGCATTCATGTTTTAATCATATTAAAAAAATTTGCAACAATTACAATAACAATGTACCCCCACTCCAACCATACACGCCAAGCCCTCCCGGTTGCCCCACACATACCCACTGCTATGAGCCCCCAGGCAGCCGCGGCGAGGTGAACGGGGATCACCCCCACAGGGTCATCAATATGAAGCCGCCACATCATCTGGTCAACCCAGTTGGCGAGAAGTGAACCCACGACGCCGATGACAGCCGCCTCGTGGGGTCGGCACAGGGTGCAAAAGGCTGCAGCATATACAGACATTTAAAAGGGGAAGTTTTACAATTATCAGGCTGACGGGCAATATATATAAGACTATTGATCCATATTCCATATTATTATAACCTCGGAATTCATGGAACACACAAGCCCACCTTGTGGATTTTCACTGATTAATTACTAATAATATATATGTGTTTCCCAATGCTTGCAGATATATATATATTTTTTTTATATTTCTCTCTCTCACGCCTTTTTAGCAAGCATATTTCTACCAACGATAGATATAGTTGAAGACAGGTTTT